>JAVALU010002532.1:0-187213 GCA_030770095.1 Gila robusta
AAAGTAGCCAGAGAACAAGGCCTGACTACAGAATTGTTAAAGCAACTGGTGCTCATGCTTAAAAAGAAACTTGGGTGAGTTGACTACATTTTATATATATATATATATATATATATATTGCATACTATGTTTTTTTTTTTTTTGTTGTTTTTTTTCTTCAACATTTGTCACAGTTTTTCATTCTATCTTTTTACTGTATGGACACATGGTTTATTATCCATAGTTTTTAAGGTGTTGCTACATGTGATTTAAATAAATAATATAAAAAAGATCTGATTTAAAAATGCCTAAACGTTGTCGGGAGCCAGATGGTTTTGATCAGGGTCCGGTAGCTAGGTTTAGACGAAACGATGGTAGCGTGGTGCCCCTCGAACAGTGCAGTAACACAGAAACATTGGTCTATTTAATACAGACTGTGGAGGATATGAATAGGTCTGAGTCTTCAACTGATACGTTGGTAGAATTATTAAACATCGTGAGATCAATGTCCGATGAGGATCCTGACCCAAATAATGATTTTGAACATGTTGTAGATACCCAACAAGCAGGAGAGGTGTTAGAACCTCGTCCAGAACCAAATTCTGCATTTGATCATCTTGTGTCTTTTCACCAGTCAGGCGAGGGCCCAGGTACACAGACACATCGCACACTCAACCCTGAAGCGCCCAATATGGGTCTCACAGATAGAGATATAGAATCACTTGTAACAGTAGGTGGTGATGTTAGTGGGTACACGGTACTGCCACGAGCACGGTTCAATGGTCTGGAAGTCCACAGGCTTATAAATTTGCGAGAGATATCTTCGACAGATTTAGCAGCCTACACAGTGTTTTTACATGACACACTTTCTGAAATTGTGGAGTTTTCCAAACTGTTAGGCGGAGACGGGTGTTTAATCAGCATCACGTTGAGGGGGTCGAGTTTGACATCAGATGTTAGTACACTTTTGACGGGTAGCAATGGTTATAGTGTAGATCTATTTATAAACGACCTTGAAAAAATAATGCAGAGCAACTCTGACGTACAGTTTGATGAGAGATTGAATTTAAGACTGTCGATAGCGAGAAGTAAACACGGCGGTGTTTATCGAAAGATCCGTGATCTTGCCCACAATGAAGTGATTACCAAAAACAGACTTAATCTGTTCTGTCCCACGAACATTTCAAACAATCTTTGTTTTGCAATCTGTCTGGCACATTTCCTAAATCCACAGAAACCACATGTAGAGCTTGAGTCTGTAGCATCTTCAATACAGAAGTCAGCTGGCTATGGTGATCAATACAAGATAGCGTTTAATGACATCAGACGGTTTGAACAGATGCTGAGCGTTAAAATAGTTGTCTTCTATCGGTCTGATACGGGTGTTTTGGAGAAGTATACAAACACAGACGATCCGCATCCTAAAACAGTATTTTTGTACCTGCATGACAATCATTATTTTATGATTAAAAATCTACGTGCATTTATTGGCACCCCATACGTGTGTGAGTTCTGCCACCGAGGATTCACATGTAGGAGAGATCACAGATGTCGGTACATCTGCGATGTCTGTAATGACCCGGAATGTCATAAACACCCCAAAAAGCCAAAACATTGCGGCGACTGCCTGCGCTACTGTAAGTCTGACTATTGTTTCGAGATGCATAAAAAACCACCTCGGGGTATGCAATACGCGCAGTGCGACGTGACTAAATATTGCGGTAAATGTAATAGACGTTACCATGTCAGCGGTACTAAACCCAAACCCCATAAATGCCCTGCAGATCGTTGTGTGCACTGTGGTGAGAGTTTGGTCACCGATGGTATGCATCAGTGTTTTATCCAACCAGTTAAGCCGGAGATGCCGAACGATCGTTACATTTTCTACGATTTTGAGACCCGTTATGAAAATGGTAAACACGTTGCCAATTTTGTATGCGCTATCACGTTTAATGGCGAGGAATTCGTGGCTGAAGGGACCGATTGTGTGGATCGTCTCGTTAAAAAATTCAGACAACCACGTTACCTTAATTACACATGGCTTGCCCACAATGCAGCAGGCTTTGACAATTTCATAATTTTGGAATTCTTTACTAAGATGGGGATTGCTCCTAAAATCACAATGCAAGGTTGCAGGCTAATCTTAATGTATGACACAGCTTTCAAGCAACGTTTTATTGATACATATTCCTTCATACCCATGCGTCTGGCCAAGACACCCGTTGCATTTAATCTGACTAATGCAGAGAAGGGGTATTTTCCGCACCACTTTAACCGCGTTGAAAATGACAACTACATAGGCCCGTACCCTGACAAGAAATTTTACGGGTATGCAACAATGTCGAACCAAGACAGGGCTGCGTTTGATGATTGGTACAATACCATATCTGACAAAGTGTTCGATTTTAAAAAAGAACTCGCGCTTTATGGTAAAAACGATGTCGTTTTGCTGAGGGAGGCATGCATGAAGTACCGCGACGAATTCATTTTGTGTACAGGCCTTGATCCATTTAATTACACCACTTTGGCAGCAACATGTATGGCCACATATAAAACACACTACATCCCAAAAGACACAATAGCTCTGACACGTAACAATGCGTACACCAACCAGAACAAAACATATTCGAACATTTCAATTGAATGGCTCGAATTCATCCGAAAATCACGGGGCATAGAAATTCAACATGCTTTAAACACCGGTGAGGCGTCATTTGGGAAATACTATGTGGATGGTTTCTACGACGATGGCTACGTGAAAAAAGCATTCGAATTTCTCGGGTGTTTCTTTCATGGTTGTGAACGATGTTATAACCCCAACGACCTAAACCCCTTATCAAAAGTGCCTTATGGCGTTTTGAGAAGACAATGCGACGACAAGATTGAAATTTTGGAGCGTGCGTACGGTCTTCAGGTCGAGGTGATTTGGGAATGTGCATGGACGCGCGCTAAACAGAGTGATGTTGCAGTTATGGATTTCATGTCCACTTACAAACACACTGAAAGATTGAAACCCGTGAAGCTCTATTCGGCGGCCGAACGAACGCATTAAAACTGTATCACAAAGTTGCGGAGGGCGAGCGGATTAGGTATGTTGACTTTACATCACTATATCCCTACTGTCAGGCTCGAAAATGTTACCCGATTGGGCATCCGGAAATAATACACAAGGATTTTCAAAACTTGAAGATTATTACGGACTCGTCAAGGCAACAGTCCTTCCACCACGGAAGTTGCTTCACCCCGTACTGCCTTATAGGACCGGGGGTAAGTTAATGTTCCCGCTTTGCCGCACGTGTGCTGAACATCAGAACCAGACACACCCGTGTGTGCATACTAATGAGGAAAGATCAATTCATGGGTGCTGGGTTAGCATTGAACTGTTAAAAGCCGTTGAGAAGGGTTATGTAGTGACAAAAATCGATGAGGTCTGGCATTTTCCCCAACGCTCTGAAACATTGTTTTGTGATTATGTTAAAACATTTTTACAGTTCAAACAGGAAAGTTCAGGTTTTCCAAAAGACGTTGTGACCGACGCCGACAAAGAATCTTATGTTAGAGATTACTTTGAGAAAGAAGGGATTAAGCTGAATCTGGACAAGATTGAGTTTAATGCTGCACGCAGATCCATCATGAAACTACTTCTTAACTCTTTGTGGGGCAGGTTCAGTATGCGCGAACAGCTGCCGACAACCGAAATACTAACAGACCCTGAACAGTTTGCCCGATACATTTTTGGCACTGAGTATGACCTCAAGCATTTCTCATTTGTGTCAGACACTGTTGCGATCGTTCAGTGGTCTTACGCAGATGGGAAAGGCGCCCAGCCTCGTGACATTAACGTATTTCTCGGGGCTTTTACAACAGCCCACGCACGGTTAGAGCTTTATGATCTTATGGATAGGTTGGGTGATAGACTGCTTTATTGCGATACAGATAGTGTTGTGTTCACGTCTAAAGAGGGTGAATATGAGCCCCCACTGGGGCCATATCTTGGCGACCTTACTGATGAAGTTGGGGATGGAGACCACATAGTGGAATTTTCTTCAAGTGGTCCGAAAAGTTACGGGTACCGAACTGCTAAGGGTAAGGTCTGTATGAAGGCCAAAGGCATCACACTGAACGCTGTAAACTCTGAGACCATTAGGTTAGACACATTAATTGGTCTTGTCGATCAATATGTGAGGGGGCGGGGTGACAGTAATCACATTCTCGCATACACCGACAGTATAGTGAGGAACAAAAAGCAGTTCACATTGCACAACAAGTCAGTTGTGAAAAAATTTAAAGTTGTATACAACAAGCGTGTACTGCTACCCGACCTAACTACACTACCATATGGCTACTGACAACGTTTTTGGGCACCGGGGTGCGCTAGACCCTGATGGTTTTGATTTCAGATTACAACATCCTTTTTCATGTGTGTTAAGTGGTCCCTCTAGCTCAGGAAAAACATTTTTTGTAAAAAAGTTGTTGGAAAATGCTAAAAGTGTAATTTCTAAAAAAATTGAAAACATTGTGTACATTTATGACTGCTGGCAACCTATGTATGATGAACTGTTGAAACTGTATGATATTAAATTTATTGATGGTATCCCGCAGACTCTGAATGATGATCGCTTGTTTCCCACCAACAAGACAAATTTTGTGATATTGGATGATGTTATGAAAGATGCTAGCAGCAATTCAGAAGTTGAACGTTTGTTTACCAACTATGTGCACCACAGAAGCTTGAGTGCCATATATATTGTACAAAACTTATTTTTTCAAGGTAAATCCAGCAGGACTATCAGTTTGAACACTAATTATTTGGTATTGTTTAAAAACCCTAGAGACAATACCCAAATTAATGTCTTAGCGCGTCAGATGTACCCCAGGAACACAAAATACTTTATGGAGTGTTATGAAAATGCGACCAGCATCCCTTTCGGGTATCTATTGATTGACTTTAAAGCGAAAACGCCAGAACAGTACCGTCTCAGAACAGATATTCTGTCACAACATCCAGTTGTGTACATTCAGAAAAGAAAACATTGACAGAGAGATTTGAAAAAAAAAATGTCTGCAAGACTTTTAAGAAACCTGCCTCTTTTAAAATTGTTATTAAAAGCCACGCCTAAACAAAGACGCGTTATTTTAGAGGCGGCTGCAGACGAGCTCATTGTGACATTGTGTGAAGTAGCTCTTAACGTAGTCCATGGTAATATTCCGCTAACACCACAACAATATCAGAAACTGAAGAGAAGAAGAAGTGAGATCAAAATTGTCGCAGATAAAAAGGTTGGAGTTAGACGCAAAAGACGGTTAATCAACCAACAAGGAGGATTTCTACTACCTTTGTTAAGTGTCGCAATCCCGTTTATAACCAGTTTGGTTACATCTAAATAAGTTTGGTGATGGAGTATGCTGAGAAGATGTTTTTAGTCCCGCAACACCAGTTGGATAAGCTGAAATCCTCTAACACCCGTGAGTCTATACAACAGGTTGTGGAGAATGACCTGGACATGACTATAAGAAATATTTTGCACAGGTCTGATCTGGATCACCATGAAAAAGCTAAGATGTACACTGGTGTTTTGCAGAGGTTTTTAACACTCACTAGACAAGGGGATAGGGAATCCGCCACATTAACATTAAGTCTACCACAGCCTAGTAATGTTGAAAAAGAAGACCCACCCACAACAGGCCATGTGAGTGCCCATGACGATTTGGGTGATTTTGCAGGCGAGATTTTAAAGAATATTCCGCAGAGGAGTGTGAAAAATGTTCGTTACATTTTAGATAAAATGTCTAAAACTAAAGATGTTACTTCATGGACTGAGTCGGGAGAGTTTGTGTTTAAAGGCAGAACAATCCCTGGTTCACACATGCTTGACTTAGTTAAAAGCGTCACGGCTCCACAAAAGATTGCTGACGAGCGGAGACCTGGCGGGTGGCGCGAGTTTCTGGAGGCTTTTGCTAGTTTAAATCTGCCATACTCTGTGGTACCAAACCACAATGTCAGACATGCAATTAACTCTTTCAAAACCAAATCGACCACGACTATATCAGGATCGTCTAAGAGGAGTAAGAAACAGAAAGCGCTTCCAGGCACCCCGATACATTCAAAATATCCAGAAGACCTCGTATCCATTTCGCCCAATCTCGAGCAGAGTCAGTGGTTAAGTTTTTAATCTCACAGTTTGTATGTGTTGTGTTCTCATTTTCTCTCTTCTTTTTTTTTTGAGAACTTATGATGTGATGTATATGTAATAAAAGAGGTATTAAAGAAACAAATTTGTGTTCTTTAGTTGTTTTTTATTAAAAATATTAAGCATGAGACATGAACATTTCACCCATTTGTACACACTGAACACATTTGAAAACATTTTCACTACATGGAGCTTGTTTTAGTTTTCTCACAAATGCTGACACCTTTTTGTCATTTTTAATAAAATCGTTGGTATACAATTTCAGCACATAATCATAATCAAATCCCTTTGCCATGTGGTAGAGAAAGAACACACAATGCTGTCCACAGGTGTCTGATGAAAAATCTTGGACTTGCACAGTCGAATGTAGTACTTGACTAGAGTTGAGCTTTAAAAAGTTTTTGATAATCGGCGGAAAACCATGATAATCTGGCTTATTACCGAAGCTGTCGAAAAAACATCCTACACCATCCTCGTTTATGTAGATAGCCAACCAGTGTTCCCCTGGGAGTCCTGAAGGATGTGTATTGATCAAAACCATTGCTGGTAGTTTTCTTAAAGGGGTTTTTGGTAGATAGTCACATGGTAGAACTCCAAGAAAATAAGTATCGCATGAAACCTTATCCATGACAGCCGTAAGCTGTACAGTGTTCATTTGAGTGTATTAGTAGTAATCAACCAGGACCTGTCGGCGATTTGACACCTCAATCAAACTATCAAACAACGCATAAACAATTAAGTTAACCGTGCGTGGTAGTGGCTGTCTAAAACGGGCTTCTAGTCTAATATTGCCACTTTTGATAAGCGATACGTGCTGGCTACACTCCTCATCTGGTGCGAAATTGAACGCATAGAGTGTATAGCCGTGCAGAAAATCCTCTCTATCGATACATAGAGGCTGGTTTTTAAGATGCCTTCCAGAAGCCAGCGCTAACTGGTAAAACTCCCGCACTGCAGAACCATTTTCATATTCAGGTTGCAGGGGCTTCGCTGGGTACTGTTGCCCATCCAGATAAATGGCCAGAAATTCTAAATCATAGTTTTTAAACGCAAATGGGTTTTTATTATAGGCACCCACAAATGCATCATTATCAACCATAGCTAGAACCAGAGATTTCGGTAGAGTTCCTAAGAATAAGTTTTCTTGATTGCAGACACGTGAGCCTGCAGGTATTGAGAAGTTTTTCAGACACACTCTGTCGATGGGGTATTTGGCTGTGGTTGAGAGTAGGGCTTGTGCATGACCCAGTCTCACAGCTGGTGACACAGACACTTTTTTCACAAATAGCGATGCAGACAGGATGTTTAGTTTATAGGCTGTAGCGTTGCTCCTCATCAGGCAGAATTCATCTTTACCTCTAGTCATTCTAATTTTAAGATCTAATCCATTAAGTAATAGTTTTTCCTGAAAGAAGATATCACTGTGAACAGGTGCGAGTAGTTCGACCACATTACTAGCATTGGTGAAGGCTGCTCTCTTTGTCAGACCGTGATTTTCCCCAGCAGGGTCAGCCACATCCATCTGACCCGCAGTGTCCTTGTAAAAGAGCCCTGCTGAGAAAAGCGTTTCAAGGGCATCTTTACCATAATTGGTGAGACATTCTATCATACAGCGGTATGGATATGTGCTAGAACTCTGTGATATAAGCCGATCTCCAAGCGATACATCCACTTGTGAAAAAATCGTAGCTCCAGGATAGTTAACAAGACCTACGGGATCTCCGTCTGCAATATCCGTCCCGTCAGCATTAGTGATTTTGAGGCGCAAAAAAACTAATGTGTTGTTTAGATCTATGTAATCCTCTCCATTCCCCGCAATAAAAAATTCCAGCGGAGATGTGTCAGAAATCGCTGATAATGGCGGAACTTCTATATAAGTGTTTTTTTCAATTGCTGTTTGAGTTAGTGGTACAGTAAACAGATCCAGTTCAGTCTTTAAACACTCTTCTGACATGTTGTGTAGTAATGCCATGATTTAAAATATTGTTTTAACAGAGCTCCTTGATCTTTTTGATGCAGTACGCTTACACTGTCAGAAATAGGGGTACAGTAGGAGTCCATTTCTGTCCCCCAAGGTACATATATGTACCTTTTTGAGGGTCAAAAAGGTACATATATGTCCCCAAGCATTAAAAGGTACATATACCGTTTCTTTTAAAGGTTAAGGTACAATATCAAAAGACAGCCTCTGCTAAGTGAATTTTCTCTTTTTTTTTGTAAAAAAAAAATCTTTTTTTTAAGGTTTTAAGGATACCTTAATCATTTAAGGTAGATTTTTAACTTATCACTATATTTAAGTAGCCTTGAAATAAAGGAAATCAATGTTTTATAAGTCAATTTAATGATATTAAATCATTATAACACAGCAAAAACTCCAGTTAAATGAACTCTCCTGGGAGTTTATATGGCTCCAGACTCAAGAGTGTTAAAGTGTTCAAATATGAATGTTAAATTAACAATCAAGATTGTTAAAGTTAATGAGCTAATTAAGTGATTAATTGAGTGATGATTGACCATTATTGAAGACACCTGGTGTTAACAAGCAGAATCACTGAAGGAGAAAATTTAAAAAATAAGACACCGTTATGGTGATCAGTGTTTGCTTTAGTTGGGCTCTTGACCTTTAAACTGTCCAAGTTAGATTTTGTTTCTCTGTTGTATTTGAGTTATAACTGCCAGATGAACAAAGAGAAAAGTTTTTGAGAAAAGTTGAGCAGGTAGTGTTGGTTATGTTTTTACATAATCATAATTTGACCTGAATCACTGAACTCATCTAAAGTCTAATAGCTGACTTAAATGTATATTGTTGATTACAGCAGCCTGTGATTCTACAGAATAAAATCCAGATATTTCTAATGGTAAGGATTTCTTAAAAGCTTTTCTGATAAAACAAATCTTTATTTTAGGCACACACAGACATCAAGAATTAGTGTATGAATCTCAACAATGGTGACAAAAAGAATATTCAATTGGGGAAAGGAAATTAGTAAAACAATTCGGATCATAATTTATTCATACCGCAATGCATGATGAGAGCCATGAATGAGTTTTGATTGGTAGCACCCAGAATGCACTGCAACATGCTTTATTATTGTCACCATTGTTGAGATTCACAGCCTGATTATTGATGTCAGTGTGTCTTCATAAAATAATTTTTTAAAAAGTATTTTGATCAGAATAACTTTTAAGAAATATTTTGGATTATATTGAAAATGCTGGATATCATTTGCTGTAGAATCACAGTGATTCTGTAATCAACAATATACATTTAAGTCTGAGATTAGGTTCTAAATGAGTTCAATGATTCAAGCATATTATGATTATGTCAAAACACTATCAACATGACCTGATCATTTTTTCTCTTTGTTCATCTGGCAGTTATAGCTCAGATACAACAGCCAAACAAAATATAAAATTAATTATCTAAGGGTCAAGAGCCCAACTAAAGCACACACTGATCACCATAACGGTGTCTTAAAAATTATATTTTCTCCTTCAGTGATTCTGCTTGTTAACATCAGGTGTCTTCAATAATGGTGAATCATAACTCAATTAATCACTTAATTAGATCATTAACTTTAGTCTGGAGTCATATAAAGTCATATAAAGAGTCTGGAGTTATAAACTCCCAGAAGAGTTCAATTAACACTGGAGTTTTTGCTGTTGGATTTCAAGGTACATATATGTACCTTTTTGAGGGTCAAAAAGCATTAAAAGGTACATATATGTACCGTTTTCTTTTAAAGGTTAAGGTACAGTATTGTACCCTTGAGGGTACAGCCCCAGTGACAAGCCATTGTACCCCTAAAGGTACAATTATGTACTTTTTTTTTCTGAGAGTGTTTGTAGAGCCAGCCCTGATTGGCTGCTTGAATCTCAATTTAAAAGAACGTCCAGTTTTCGGTCTTTAATTCTTTTGGCCATCGGTGGAGAAGAAGTCATAGCACGGTTACTCATGGTTCTTCTAGGGCTTTCAACCGAGGAGGTCCTTCAGAAAATATCAGAAGCAGGCATAGAAGTAACCGACGTCGAGATGAAAGGAGATGAAATGGACTTTCAGGCAAATGACTCTTACTCAGATGATAATCATTTATATGTCACAGTTAGACATTGAGTTTAAAATGAAATGTTGGAAAATGTGAAAATTAAAAGGATTTAATAAGTTCTGATTTTAATTCAGTGTGTATATATATATATATATATATATATATATATATATATATATCTCGTTATAGTGAACAATTGTACCCTGTCAAAGCCAATTTTGTACCATCTTTGAAGGGTCCATTTTTGTACTGTTAAATAAAGGTACAAAATTGTCACCACAGGTACAAGATTGATCTCTTAAGGTACAAATCACAAAGGTACAAATATGTACCCTATACCAAGGGTACAATATTGTACCCTTGAGGGTACAGCCCCAGTGACAAGCCATTGTACCCCTAAAGGTACAATTATGTACTTTATTTTCTGAGAGTGTAGTTGTCTCCTTGCGCTTGCGTTTTACAACTGATGTTTTCTTGGGAGGTGGTTTTGTTTTCTTCGGCCTCTGGCCACTCCTCCGTACCCCCGGTGGCCTAGATGCTCTTTTGCGAGCCTTTACCATTAGTCCGGAACCGTCTTGAGCATCATAGGTGTTGTTAAAAGATCTTGATAACGTATTACTAACAACGTCACTTAGTATGTTTTTTGCAGCTGATTTAAGATGCGGCTTGGCTATGCTAAATCCTCGTTTTAGTAGGGGTATAGCCATTCTAAAGAGGCCTCTAAAAAGGCCCCCCAAACCGGCCCCATACATAACTCCGCCTCCTGCGTACCCGGGGAGTCCGCTGCCTGCCTGATTCTGGTAATAGGCAACGTAACGCATAGGGTCAACATTGTGATTGTTGAAATATGCCATTTTAAACAAAGTGTTTTACAGGCCTGAAGTGAAGTTTAATGCACACTTTCCCGTAAGAAAATGGGACGTGTTGATTTTGATCGTCCTTCACTTCTATAACAATATCTGTGATGACTGATTTGTTGATAGACGCGTAGTGGGGTTTGTCGTATCGAACACTGACTGTGCTATTGTTGTCCCCGGTTATTTGTACACACTCCAGGAGCGGCACAAAAGCATCACCCACGGATTGGTAGCGGATAATGTCCGTGTAGATATAAAGAGTATAGAAACCACCGTGTATGTCCGCCTGATGCATTGCATATGTTACAATGTCCTTTTCAAAATTAGTTTTTTCAGGATTTGTTTTTTGCAGTATAGAATCTCCTATAGGGACGCCTGGTTTCAATCCTAAAATAATGGCTAGTTTTCCATGGAAGGTCATTGAAATGTTAGGTTTTGCTTTCAGAAATACTTTGTTTTTTACACGGTCATAACCGAATACCCCCTGAGGCGCTACTAAATCATTTATCACACTAACTAGAGATGGGACATTGTCGTAATACCCTGTTTTTATTGGTATGCGTAGTTTCGATAAGCTGATCTTCTTCACATCTACACCATGGCGTATGCTATTAGTGTACTTTCCACTAGGGCTGGGCGATATATCGCACGATATTGTTATGCGCATCTCGTCAGTAAAGCCGGTTCCTTGATTAGTAGTAAATAGCCTTCACCTGCTTTCAGATGGAGCGGCATTTACTACAAAGAGCCGTAGTTCACTGACAAGCTGAGCCATATCGCATCAATATCGCGGACGTATCGCCAGCGATAATTAATGCGATATGGCTCAGCTTGTCAGTTAACTACGGCTCTTTGTACACAGCAAAAACTCCAGTGTTAAATTAACACTCATGGGAGTGTATATGAGTCCACACTCAAGAGTGTTAAAGTTAATGAGATAATTAAGTGATTAATTTAGTGATGATTGATCATTATTGAACACACCTGAAGAATCACTGAAGGAGAAAATCTCAAATTGTAAGCCACCGTTATGGCGATCATTGTTTACTTTAGTTGGGCTTTTGACCCTTATATTATTAACTTTAGATTTTGTTTGTCTGCTTTATCTGAGTTATAACTGCCAGATGAACAAAGAAAAATAAAGTGATCTGATGGTGCTGGTTATATTATGACAATCATCAATTGAACTTTATGCTTTTGATTTATGTTGTTTGTTATAGCATAACTATGATTCTGCATAAATATCCAGAATTTTAGCTATAATATAAAGGATTTCTTAAAAGTTGTTTTCTAAAAAAAAAAAAAATCTTTGTTTTAGGCACACACAGACTTCAAGATTCAGTCTATGCATCTCAACAATGGTGACGAGCAGAATATTCAATTAGGAAAAGTAAATTACATAGAAAATTCAGATCATAATTTATTAATATCGCAATGCATGATGGGAGCCATTAATGAGTTGTGATTGGTGGCAGCCACTGCAAAATGCCTTATTATTGTCACCACTGTTGAGATACATAGGCTGATTATTGATGTCTGTGTTTCTAAATACATTTATTTGAAAGTGTTTTGATCAGAACAATGTTTATTAAATATATTGGTTTATAAGCAACATACCTATACTCATATATGCTCTAAAATCACAAAGTTGTTGCCAGTAAGTTAAACCAAACTATCTCAATAAGATTCATTTTCAGATCACAGCATGATTATGCCAGAACATAACCAACACTATCAGATCACACTTTTCTTTGTTCATTTGACTGTTATAATTAAATAACAGTAGACAAACAAATTTAAAGTGAATATTTAAAGGTTAAGAGCCCAACTAAAGCAAACACTTATCGCCATAACGGTTGCTTACAATTTGTGATTTTCGCCTTCAGTGATTCTGCTTGTTAACATCAGGTGTCTTCAATAATGCTCAAACATCAATAAATTAATCACTTAATTATCTCATTAACTTTAACACTCTTGAGTGTTAATTTAACACTGGAGTTTGTGCTGTAGAGTAAATGCCGCTCCGTCTGAAAGCAGGTGAAGGCGGTTTACTACTAATCAAGGAACCGGCTTTACTGACGAGATGCGCATAACAATATCGTGCGATATATCGCCCAGCCCTACTTTCCACCATCGGTTGTGGTGGGTCCGATGTTTATCTCGAAAACGGCGTCGTTGCTGTTAAAGGTGTACCAGCTTCTAGGATATTCAATTTGAACAAGCCCCACCTCCCATTCTCCTTTTATATTTATAGGGGTAGCCAGTAGGGATGGGCGATATATAGGGCTGGGCGATATATCGCACGATATTGTTATGCGCATCTCGTCAGTAAAGCCGGTTCCTTGATTAGTAGTAAATAGCCTTCACCTGCTTTCAGATGGAGCGGCATTTACTACAAAGAGCCGTAGTTCACTGACAAGCTGAGCCATATCGCATCAATATCGCGGACGTATCGCCAGCGATAATTAATGCGATATGGCTCAGCTTGTCAGTTAACTACGGCTCTTTGTACACAGCAAAAACTCCAGTGTTAAATTAACACTCCTGGGAGTGTATATGAGTCCACTCAAGAGTTTTAAAGTTAATGAGACAATTAAGTGATTAATTGAGTGATGATTGAGCATTATTGAAGACACCTGAAGAATCACTGAAGGAGAAAATCTCAAATTGTAAGCCACCGTTATGGCGATCATTGGTTGCTTTAGTTGGGCTCTTGACCCTTATATTATTAACTTTAGATTTTGTTTGGCTGATGTATCAGAGTTATAACTGCCAGATGAACAAAGAAAAAAGTGATCTTATGGTGTTGGTTATATTATGACAATCATCATTTGAACTTTATTTTTTTTATTTATGTTGTTTGTTACAGCATAACTGTGATTCTGAATAAATATCCAGAATTTTAGCTATAATATAAAGGATTTCTTAAAAGTTGTTTTCTAAAAAAAAAAAAAAAATCTTTCTTTTAGGCACACACAGACTTCAAGATTCAGTCTATGCATCTCAACAATGGTGACAAGCAGAATATTCAATTAGGAAAAGTAAATTACATAGAAAATTCAGATCATAATTTATTCATATCGCAATGCATGATGGGAGCCATTGATGAGTTGTGATTGGTGGCAGCCACTGCAACATGATTTATTATTGTCACCATTGTTGAGATTCACAGGCTGATTATTGATGTCTGTGTTTCTAAATAAATTTATTTGAAAGTGTTTTGATCAGAACAATGTTTATTAAATATGTTGGATTAGAAAAAAACATGCCTATATTCATATATGCTCTAAAACCACAGAGTTGATGCCAATATGTCAAACCAAACTATCTCAATAAGATTAATTTTCAGATCACAGCATGATTATGCCAGAACATAACCAACACTATCAGATCACACTTTACTTTGTTCATTTGACAGTTATAATTAAATAACAGCAGACAAACAAATATAAAGTGAATGTGTAAAGGTTAAGAGCCCAACTAAAGCAAACACTTATCGCCATAACGGTGGCTTACAATTTGTGATTTTCTCCTTCAGTGATTCTGCTTGTTAACATCAGGTGTCTTCAATAATGCTCAAACATCACTAATTAATCACTTAATTATCTCATTAACTTTAACACTCTTGAGTGTTAATTTAACCCTGGAGTTTGTGCTGTGTAGTAAATGCCGCTCGATCTGAAAGCAGGTGAAGGTGATTTACTACTAATCAAGGAACCGGCTTTACTGACGAGATGCGCATAACAATATCGTGCGATATATCGCCCAGCCCTAGCGATATATCGCACGATATTGTTATGCGCATCTCGTCAGTAAAGCCGGTTCCTTGATTAGTAGTAAATAGCCTTCACCTGCTTTCAGATGGAGCGGCATTTACTACAAAGAGCCGTAGTTCACTGACAAGCTGAGCCATATCGCATCAATATCACGGACGCATCGCCAGCGATAATTAATGCGATATGGCTCAGCTTATCAGTTAACTACGGCTCTTTGTACACAGCAAAAACTCCAGTGTTAAATTAACACTCATGGGAGTGTATATGAGTCCACACTCAAGAGTGTTAAAGTTAATGAGATAATTAAGTGATTAATTTAGTGATGATTGAGCATTATTGAACACACCTGAAGAATCACTGAAGGAGAAAATCTCAAATTGTAAGCCACCGTTATGGCGATCATTGTTTACTTTAGTTGGGCTCTTGACCCTTATATTATTAACTTTAGATTTTGTTTGTCTGCTTTATCTGAGTTATAACTGCCAGATGAACAAGGAAAAAAAAGTGATCTGATGGTGTTGGTTATATTATGACAATCATCATTTGAACTTTATGTTTTTGATTTGTGTTGTTTGTTATAGCATAACTGTGATTCTGCATGAATATCCAGAATTTTAGCTATAATATAAAGGATTTCTTAAAAGTTGTTATCTAAAAAAATAAAGTCTTTCTTTTAGGCACACACAGACTTCAAGATTCAGTCTATGCATCTCAACAATGGTGACGAGCAGAATATTCAATTAGGAAAAGTAAATTACATAGAAAATTCAGATCATAATTTATTCATATCGCAATGCATGATGGGAGCCATTAATGAGTTGTGATTGGTGGCAGCCACTGCAACATGATTTATTATTGTCACCACTGTTGAGATTCATAGGCTGATTATTGATGTCTGTGTTTCTAAATAAATTTATTTGAAAGTGTTTTGATCAGAACAATGTTTATTAAATATTTTGCATTATAAAAAACATACCTATACTCATATATGCTCTAAAATCACAAAGTTGTTGCCAGTAAGTTAAACCAAACTATCTCAATAAGACTTTTCAGATCACAGCATGATTATGCCAGAACATAACCAACACTAACAGATCACACTTTTCTTTGTTCATTTGACTGTTATAATTAAATAACAGTAGACAAACAAATTTAAAGTGAATGTATAAAGGTTAAGAGCCAAACTAAAGCAAACACTTAGTTATCGCCATAACGGTTGCTTACAATTTGTGATTTTCGCCTTCAATGATTCTGCTTGTTAACATCAGGTGTCTTCAATAATGCTCAAACATCACTAAATTAATCACTTAATTATCTCATATCACACTCTTGAGTGTTAATTTAACACTGGAGTTTGTGCTGTAGAGTAAATGCCGCTCCATCTGAAAGCAGGTGAAGGCGATTTACTACTAATCAAGGAACCGGCTTTACTGACGAGATGCGCATAACAATATCGTGCGATATATCGCCCATTCCTAGTAGCCAGTCTTGTTCTATAATTAGAGATTTTATTATCAGGGTATACAGACAGCGATGCGTTGCAGGGTAATGTGATATAAAATCCACCCTCAGCCATGTCTGGTTTTTATACAACTGTATGCCTCCTGTGTACGTGCATTGTTTTTATGGCTTCTGTACATCAACTAATTCTTTCTGGTCGATCCATGACGCAAACTTCACTGGCCATCCGAGCCACTGTACCAGCACTAATGTTTTGCGACCCTTCGTCTTCTTATCTAAAATTTTTTCAACTTTAAATGTCTTGTTTTTACTGACAAATATTTTTTGCAATTCTTCCGCATAAAAAACACCGTTGATAACATCCCCGTCGTAATCACTCAATCTGTAAACAGGGGGTTCTCGTGGGATACACTGTGATATAGTAAAATACTCTTGTGTGTAGTTTTCCTCATACCCTTTTGCAAACGGTCCTCTGACTTTAGAAATTCGAACCACGTCACCAATCTTGTATTTAAATACGGGCTTAACACTATGTGGTCTGGTATCACCATATAGGTTATGTAGCACCACAGACTCATTTTCTTTCCCCACATCAATCGGCCTCATCTTGATGCTTCTGTGATAGCTCGCATTGTATCCTTGTGTAATGTCTTGAAGTATGTCGATGTAACGTTTGGAGTTTGTGGCCGTTAAATATCTCCACATTCTACCTTTTAAGGTTCTATTAAACCGCTCGACAACACATGCCTTTAATTCTGTGGCTGTTGCGAAATGGGCTATATTGTATTTTTTTGTTACGTTTTGAAAATGTTTGTTAAAAAACTCCTTTCCTTTATCTGTCTGTAATTTCTGTGGTACACGTCCCTCTTTCAGTATGGATTCAAAAGCTTTAGAGACCTCTACACCACTCTTGTTTTTTAAAGCCCTTGTCCAGGCATATTTACTAAACAGATCGATGCATGTCAGCAAAAAATGGTTGTTGTCATTTACCGAGGCATATGCAGACAAATCGACTAGATCGGCCTGGAACTGCATGTCGATACCGTAGACAAAAACCCGATTCCTTTTGTATTTTAGTGGGGCAGTTCTGTGTAGTGTATATGCATCCTCGCCTGCGAGCCATTCTGAAACCTCTTTATCGGTTAAACGAACACCCGTTTCTTTTAAAACAGCATCTTTTAAGCGTTTTTTCCCCCCTAAAGAACCAGGGTTAGAAGGCGTGTAATAAGTCTTTTTCATTTCTTCCGACATGTTTCCACTTCACGCTACACAAAAGAATAACACAGATGGTTTAAGTAATTTGGGTTTTTATTTCTTAAAACAGTAAAAGGAAACAAAAGGTATCATACAGCATCAATGTAGTGTAAAAATTTTATACACATCACAATGTTTTTTTCAAGAATGTAATCAACCAGTGTTTCAATAATTTCACAAACATCAGTCTGATTGTTTCTTGTCAACATGTCTACACATAGATCAGTCACATATGTACACAGGCACAATATATCAGCTATTCTAATACAGCTGCCGCATTCAGTCATCAGGTCTAAAATTTTTCTGATAGTCACACAAATTGGTTCACCAGCATTAAAGCATAAACGCATCATATCTGTCCATTCATTTGACACAGTTCTTACAACAGACATTTGTTTCTTGAGGTTTGTAAAACGATTGGTATCAACAGCACATCTGTTTACAGTAACAGATACATTGGCACATTCATTAATAATCTTGTACAACAAGCCGGTCATCTCGCATCTAATACGTTGTTTAAGTAGACACTTTGCCAGACCAGTTGCAAAACACGTATTCCCCATGGCTGTGTTGCTGTCAGGCAACTTGGACAATACCTTTCCAGCTGTCCACAGCGTCATAGACAATTTGTTCGCTGCTGACGTCCACAACTTTCTCTCTGACTTCACGAAGCTTTTCCACAATGAATACTTCGTCACGCAGTTCATGTAAAATAGCCTCCACTGAACCTTGAATCCTCTGGGGGTGAACCCTCAAACCACAACGGCTCAATGCTTGAGCAACTATGTGCTTAAGGTCCGGTTTCACCAGATTACGTGTCAGTTCCTCAAAGTAGGCATCAAAGAAATAGGGACCCGGTTCAAACAAGCAGGAGTGTCTAATCTGACTGGGGTGATCCACTTCACAACCCAAACAGATTTCTTTCAGCTTTTTGTTGATGACATGTTCCAGAAGAACCACAACAGTCGCTTTTATGATTTTGAATCCGTCAGAGCGGATACAACTGTCTGTGTCGTCGATTCCAGCAAAGGCCGCTGCTCCAGCTATTGCACCAGTGTTGCCGTATGGTGTTGTAAGGAAGGTCATGTTGTGATATCCAAGATCCATGCAGAATTTATCCAACCAACTGTTGTCGCAAGTTTGTGGGTGGGGCTCCAGCGGCGTAGCATTGTCATCAGGCATCGCCGGGGCTGCCTCAGGGTTGTTGGTGTAGCAGTAGACTGTTGTAGATTCTTGAGACATGGTGAATGAATGTAGCAGTTGTACCGACCTGCAGGCGTTTTTAATGGCTGTAATATGTGGGTGGGTTTAAGAGGCGGTCTTCAGCGCTGGTAACGCCCTGCTCAGGGTGAAACAATTTAATCTTTACAGAACTGTAACGGTCATACATGTCGCACCATCTAAACATCTTGTCAATGCATGTAAATACGTTGTCAAGCATACGAACATCTTTCCACTGAAACAAAAATTTCATGTCGTAGCACGAGTGATGCTCAGATTCACGAATAGGCCACGCACGTTCGCAGAGCTTTGTCTTGTCGTAGCAGCAAAAAATATAAACACAATCGTCTGGTAACTTTTTACTATGGTCTCCGACCACACGAAATCTTGTGTCAGGAATTGAGCCATCCCACTCAGCAACGTACAACGGATCATCACCACAGTCGTTCAAATCTCTCCAAACGTAGTTGAAAAACAGAAACCAGTCTTTGTTGTGGAAAATCACACATGGGGTCTGCGATGTAAAATCGTCTCCAACATCTGCTGTGTAGAGTTTCACAGTACGCATCACCTTGTCAAACGCATATCTCACCACACGACCACCACACATTGAGAAATCCCGTTTCACAAGAGCAGTGTCCTCATGAAGAAACTTTGTCAAGCTAACATTTGGCTTTTTCCTTGGCGCAAAAGTTAGATCTTCTCTCATTTCAACAGGTCCTCTTGTTGGCGAAATACACATAACCTTTCTAGGGGTTTTAGGAGTTCTCGGAGCAGCCATTGTATCTGGAAAGTTGTAGAATGTCTTCTGTGTTCAACAGTGTATCCCCTAACCTTATTTAAAACATCATATTCAAGATGTAGTGACGCAGGTGTGAAAAGGCATACCCTTAAGGAACACACCATAAAAATCTTCAATGGCAATTTCTGAGGTGTGAGTTCATTAAATCAGTCGTAAAAGCCAGTCAAAAGTCTAATTTAACATCTGTTTGATCTGTTTTTGTCTTTTTAAAGTTCGCGGATGTCACCGCTGGAGGATGTCACACGGCGTCGCTCAGCCTAGACATACCGGAGCCTGTCAGCGGCCCATCATAAATCAGAAGCGCAGCACAACTCAGAACCATAAATCATGTCATAAATCACCATTTTTGACACAACGTCTATGTTAATACTACTGCTGTCAGTTTCGGCATTAGGAATAATGATTGTTTTTTTAAAACTGCGAAGATTATGGTATCTATAGAGATATAGCGGGTAAATGCTGGCCACGACCACGACCACGACCCCCCCCCCCCCCCAAATAAATATTTTCTCATCGGATCTGCACAAATCACGTAGGTGACCCATTTTGGTTTTAAAACGGCGAATTTCGCCGAAAGGTGAGGAGTTTTCATGCCTGAATGGTTCATTCAAAGTCAAACAGTGTTTGGAGTCCACTAGGTAATTGTTGTGTCCATATATGCAAGTTGTTCCCTTTTAATTACAAAACTAAAATATGTGTAAATATGTTGGCATAATTTTACCTTTGTCTTGCCTTTTCAGGGCCTTCATCAGAAAACGAGGCTGCAATGTATCACGGTGGACAGCCAACACAGCTCCACACAGTTGACAATTGGATGGCACTTCATGCGGTGTATTTGTTCTGAAAGTAAGTTTGTTTTTGTCATGCTGTGTCCACTTGGTTATACTGGTGTCTACTTCATTATACCAGTAAAGTATTTTAAAACAATAGTTTGTTGGTTTATTTAGTACTTGTGTATTTATTTACTATGCACTGACAAATCAATTATAAGCCTGTGTCATATTAGTATGCAGAGAAAATACTGGCAGGGGAGCCTCTGACATTTCCTAACAAGACCTCAGCAGTGAAAGAATACAGAAGACAGATCGCCATGACACTGCTGAATGAAAGTGGTAAATTTGTTTAATTATGTACTTTTGTTTAATTATGTACTTTTGTTTAATAATTAATCTTATACCATGGTCTATCTAAATACTCAATTCTGATTGCCTTGAAGGTGTCTGTTTAAAGGGTTAGTGCACCCAAAAATTAAAATGCTGTCATTAATTACTCACCCTCATGTCGTTCCAAACTCGTAAGATTTCCGTTCATCTTCGGAACACAAATTAAGATATTTTTGATGAAATCCAATGGTTCAGGAGGGGCTCCATTGACAGCTATTTAATGAACACTTTGGAAAAACATTGTTAAATAGTCCATCTGACCTTTATTTCACAATTTCACACGTACATGAAATCAGATGTAGTAATTTATTCGTATTTGGCGTGCTGTCCGGAAGAGGGCACGCCAAATATCACTTTCTAAGTCTTTAATACAAGAGCTCATGGTACAAAAATTCAGGGAGAAAAAAACAGAAACCATTTATGTCGCATACTGTGACGTCGGCTGCCTAAAACTTAGGCTAAAACAGTTTTTATCAGTTTACATGCAAACGAAGTTTTCCAAAATCTCCACTCTGGACGGAGTTTTTAGAAAGAATCGTTTTCAGAGGCGAATTCTCCGTTTGCTTGTAAATGAAGGGCACAAACGAAGGGAAATGTCTCCGTTTTTCAAAATAACCATGTAAACGGGCCCTGAACTAAAACACAATAAAACATAACATAACCCTGACATCAGTCAAATTTAGCGCTCCAAACATCAATGACAGCTTTTAATATAACTTATGCTGGCAAATGACAATGGTATAAGCAGGAAAATCCAAGGTGAGCTGTGCATTAAATAATTTGAATGCACTCCTCTGAGGCAACCACGTTGTGCATTAAAATTGGCCTCTTTGCCTCTGTCGTGCATTAAAATCATCTAATGCGTAGCTAGCAGTGGATTATGCCTTACATATAATTTGTTATTTAAATGATTAACACATTTATACATTTATTGATAAGTTAAATTTCTTTTCATGGTGACCAGATGACCTTACTGATTTGTGCCACCACTGTGGGGAGAAGAATGTGGAGGAGAAAGGAAAGACAACACCTTGGGTAAAAAAAAAAGGAAGAAGCTATTTTTTTTTTTAAAGTAGAGAAGTCCGTCATAGGGCTCTGATCATTCTGGGGCCCCTGTACATGGCCTGTGTAACCCTTCACTCAATTTGATACAGACACAAAGTCTGAGTATGGACCAGTTCAATCAGAAGACTAAAATTCGCCTGCAGAGAATAAGGATGTCACAACAATAATGAGTCACTCACACAAGGTATAAGGGTTTTCTGAATGTATTGTTTGTTGTTGAATGCAAAACTTAGAGTAAATAAATAAAATGAGAGAAAATACAGGAAAGAAAATAAAATACTTTGTAATAAAACAAATTCTGTAAACACCTTTTTCTTATAGGTTTCAAGGACTTCAAATACTCTAAAGATCTCGAAAGGTGAGTATAATCACTTGTCTTTTAAACACTGTTTATGTTAATTTATACATTAACCTCTCGTTTGTTCCCTTCTAGGTTTCACTAGATTTAATTCAGTTTCTTTGGAAAAAAATAAAAATAAAAATTAGTCACCACCAGTAACACTGAATTCACCTTATGACTTAATTTTCAATTTTTCAATTAAAGTAAATTCCTTATTTGATACCTTTTGAAATTTTTGTTAATTAGGTTTCTCCTTCTGGATCCTAATTTTTAAAAAAATAAAAAGAAAGAAAGAAAACAATCAAATAAAAAGAAGACAATTACATTTGATCAAGTAACAAAAAAAAAACAAATAAACCCAATAAATTCACATTTAATTCCTTTCAAAGGGATTTAACCCCTCAGACTTCAAATTGAGTTCAGTGCAGTCTCTGAAGTAATATTCACAATCTTGTGAATACTGTTGAAATCATTAAACGACAATGGTCGGCTATTGTTCGTTACTCAGTCTCTCCTCGTGACTGAATCCTTCCAATTGAACAGTGAAAAGTGTAAGTGTTGTTAGTTCAATTTCCTACCATCCAAATCGGCAACGAAAACATCAGTTTCAAACAATCACGACTCGCTGTTAGGTCCGTGCAGCTCGCCAGTCCCGACTCCCTCCGTGAACATGAGAGTTAGAACGAAATCCAGGAACTCCAATCCGGAAAGCATCGACTCAATGCAGCTTCGACTCAACGATTCACAGCAAGCACTCGTCACAATGATGATGAAATAAAATCAGGAAAGACAAAAAAAAAAAAAAAAAAAAACAAGGTGGAGAAAAAAAACCTGACCAAGACCAGATGAACTTGCACATATAATCTGTTTTAGGTCTGAAGAACTCTGTTACAACTTCATCCTTTTCTCATCCCTCTCGCAAAAATTAATTCTAATTACAGATCTGTGTTTCTTCAATAAACAACATCTTTGATATGTGAACGCGCTAAGCGTTAACAAGGCTGGTTCTCCGCAACTGCGTCACACAGTATAAAATCAATTTAACAGTCTCTTTCACATCAAATTTCACTTCTCCTCTTTCGCTACATCGTCTCTGGATCAATATAACTTCAATTCTAATCAATTTTCTCAAATGGATAAATCAAATACTCAGATTTCTTTGGAGAGATCTGAATCACGTCTGCTCTCGTTTGCTCTGCCGATTAAAGAGAGCTCCAACCGCGTGCGAAATCCGGAACACAAAAATGCGCTACACAACATTCTCAACTCTCATTGGTCGATCCTTCCAAACAAAAATTATTTTAATCGGCTGTTTTAAAACACACAAAAATAACTAATAAAATTAAAAGAAAATAAATATTCTGTTTAATCATGTGTTAATGATTTTTTTTTCGTAACCTGGGTTACACCTGTCTTTGCTAAAGTAGGAAATGTATGCATCACGGGTATATGTATCTCATATTCACCCTGATAATGATTATTATTATTATCTTTTTTGATACAGATCCAGTGTGATATGTGTGCCCGTTGGTACCACATGCAATGTGTTGGAGAGCCCGACCCAAAGAAAATCTACAACTGTGCCGCGTGCCAACTTTAAGTTTTCCCTCCCCTCGCTTTTACTATTTGTAAAATGTTTTAATACCTATTTAACACATATTTTTGTTTTCACCCTGAAATGGCACACCTGATTCAATTAATTAAAGGCTCAAAGGCTTAATGTGTAGCTGACTAATTGAATCAGGTGTGCCATTTTAGGGTGAAAATAAAAATATGGCCTGTCAGGGGGTCCCTGCAGGAGAGGTTTTTGAAATAATTTCTAAATGTTTGCTTTCACTCCACTTGCGATTAATATTTGTAAATAGTTGTAATATTTGAAATCATTTTGAAATATTTGCTTAAAACATTAAAACATTTCATTATAAATTATTGCAATGGTTTTATTTAAAGAGAAAATAAGTTGCCCCTATACTGTATGTCTGTTACTGTTCATGTCAGTCCAAAATTATTTCTACTGTATGAAGCTGAGGAGTTCAGACATCACCAGAGTGAATTTGGAGGATATCACATTCATTCTGGGTTAAATAGAGGAGGGTAACAGAATTCGGTGACCTTTAAAATAGCCTTATCATATTTGGTGACCCTATACTGTATGTCTGTAACTGTTCATGTCAGTCCAAAATGATTTCTACTGTACGAAGCTGAGGAGTTCAGCGGGAACCGATGCTTCTTCGTGGCAAGTTATGTTTGACTAAACATCACAAAAAAAGCTCATTTACACATTCTGGGTGAAATAGAGGTGGGTAAAATAATTCATTCACTTTTAAAACAGTTTCTTTACAGCCATTCTGAGTGGAATTATTGTAATTATTGCGTAATAATGTACAAAAAACAATATACTGTCATTGTATTAGCCTTATGTTAGTTATTCGATAAATAAATATTACTCTGAATTGCAAAAAAAGCGCTAAAAGCGCGCTCTCGTTAAACGTGCACGGTCGCCAGGGTCGTTCTCGCGCGAATATTTAATAAACAACCCACATAGTAGGCTACTCAGTCAGAAAATGACCACATTGTGCTTAATCTGGGCATGCAAATAATAATTTATGGTGTGCATTTCTAAACAAACGTTTCGCAAAGTCCTTTTAGGCTCTGCTAGTTAGAAGTTACGCTGTTTCCATAGATCACGCAGCACAGCGATAACCACGCCCTCTACGGTCACAGATAATGATGGTCACAGAATCTGGTGTAACACCGGCTCAGCTGGTCCGTCAGCGAGCCCTGTTCCCTTTCGTTGTCACTCCGAGTTACGTCGGATGACGACGAATGGGGTTTCGCTTAGAAAGAAAGAAATGGCAAAGAAATGCCACGGGTCTGCGGAATTTGCATGACGTAACTCCGCCCCACCTCGTGGGTATAAAAGGAGGAAGTCCGCAACAGCAGTTTATGTTTTCGCTTCGGAGCCAAGTGTATTCTTCTCTCCACAAGCCATCTCTGAATTGTCAGCTTTACAAACGAGTACCTCTAGTGTTGGTGTGACGGCGATCTACGGCGAGCGCGTGCTTCCTGCTGATCTGTTGCAGTGGTCTGCCAGTCGGTGCGTGTCTCCCCGGGTGCTTCAACACTTGAGTTTTCTCTCACTAAAAGAGCTCGCACGCGGCACGTCTTTTTAAAGACGGCTCGCCCGTGCATTTAAAAAAAAAAAAAAAGAATGGTGCGGCAGCTTGGTATCGGACTCTGATGGGCACGAGCGTTGTCTAGTATGTTTGGGCTTGATCATGCTAGAGCAGCGCTCGTGGATGACTCATGTTTTCTCCGTGGAAACATGATCATCGCGTCATTAAGGTCGAGACTCGGTGAACTCACACGAGTGAGAGTCCCCTCATCCACCCCTCGATCTTCGGCTGGTGGCCAGGGTGACCTGAGGGTTACGGTCTGGAACAAGGCGCCGACTATGTGTCCGCGACCCCAGCCCCCCTCTTCAATGACGGTGCCCGCTAGTGAACAGGTGATTCCCACGGGTCTACCCTCTGGTGGCCCGTGTGTTTCATTTGAAGCTACAGAGGATGATATTACGTTTGTAGCAGCTTCACTAGGTGGGTTTGATTTTCCTGGAAGTGACGACTCATCGAGTCTGATCCGGAGATGACGGCCATGCTTTCCCGGGACGATTGGTTTTTGGGTAAGGCCGCCGACCCTCGTCCACGGCAAACCCCAATACCATTCTTCCCGGACGTGCATGATGAGATCAGGGACCGCTCGCTGATCTCATCCGCCTTTCCTCCCCTCGATGGGGGCGCTGCCCATGGGTACACTGGGGTTCCCCCGGCTGAACGCTCTGTTGCGATGCTATGTGTCCTCAGAATGCTTCTTCTCGGTGCAATCCTAAGCACCCGTCCGTGGCCTGTAGTTTTTCGTCTACGCTTGTGGCGAGATCCTATAGCGCCACGGGACTGGCAGCCGCCTCACTGCATGCCATGGTCATTCTGCTGGTCTACCTGACCCAGATGCTCATGGACCTGCACGAGGGCGGGACTGACCCAGGGCTCTTCACTGAGCTGCGCGCTGCCACTAACCTTGCTCTCCGAGCGACGAAAGTGGCCGTACGCTCCCTGGGTCAGGTGATGCTCACCATTCTGTGGCTGAACCTGTCTGATGTGCTGGATGTCGCGCGGACCCGTCTGTCTGACATTCCCATATCCCAGGTCGGCCTCTTCGGCGGTGCGGTTGAGGGCTTGCCCAACAGCTCTCAGCCGCCCATGAGCAGACTGACGTTGATTCTGTCCCGACGGCCCCGCCGTCCGCTCAGATCCCTCGGTCTGCCCACCGCCAAGGGCGCCCTCCCGCGGCTCCCACCCCGCCCGTTCACCCGGGCCAGCTCTGGGGGCCGCGGGCGGACACCACAGCCCTCTCCAGCCCCGCCCCCCGCTACACGCCGGGTTAAGCGGCGCTCCTGAGACGGGCTCCTCGGGGATGGAGCAGGCTAAGGTTGACTCTGTCCCGACGGCCCCGCCGTCCGCTCAGGTCCCTCGGTCTGCCCACCGCCGAGGGCGCCCCCCCACAGCCCTCTCCAGCCCCGCCCCCTGCTACACGCCGGGTTAGGCGGCGCTCTTGAGAGGGGCTCCCCAGAGATGGGACTCAGTTCTTTCCAGGAGTTGGTAGCAGGACCACTCCTTTCCCCGGTGGAGGGCCGGGGAAGAATCGTTATTCTCCAAAGAACTGACTCTCCCGTCTCTGAGCACACAGAGTTCTCGGACGACACAGAGTGCCGCCCACTAGCCATGCTCTCCTCGTCCCCCTCTGTCCCAGAGGTGGTTGACGGCGTGCCGTCCACGGACCGCTTCGCCCCTGTCCCCCTCTGTCGCCAGACCCCTGGCAGAGCAGGCCCCCACGGGACGACCAGCCTGGTCCGCCCCTGGTCCCCTCTGCCAGGGCGCGGTTGCTAACTGTGCCCCCACACCGGACCGCTATGCCGTCCACGTCTGGGCCAGTTACTCCGCTTCGCTGCCCCTCCGGGGGGACGCCTGTCATTCGCATGATCCCGCTGGTTCAGTTCTTGGGAGCCTGGTTAGAGCTCCCCGTCTGTCCCGCTGGATCGCACGGACCGTCAGGCTCGGCTATGCGATTCAGTTCGCACGGTCTCCTCCCCGCTTCAGGGGAGTCCGCTCCACTTTGGTCGGTGGCTATGCCCCCATCATGAGAGCAGAGATTGCCACCCTGCTGGCGAAGGGTGCTATCGAGACTGTCCCTCCAGCCGAGATGAGGTCCGGCTTCTACAGCCCCTACTTCATTGTCCCCAAGAAAACCGGTGGGTTACGGCCAATCCTGGACTTGCGCGTGCTGAACCGCTCCCTTCACAGGCTGCCGTTCAAGATGTCCACCGCCAGACGCGTTTTCGAATGCATTCGGCCCCGGGATTGGTCTGCAGCGATCGACCTGAAGGACGCCTACTTTCATGTCTCCATTCTTCCTCGACAAAGACCGTTCTTATGGTTTGCTTTCGAGGGGCAGGCATACCAGTACGCGGTTCTCCCTTTCGGGCTAGCCCTGTCTCCTCGCATTTTCACGAAGGTCGTCGAGGCTGCCCTTGTTCCCCTTCGGGAACACGGGGTTCGCATCCTGAGTTATATCGACGACTGGCTGATCCTAGCTCACTCTCGAGATAAGGTTTGCGAACACAGGGACTTAGTGCTCCGGCACCTAGCTCGTCTGGGCCTTCGGGTCAACTGGGAGAAGAGACTTTGCCCCGTGCAGCGGATCTCTTTTCTCGGTATGGACATCGGCTCGGTCGCCATGTCCGCGCAGCTTACGAGCGAGCGCGCGCAGTCACTGCTGACTTGCCTGAGACAACTCGAGGGCAAGAGTGCGGTTCCACTGAAACAGTTTCAGAGGCTCCTGGGGCATATGGCATCTGCAGCCGTAGTCACGCCGCTCGGATTGCTTCATATGAGACCGCTTCAGCTTTGGCTTCGCGACCGAGTCCCGAGGTGGGCATGGCAACAAGGCACGCTCCGAGTACCAGTTACTCCGACCTGCCGTCAGTTCTTCACCCCGTGGTCGAACCTCAGTTTTCTCAGGGCGGGTGTCCCCCTGGAACAAGCTTCCCGGCATGTTGTTGTCTCAACAGATGCCTCCACCACGGGCTGGGGCGCCATGTGCAATGGACATGCTGCTGCGGGCTCCTGGACAGGACCCCAGCGGCTATGCATGTCAATTGCCTCGAGTTGTTGGCAGTACGCCTTGCCCTGCACCGCTTCCCGGCATTGCACAGGGGTCAACACGTACTAGTCCGATCAGACAATGCCGCTACTGTAGCGTACATCAACCGTCAAGGTGGTCTACGCTCCCGCCGTATGTCACACAACTCGCCCGCCACCTCCTCCTATGGAGTCAGAAGCATCTGAGGTCGCTTCGAGCCATTTTCATTCCCGGAGCTCTGAACTGTGCAGCCGACGAGCTCACGGCTTCAGCCCCTCCCTGGAGAATGGCGACTCCATCCCCAGTCGGTTCAGCTGATTTGGGACCAGTTCGGGGACGCACAGATAGATCTGTTTGCCTCTCACGACTCGACCCATTGCGCCCTGTATTTTTCCCTGTCCGAGGCGCTCGGCACGGATGCACTGGCGCACAGCTGGCCGCCGGGCCGCAAATATGCGTTCTCCCAGTGAGCCTTCTTGCGCAGAATCTGCGCAAGGTCAGGGAGGACGAGGAGCAGGTCTTTCTGGTCGCGCCATATTGGCCCACCCGGACCTGGTTCCCCGAAACTTGTACTCCTCGTGACAGCACCTCCCTGGCCCATTCCTCTGAGGAAGGACCTTCTTTCTCAGGGACGGGGCACCCTGTGGCACCCTCGCTCCGTTCTCTGGAGCCTCCACGTGTGGCTCCTGGACGGCTCGAGGTAGGTTTGAGTACCCTTCCACCAGCGGTGGCGGCTACCATCACTTCCGCTAGAGCGTCGTCCACGAGACACGCCTATGCGTTGAAGTGGAACCTCTTCGTCGACTGGTGCTCTTCTCACCGAGAAGACCCCTGGAGATGCTCGATCAGCGTTGTGCTTTCCTTCCTTCAGCAGGGGTTAGAGCGAAGGCTGTCTCCCTGCACCCTTAAGGTCTATGTTGCCGCTATTGCCGCACACCATGACCTGGTCGAAGGTAATTCGGTAGGGAAGCACGACCTGGTCATCAGGTTCCTGAGAGGAGCGAGGAGACTAAATCCTCCTCGCCCTCCTCTCGTTCCCTCTTGGGACCTCTCAGTGGTGCTAACTGCCCTGAAGAGTGCTCCCCTTGAGCCCCTGCAATCAGTTGAGCTTAAGTTCCTGTCAATGAAGACAGCGCTCCTGGTTGCACTGGCCTCCATCAAGAGGGTAGGGGACCTGCACGCATTTTCCATCGACGAAGCGTGCCTGGAATTCGGGCCGGCTTTCTCTCACGTGATCCTGAGATCCCGGCCCGGATATGTGCCCAAGGTTCCTACCACTCCCTTTCGGGACCAGGTGGTGAACCCGCAAGCGCTGCCCCCGGAGGAGGCAGACCCAGCCTTGGCACTGCTCTGTCCAGTACGCGCTCTTCGCGCCTATGTAGACAGGACGCAGTGTTTCAGGACCTCAGACCAGCTCTTTGTCTGTTATGGTGGGAAGCTGAAGGGAAAGGCTCTCTCCAAGCAAGGTTGTCTCACTGGATAGTGGACGCCATTGCTTCGGCTTACCAGCAGCAAGGTCGACCGTGCCCCCTTGGTGTGACGGCCCACTCCACCCAGAGTGTGGCATCCTCTTGGGCTCTAGCGCATGGCGCCTCGCTAACAGACATCTGCAGAGCTGCAGGCTGGGCGACACCTAACACATTCGCCAGATTCTATAATCTCCGAGTGGAGCCAGTGTCCTCTCATGTACTCGCTTCAACTAGCTAGTACCGGACCCGCTCAGGTGTCTTCGCTTGCTCGCCATTCCACTCCACGGACTGGATACGTGCGATATTCTCCTCAGGTGAGCTTCCCCGAAAGCCCTGAGCTCCTCCAGCACTCCTGACGTCGGCGCCAGTGTCTCTTGCCTGCGCGTTGGCTAGGTGCCTCCCGTGTGCATGGTCCCTCCCCTGAGCGACCCCCACATGTGTATTTCCACTGTAAGCCTCTCTGAGCATGTGTCTTTCCCTTGGCAAGCCACCTTGCCACCCCTGGGGTTGAAATATTCCACCTGCGGCTGGACACCCCAGTGTTCTCCATATGCTTCCTTCGGGTCATATGTGTATTCTCTAAGTCCCCCCCTCTGGGTTGGCATTAATTGCATACTTCCCCTAGCTTGGGATATGCTTCCCAGTGTACCTTGTATTCCTGTGTTAAATGGACATGGGACAGGGATCTGTCAGGGATCTCTGTGACAGGGATCTCTGTTTACGCAGGGCACTGGAAGACAGCTGAGAAGGTGGCGTGATTAGACTGGTAACCCCATTCGTCGTCATCCGACGTAACTCGGAGTGACAACGAAAGGGAACGTCTACGGTTACGTATGTAACCCTCGTTCCCTGAGTAGGGAACGGAGACGTTTCGTCTGCCTGCCACTTTCCGCTGTGCCGCGGGGATCGCCTGAGCTCAGTCTTGGCTCCTCAGCGAAGAAACATAAACTGCTGTTGCGGACTTCCTCCTTTTATACCCACGAGGTGGGGCGGAGTTACGTCATGCAAATTCCGCAGACCCATTGCATTTCTTTGCCATTGGCTCGTTTTGTAATACTCGAAGTTGATAGGCTTTCTAAGCGAAACCCCATTCGTCGTCATCCGACGTAACGTCTCCGTTCCCTACTCAGGGAACGAGGGTTACATACGTAACCGTAGACGTTCCCTCACATACTGCTTAAAATTAGGAGAAGGGTGATTCTTCTCCCCCTTTTCGGTGCAAAGGGAAAATAAGATCACATATGTGATATCTCTCTCTCTCTCTCTCTCTCTCTCTCTCTTGCTGGAATAGAAAACATGTTTCGTTTTTGTAAATGCCAGCAAGAGCACTGATCTAACTCTGCAGTCCGATCTTATGTAGGCTATTTATCGCGCAATTTATATGCAAAAAAGACGTGCATATGATCCGCAGTTTCCGCGTGCATTTGATACGCACTTTATGGCGTGTAATACTCCACACCACTAATCCTCCCCAAGGGGTTTACAGTGCGTATCATATGCACGTAAAAATAATTTTTTCGCCTATATATTGCATGATATATACAATTCGTAGGCCTACTAGATACACACTTTAATGAGATCGCGTTGCTATCCGACTCAACAGAGTTAGATTTGATTTTGACTCATCTATTCCAGCTAGGGCCCGGGGCCCACTAGAGGGCCTCAGCAAACTTACAATGATTTCAAATGAGTTACAATAAAGTAATCGATGCTAAAAATCGTTAGACATGTAAACTAGATTAATTTGATGTGCCCCACCAAGAACACAGGCTATAGTTATTAAAACTTTTGATCGATTTTGAAGGTTGACATAGGCTATAACCTTGCTTACTATAGCCTACAATTATCAAAATATCAAATTTAAACTAAATGTATTTGACATATGCATGCAGTTTAAATGAAATACTAATGCTTATTAGGCCAGTAAAAACACAAACAAAATCAAATATAATTAAAGCTGCTAGCAGCATTTATCGGTGTTCAAGCAGTTAAGGCAGTTAAGCTCAAAAGCATCAAAAGACATTAAGTTTCATGTAGCAAGCATTAAACCACTGACATCATAGATGGAATAGACCTTGTTTTAGCATGATTTACCATGATATACCAAATTTTAGTGTGATTTTTCATGATTTACCATGTTCCAGTATGATTTGATGTATGATGCGGGTGGTGATGGTGCAGTGGATAAGACACATGCCTTTGGTGTGAGAGACCCGGGTTTGAATCCACTGTGAGACACCAATGTGTCCCTGAGCAAGACACTTAACACCTAATTGCTCCAGAGGCGTGCGACCTCTGAAATATGGCAATTGTAAGTCGCTTTGGATAAAAGCGTCAGCTAAATGAATAAATGTAAATGTGATTTACCATGAATCTAGCATGATTGACCATAGTTTACAATGATATACCAAGTTCTAGTATGTTTCACCATGATATACCCTGTTCTAGCATGGTTTACCACAATTGAACACATTCTAGTATGATTTAATATGATTCTAGCATGATTTACCATGTTATATGATGATTTACCATGATATACCACATTCTGGAATGATTTACCAGAATTGTAGCATGATTTACCATGATTCATCACATTGCTAGCATGATTTGCCATGATACACCATCTAATAGTATTATTTACTATGATTTACCACATTGCTAGCATTGATGTAAAGTGTCAATAGCAATGAATTGATAAACTCTGACAAAAAAATGTGATTGTCTTATAATAGTTAACATGGAAAAACAGGTTTGCTTTAGTGCAGAATACTGGTGAAAATCAAGTCTGTCAAAATGAAAGTGAGCCAATAAGTGGTCTTCTACTGCCCTCTGCTGGCCATTATACTTATTAATAAAGTGTTTTTCACAGGTGCTTTTGCACTCATATTTAGACATATGCTTACACACACACACACAAAGACAAATGTTGTTGTGGTTGTTTTCAATGCTATTGGGATGTGTCATTATGAAAATATACTTTAATGGTCTATAAGCATTTCACATAATGTCTTTGTAAACTATTAATCCGATTATTCAGCATTTATTCAGAAATCTAGGACTACACACACACATTCTGTTGTAGATACAGAACTTTGAACTATGTGATGGAAAAAAAAATGTTTACTGCAAGTCTCCTTTCAGGATTCACATTTGTCAAAGTGCTACAATAGTCAGTAGCAATACTTCACTAGATGAAATGTGACTAAATGTGAGTGTAAATGTTAAATTAGTGATTTTATAAAGTCTAAATAAGAATTATAGAATTATATGAGTTAGTAGCATGCCAAAATGACTATTTTAAACAGCAGGGGGCAGTAGAATACCACTTATTGGCTTAATATGCCATTATGTTCAAATCATTTTCACCTTTTTAACTGTTATAGAGGCATATTTGGTCCAATCTGTTCTGACTTGTTTTTAAGAAGATCTGAGCATTCATTGAAGAGATATGAGATATAGGCTTTCAGGGACACTTGGTAAAGGCCACATTTTGAAGTGACCCTATTAAAGTCATCCAAATGCAGAAGTTCAACTTTTTCTGATAATTATTGATCTAGAGAGTCTAGAGTATTGTACTGCACTGGTTTTGAACATCATGATATGAACATTATATGATCTGTAATGGAAATTTTTATATTCTCATTGATTTTAGTTCCTTATCTGTGTTCTGTGTACGAGAAACAGAGGACCCTGTTTTCTGTTGTTATGTTTATACAGCTGGAGGGTGTGTGTGTGACACTCAGCAGGTGTTTGGGCAGCGACCTCTGACTTCAGAGGTGAGAAGACCCCCTGGTTTTGGGGTAGTCATTAAGTTCCTTTGTTCCTCTTGTCTAAACAAGTGAGTGTCAAGAGATAGAACAGTATAAGACTGCTAGCGAACCCCTGCTCTGAGTCTCATTCCTCCTGCAGCTGGACTGTGGTTGGACTGGGAACTATTCTTGCAAGAATAAATCTTTTAAAACAAATTTGGAATCCTGATGTCTCTTACGCTGTGATGCTGTTTGTTTAATAATTGTTTTTGCCACAACAGATCATAGATGGAAAACACCATTTTCAGCCAATACAGGCAATTTACCATAGGGAATATATGGTTTTGAAGCTTTTTGACAGTTATAGCGCCACCTATGGTCCGATCTCCATGAAACTTTGCATGCTTCTTCACCATGTTATGACACATATGCTCATCAATTTTTGTTGGAGATATACATTTTGTCCGTCTTGAGCCAAGGATCACAGTGGTGTAAAAAGCTTGAGGCTGAGTCAAACGGTCTAGGAGTCATGAGCAATTTAGTACTTTTGGTTGCTGTAGCGCCACCTATGGGCCAATCGGGGTCATACTCTGATAGGTTCTCCCCAAATTGAGGCCTACCATCTGGCCAGGTTTCAAGTCTCTAGCACTTACGGTTTGCTCAGCACAATGCGTTTTAGGGGAATTTTTTTTTTCAAACAAATCCTAACAATTACAATAGGTTTTCAGCACTAAAGTGCTTGAACACCTGATAAGAATGAGACCTTTTTGACAGTTATAGCGCCACCTATGGTCCGATCTCCATGAAACTTTGCATGCTTCTTCAGCATGTTATGACACATATGCTCATCAATTTTCATGAAGTTCTGACTTTTCGTTTAGGATTTATAGGCTTTTGACAGTATTTTGCAACGGACCATTTTCTAAATGACTCTGTTACAGCCAACCAAATTTTTTTCGATAATTATTGATCTAGAGAGTCTAGAGAATAGGCCTAGACTGGTTTGGTTCCGATCGGGCGAAAAACCAGGGACTAGTTCGCAAAAGTAGGTTTTGGACAAAATTCGACATAGCAGAACATTTTTCTTGCCTAAATTGAAATTATATATACATTTATATAAAATATATACATTTTGTCAGTCTTGAGCCAAGGATCACAGTGGTGTAAAAAGCTTGAGGCTGAGTCAAACGGTCTTGGAGTTATGAGTGATTTAGTACTTTTGGTTGCTGTAGCGCCACCTATGGGCCAATCGGGGTCATACTCTGATAGGTTCTCCCCAAATTGAGGCCTACCATCTGGCCAGGTTTCAAGTCTCTAGCACTTACGGTTTGCTCTGCACGATGCGTTTTAGGGGAATTTTTTTTTTCAAACAAATCCTAACAATTACACTAGGTTTTCAGCACTTCGTGCTTGAACACCTAATAAACAGCTATTTACTTGCGCATGACACCACACCAAGAAGAAGTGAAAAGAGCTACAACATAAAACAAATCAAAAGTGAGAAAACCATTATATAATAGATAATATCATAAAATAATAAGTTAATATGCTAAATATAATAGCATTATATAATGTAAATTAAATTAATGCCATATCACATAATGTAGGCTACATAATAGCCTACACTAAAAATACACGTAAAAAAGTAATTCAATCGTTCTCTTACATTACTTTCAGTTCAGCAAAGAATGGTTTCTTATCGAACAAATACTACACTTATTTTTACTAGGCTATATATAATTATTGAGGTGCTTGTATAATTCTTTGGGGATTAAAACACTTTTTCCCCCCGAAGCACCCAAACAAAACAAGAAATAGAAAATAACGTTGTTTTTTTTTTTGCAACTTCTTCTCATAAAGCATAAATATCTTATAAAATATCCATCATTCACATAAAACTTTCACCCGAATTGCGGCTCCGAAAAAACCTCTCCAAGGTTTTTTATACTAACCCTGTTCTAGGCTGCCTTCTAACTGGGCTGTCATTATAGTACAGCTAATTCCCTTATAAGGTAAAACTTGGGACTAATTCTAGTCCTTTATTAACATAAGCTTTGCAGAAGCATATATTCAAAATATCTATTTCCTTTTCACACCTATTTTAATGCAGCACATACACAAAAACTTTATTTGGTAAGTTTTACTATCACAGCCCATTTGACTTTTCTCTAGTTTCACACATTTTCTATGTCTGAGGCAAACGATGTTCACAGTTTCTTTTAAAAATACATGTGGCACTGACAACCTAAACATGCTGTGTCTACATACACCCACACAGCGATTTGTGAAAAAAACAGAGAGGGGGATATTTTGAAACATTTTTATTCATAAAAATAAATCATGAGAACATGAACTTCATCACTGCATTTGCAGGAATTGTAAAATCTTTTTTCTTAGTAACTCATGAAGTAGCCTAACGCAATATTTTTAATCTAATAGCTTATCTTTCCCAACACATATGAACTGTGATCATGCACAACGAAAAAACATGCAAGGATTAAATCCCCCTCCCAGTGCCATGGATATGCCACTCGGCTAGACATGTCAAAACACTTATTTATGAATGGCAAAATTAATGAGGTGAATTCACGTCTACCACGCTGCGCTAAACGCCTCATTGGCGCCGCAGGACCTCTAAACGTGCGTAAACGTGTCTTTACCATAGACTGTAGGTCTTTACATTGACTTATCATTGAAATCACTCACGCCAGACGTGAGTGAGTAATCAAAAAACCTTCGCTTTAGCCTCAATTGAGTGAAACACCGAATGTGTAACTTCGGCCATCCTCAGTGGTGTGACTGGGACACTGCTTGTCATCATAAAAACAGATAATCAGATTGTGATGTTTATTCCCGCTTCAGTAATATGCTGAATATGCTGCCTTCCTTTCGCATGGCTCTCAAGATTTGGAGACAGGCAAGAGTGACATCCCCCCCTTTTTTTCATTGGTTGTTGCGTTAAATCTTACCCAGATACAATAGTGCTATTTTCTGATTGGCTATTGTGTAGCCCCTTTCTTTTTTTTTGATTGGCTGATAAGTGGCAGGCTCGACTAAGAACTCCAGGGGAGACGCGCTTGATTCCTGCCGGTTCCATAGTGAGAGCGGCGTGGCCAGAGAAATGTTGGGCGCTGTGGCATATTAAATATATTATAAATTGTTTTTCCGCGTGAGAAATACAATGTGTGGCGGGAGTGCGTGACAAAAGACCCAAATGAGTGACACTTGAGAGCCCTGTTTTCGACACACAGCTCCACTCCCCAGCGGACCTGCAACCGTCTCGCAAGTGTTGATAAGCTATTACTCGTGACGTGAGGTGTAACCAATCAGATAGCACCGTGGGCGGGACATTGAGCAGTGGTGATTACAGGGAGGCTGCGGCACTAGTGTAGTAGCACTGATCACTTTGAGGGGGGGATAAAAATAATTAAGCGGAGGCAGGGATGCATTGACCAGAAAGGGGGAAAACCCACGCATCCCCCCCGGCAAATCGCACCCTGCACCCACACATATAACACCTCTAACAATGACCCTTAAGTCCACAGGTCAAGCTCAAATTATGCTTTAAGTAATTTGAGCTTGTCCTGCAAATTCAACACATCTTCATTTGAGCAGTCTATTTCATTTTCAATCATAAAACTGTTTACAATGTGTATTATTTTCCTATTTAATCGTTCAACTCGTCTGATATCTTTCTGCTGTGCACGATGAATCAGTCCTTTCCGAGGGAGTTGAGCTTTAGTGGAAGATCTTCGCCAGCGCCTTTCTCTCCTTCTTCTCCATCTTGCGAGCTCTCTTCGCGTTGTCTGTCCTGAGATGTTCAACTATAAGATCGTCCATAAAAATCTCAACCTTGTCTGTTACATTAACAATTCTTATTTCTGGGTCATCTCCATCCGTTACATTCAAAGCATGCAGATAGTCTTTAATATATACAATTTCTGGGGGTTTATCAGAAGAAGATGAATAAACAGTTTAACAGAAAAATTCATAATCATTTGTTCTCAATTTCCAATATTTATTACAAACTCAAAGCATTATGGGTAGAATCTCTCTATAGTCTATTCTGATTCATCAACAAGTTTCACTGATGATCTAGAATTAAACCTAAACCCAGGATAGAGTGGTTGAGTGAATGTGGTCTGGACTGTGTGGATGAGACTTGTGTCAGAGACGCTGTAGAAGGACAGAGTTCCTGCACTGTGATCCACATACACTCCTATTCTACTGCTGAGGGTCTTTCCAGGGAGATCAATCCATATGTCATTGTGTCTGAATGAGTAATTGGAGGGAGAGCAGAACAAACTCCAGGACTGATCATTATACCCAAACCGACACTTACTACTTCCCTTCCTGCTGATGCTCTTATATGACACTGATATAAACACACCTCTCCCACGCCACTCAATCTCCCAGTGACAGCGTCCACACACACTCTCTCTACACAACACCTGACGCACATCATCAAATCTGTCTGGATGATCAGGATACGGCTGGACTGTGAGAGTGTCAGTGAATTTAATCACTCTGTTCTCCTCAGACAGAAAAAGGTTTTTATGTGCTGTGTTCAGATCCAGAGTGAACTGATGGGAATCTGATGGAGATAAAACATATCAGAATCAAAATCAATTATGAATCTGATCTTTTAATGTACAGTGTAAAAAAATTATTGTTAGTGCTTGTTAAACAATTAAAATGAGTTAAAACCACACAATTACTGAACATTTTGTCTTTACCTAATTGTATTGTGTAAAATCCACATGAATATGTAAATCTGAAGTTTACTTAATCTATTTGAACTATCTGAATAATTAGTGTTGAATTAACTTGTGGCAGTGGATTTTTAGTTCCCAGCATGCTTTGCATAGGTCTTGACCAGGAGAGTAAATGTTGAAATTAAGTGCTATTTTAGATGTTTTTGAGGGAAATGCCTGTTAGTATTTAATGTTCAGTTATGTTTGACATGTAAAGGCATTTCAGTAATGTCAGTTTTGTTCAGAAGAATGTTTGTGCTCAGGCTGTGGGAGGCAACATTATGTGTCGCTTCACTCAATGAGCAAAAACTGCACTCATACCAGCACTGAGACAAGTCTCTTCTTACTTACTCATCCCATATGTTACACACAATTACAATAAACATAAGTGTCTTTAGCATTTGGTAGTTATTGTCTACAGCAGGAACTTAAATCTATTAGGTTGGTTCAACAAAACATTATTTGTGAAACGGAACAGAGGACCCGGAGACAAGAACAAGTGATGGAGTTTATTGTGCAGCAATGGGCAGACAAACTGGTAAAAGGCCAACACAAGGTAGAGGAGAGCACAGGATACAGACACTGGAGATGATCACTGGAGATAAAGGTCCTACTGTTTCACAACATATGGGTAAAACTATACTAGACAATGAGGGAACACAAGATGGGTGGTTTTATGCTGCCTGTGATGAGGAGATGATGTGCAGGTGACAACAATCTGTGATTGGGAATTGCATGCAGGTGAGGGCCAGGGAGGATAATGGTAAATGTTGTGAAGGAGGTGGTGACCATGACAGCACTCCCCCTTCTCGGTAGGCACATCCTCGCGCCATAGATGGTGCTGCTGGCGATGGGGTGCGGGCGTCATGGAGATTAAATCCGGAGGATGAGCAGGGTATGCAGACTCTAGGGCGGTGCCGGCAGCTCGGGAGACCAGGGCAGTGCAGGCAACCAGGGAGGAGCAGGCGACCAGGGCAGAGGAGCAGGCGACTAGGGCGGAGCAGCAGACGGCCAGGGCGGAGCCGGCCCTTCGGGCGGCCATGGTGGAGACGACCCTTCGGGCGGCCATGGCGGAGACGACCCTTTGGGCGGCCATGGCGGAGACGACCCTTCGGGCGGCCATGGCGGAGATGACCCTTCGGGCGGCCATGGCGGAGATTACCCTTCGGGCGGCTGAGTGACAGACTCAGGGACAGGGACAGACGTGGCGGCAGCCTTCATGGTTGAGGGCTCGGGCAGTGAGGCGGCGACCATCTTAGCTGAGCGCTCTGGCAGCGAGGCAGCGGCCATCCTGACATGAACAACCTCAGGCTCGGCAGGACTGATGATCGCTGGAAAAGAACGTAGGAGATGATCGCTGGAAAAGAACGTAGGAGATGATAGCTGGAAAAGAACGTAGGAGATGATCGCCTTTATCTCAAAGGTCCTACTGGTTTCACAACACATGGGTAAAACGAGACTAGACAATAAGGGGAACACAAGGTGAGTGGTTTTATGCTGCCTGTGATGAGGAGATGATGTGCAGGTGCAGGTGACAACAATCTGTGATTGGGAAGTCCATGCAGGTGAGGACCAGGGAGGATAATGGGAAATTTAGTGAAGGAGTTGGCCGTGACAATTTAAAAAAAATTAAAATTAAAGGTGGGGTATGTGATTTTCTTTTTTGACCATTTTTTCAAAATCACTTGAAATCCTATTCCTAACCCACTTACAGCCACTGAGTTAGAAAGCACTGAAATGAAGATTAAGTAATTTAATCATCTGTGAAACGGGCAGGACTCGAAAAACTCCAGCCAATCATTTCCAAGACCACCTAGAATCATTGGACAGAAAATGCATCAATCAAACGGTTGTACCATACCCCCCTCCCCTTCGTGCGCATACTCAAAGCTTGTGACCCATTCACAGGAAGTGCAAGTCGCCCCGGTACAGAGAGAGAGAGAGAGAGAGTGTAAGTAAGTGCTAGTTGCTTCTATTTGGAGAATGGCAGACAAGACACCAGCACAAAAAAGGAAATCTATTTTTGAGAGAGCAATTGAGAACAATACGGCCGAAAGAGATAAGGCAAAAACAAGGGTCATTCTAGGCGATGCTTTCCAACGTTGGCAGCAACTGAAGGACCAGGAAGGACTACCAACAGATGCGGCTGTGCCATTTTTTCTGCTGGACAGGTGAGAAGCCGATGAACTAGTAGTATTTACTACTAATCACGGAACCGTCTTTACTGACGAGATGCGCATGAGAATTGTTGCCGATTTAACGGTATAACCCAGCCCTACGTTGAACTAGCTAGCTAACTAACCTGCTTGGGGAGGAAGCTGATGTGAGCGATTGTATTTATGTATGGAGACTAGAGCTTGTGCATGATTGCGCGTCCATGTTCTTCGAATGGGTGGAGTCAGGGCCAGCGTTGGAGGAAAGAAGGTAGGACCTTTTGAGTTGTGTATTTTCAAAATCTGCCGGCCGTTTTGCAAATCACATACCCCACCTTTAAAAACACCTTTTTTTAGTCTTGTCGTACGGACCTAAACTAATTGTGTGGTAAAGTTGTTCTTAATTTAATTAAGTTAATTGAACAAACAATTTGTTAGTGTACAGAATAATTTCAAATGATAACATCTAAAAAATATTTTGTCTATTCGATCTGGAAAAAAAAGTGTGGCTCCAGATTTTTGAAAACGATTTTCCTTGTTCAACCAGGTTAAATCAATGTTAGGTAACACTTTATTAAGGGTACATAATCATGTGGGTAGTTAAGCAATAATGGGGACATATCATGATTTGTTAAGCCTTTCTCTGCAAGCATGTAAAAAAATAAGTCGATCAGATTTCGCTCCCCTTCTGACGTAGGAAGGGTATCTTATTATAATATTACCGCCCCTTAATCTGCACGTTTCCACCCACGGCGCCACCATTTGGTTTTTGCAAGCGACAACAGTGTAACCAGTTCTAACGCAATGGCAAAAGTTTGAGCAAAGTCAAGTCAAATATATATATATATATATATATAGCGCTTTTCACAATACAGATTTTATCAAAGGATTAGGTTCATCAAAGCATGCAAACTGTTCTGTTGTTGCTGCACAGACGAGCACAGAACACTATTTGACCAAAAAATATCACAGCTGTCTTATAAAGACCTCAGGGAACTGTGTCAACTTGTGTAAAAGTTAAATATGACGGTACAGGCAAGTCGATGAGATGAATCAATGTAACTCCACAACAACTACATACATGTCTTCACTAACCATTCAGAAACGTCCAGGTGCGTCTAAAAGTTTAAGCTCTTCCTGAGTCGGTAAAGCTGCACTCGCTACTGGTTATTTCTGAGATTCTGGATGGGTGAAATTTGTGTGTTTTGTTATTGCCAAAGTACAGGGCCGGCGCTAGCCATTTGGGTGCCCTAAGCACAAATGCTTGGTGGTGCCAAGCATACAAATATTTGCATACAAAAATATTGCACACATTAGTCTTTTATATAGGCCTATGTGTAACTGGAACATTTAAAATTCAAAACTCTATTTTACCTTTAAAAGAGGTCTGATGAGGCACAATATAATAATTCTGTACATAATTTGTAGGGCTGGGAAAAGATTAATCGCGATTAATCGCATCCAAAATTAAAAGTTTGTGTCTACATGAATGATATATGTGTGTGTACTGTGTATAATTATTTTGTATATATATAAATACACATTTGCATGTATGTATTTAAGAAATATTTGTTATTTATACATAAAATATTTAAATTTATATATAATATAAATTATATATAAATATATACAGTATATACATGCAAATATTTCTTAAATATATACATGCATATTGTGATGATTTTTCACGACCCAGATTTTTTGGTGCCCCCCCAAGCATTTGGTGCCCTAATGGGGCACCACGCGGTGCGTGATGTGCGTGTGCGGAGCGCCGGCCCTGCCAAAGTATCTGAAGCTTGTGTAACGGATCTGAACGGACACATTTAAATGGACACACACAAAAACGGCGCGTTTTTGCTCGCACCAAAAAAGTGACAAATTTGACGAGTTATAATTAATTACCTGGGTGGTATTTTGAGCTGAAATTTCACAGCCACATTCTGGGGAAATTCTTGTGAAAAGGGGCATAATATGTCACCTTTTACACACCAGTAGTTAATGATTAACTGAACATATAGTAACAGAATATTAGCCATTTTGGTGACACTTTATTTTACAGTGTCCTTGTTACATATGTTACATGTACTTACCATAGTAATAACATTAAATTATGCATAATTACATGCATCTAACCCTCAACCAAATCCTAATCCTACCCTAACCCTATAGTATGTACATGTTAGTAATTAATATTACTAAGTACTTAAATGTATAATTACACTGATTTTATGTTGTTTTGTTTCCCTTTTGTGTAGCCAGCAGTCGTCCGCAAGGGGCTGCTGGCAGATACTTTTGTTTTTATTTTATTTGATAATTAAAAGTTGTTGATTGTTCGCCGGTTTCCGCCTCCTTCTTCCCTGAATCGTAAACATTGCTACATTCACATGTAGTGAGTAGCTCGACTTCCTCTCAATTAGAGTTATTTTTCTAAAGCCGTCGCTCATCTGAGCTCTAGATAATTTATATGGCAAGCGTTTGTCCCTCTTAGGAGAGGAATGCATTAATTTCATTCTGTTTGAGTAAGTGGACTTCATCTTGTTAGAGAGTTATTCTGGAAAATAAGCCACCGCTCTACTGAGCAACAAGCAAGATCACTATTTCAAGCATATGGCCCTCAGAGAGGCTTCCCTGGTAAACCAGGTTAAGTGAATTGATTTCCTCTTTCTAAGAGAGTAAAGGGCACTATGCTGAAGCCTCCACTCCCCTGAGCTCCAGATAGATCATGACTTCAAGCGCGTTCCATTGTGGCCTTGATAAACACCCTGTTGTTAGTGTGTTGGCCTACTCTCATTTAGAGAGTCATTATGTTGAAGCCACTGCTGCATTGAGCTCCAGGCGTCTGCTGTCTTAAGTGTTGGCCTATTGTAGGGTCACCCTGACTATCACCCTATGGTGAGTGTGTGGGCTTCATCTCATTTAGAGAGTCAGTATGTTGAAGCCACCACTCTACTAAGTTCAAGGTAGATGATATTTTCAAGTGGAGGCCTGTGGTAAGGCCACCTTGATATTTCCCTGTGGTTAGTGAAGCTGCCTTCCTCTTATTTAAGAGAGTCGTTATTCTGAAGCCACCGCTCCACTGAGCTCCAGGCGGTCAGTTCCCCTATATTGAGTGAGTTGGCCTCCTCTCGTTTAGAGAGTTGTTATGTTGAAGCCACCGCTCCACTGACCTCCAGGAAGGTCATGAATGCATGTGTGATCGGCCCTCAATTTTTTGGGCTGCCCTGATATCCGGCCATGGCTTAGTACTTTAGGAATGAGCCTCTTAGACAGAGGCGTTTTTTGCGGTTGCATCTCCGCCGACTAGCCTGCAGTAGCTCAGGGTAGGTTACTCCTGAAGGAGAGCCTCTCCAGCCCAAAACCGGCAGCTAGTGAGCCTGGTACGCTTCCTCTCACTATGGGACTCACCCAGCCATGGCCCGCCTTCTGCATTAGGCTAATAATGCGAGTTGCAGACCCTGTGGCCTCCTCTAACTGCCTAGGTTGAGCTGGGCTGACTCCTCTTGATACTAGCCCTTGTGCATCCTTATGGACATTTTTGCCTTTTTCAGTTTTTTTTTTATAACTTTACCTGTTTTTATGCTAACTGCAAAAAAAGTGTATTTTTATTGGAATTTTACTATTTCAACCCCTTTTCCTGCACTAGGTACACAAAATAGTTAAACTCAGCGCCTTTTGGACAAAAATGTCCGCATTAAAAACCCATTATAAACTTCCATTTTTAATCCCAGGGCCATTTAAAAAAAATGATGCAATCTTTGTTAAGAAGCTTTCATTTTGTTGGCAAGGTTTTCAATTTTATTTTTACTATTTTTTACCAGATGGTGCCATTTTCTCAGGTTTGGCCTACAATGCAATACTCACTTTATTTCCTGTTTTCTGCTTTGGCATATTATAGAGCCAATTGGATAAATTATGCAACGGTAATTGTGTGGGGTGTGTTGGTATGGATGTCAGAGTGTGTTTTGAAAAATTTCATAAACTTAACCTAAATAACTTTTTTTTGGTTTTACTTTTTACAAAACCTTTCTACTTTAGTAATAATCTGCCAAGGGTCTTTTTTTAAAATGAAACCAAACTTATGTCTGTGCTCCTAAGCTTCAAACTTTTATGGACAGTTTTTTGGCACTGACATTTTTTGTCTACTATGGACCTGTGTGTAACTTTTTTTAATTTATGCACAAGGCCTAAACTAGAAGTGATATGCTGAGCAACAGTTCCCTTGCGGTGTTTGGCACAGACAAATAGCCAGGTGTTTGCAGGCTATTTCTTCAGAAGGCCTCCCCTGTGTTTGTCACCTGGGCATTGTCAGGCTTCCACTTGCTTAGAGAGTGACAAGCCTTATGCAGAACCGCGATCTCTATAGCTTTGGTAGTAGCATTATCTAGCCTGTGGCCTTAAGAACAGACTCTCCTGTGAAAGCTCCTTGATTTTGACCATCAAGTCGCAGGGTTGAGTGGTTAGGCCTCTTCCATGGAATCTCTTCTTGCCGATGACTCTACTCCTCCAGAGCTTAGCTCAGACAGCAACCTGTCTTGGAGCTAGAGTCGAGTAATTGTTCAGGTCTCTACCCTTGAGTTTTTTTTCTCGGGTCAGGCTGATATCACCCCAGTTTAAATAAAAGTGAGGGCTTTCCGAGAACACTTCGCTCCCAGAGCTCTAAAGCCCCTTGTGTCCTGCACCAATGATGCTCATGTTGAGCCGATTAAGTACTCCCTCCTATCCAGGAAGGTGTTAAGTATGCTCCCTTATAGCTTGAACACTTGCCCCAAGCACATGCCCGTGTTATTCTGGAGTAGTAGGCCCTATATTAGGGGCCTCCTCAACAGTCTGGTTGCATGAGATCTATGCTCCCCTTGCTTAAAGGGTAAAATGCGCTAAGCTGAGTACATCGCTTTTGTTGGCGATGTGAGTGAGTATTCCAAGCCAGCAGACCTCTGGTGGCTAGCTCTGCTAGAAATTGACTTGCTACCAAGTAGTTGGCCCTAGAATTACATCATGTTGCAGGCTCCTCTGGAGCCTCTCTGTTATTACTTAGAGCTTGGTCGATGCTGTACTCGGTTGAGCTTGGTAGTACTTCCCTCATTTGATAGGATCTTTCTTTAGAGGACTACGCTCCCAGATTCTGGTCAGAAGGTCGAAGGACTCTCATGAGACCTCCCTGGTAGTATCCCCTTGTTCGAGACGGTCGTCCCTAGAAGTGCTGAAAGGGTACTTCTCTCATTAGGGACCCAATGTATCAAGTCTCTACAGTGCTTTGAAAAAGATAGCACTCTGTAGGTCCGGGGTCGAGCAGAGTAGCCCTTGTTGCAAATCTGTTCTAGTCTGAAAAGACAACATTGCGACTGTTGCGCTACGCTTCCCTCGCATGTCACAACTCGCCCGCCACCTCCTCCTCGGAGACAGAAGCTTCTGAGGTCACTTCATTCCTCTTATTACTTCTGGCCTGCTCAATGCTCTGCCGTCACTGTCCGGTTTATTCTCCCCCCTGTCATAGGCTGGAGCCACCCCAGTGACATTCCATATGTTGTACTGCCCAGTAATCCGCCCTGTCCATATGTGTATTCTCCACATATTACCTCCCTTCGGGCAGGATGTGGCTTTCGCAGCATATTCCTTACCAACGAAAGAGAAAGCTTTCCCAGTGGTCTTGTGGAACAGCAGTGACTTCCCTGGCCTAAGCCCTGTCCCATCTCCGCCTCGAATAATGCGGGAAGATCAGAAGGCTTTTGTCTAGGTGCTGGAAGGTGGCAGCACTAGTGGCGTTTTAATTGGGATCCTAATCAGGCGACACATCGACTACGTTGAACGTGAGCAACTGAAAGGGAAAGTCTCGGTTACGTATTTAACCCTCGTTCCCTGAAGGAGGGAACGGAGACGTAGTCCCGTCGCCACTATTGCTGGACCACCGCTGACTCCGGGCCCCGCTCGGCTCCTCAGCAAAACACAACTGGTGCGTGTATCCACTTCCGTATTTTTACCCGTGCTGCGGGGCAGAGTGCGAGATGCAGATCTCACACACCAATGTACATAGGCTCGTTTTAACAGTACTCGAAGATGACAGGCTCCCTAAGCGTGATCCCCAATCAGACTACTTCTCCGTTCCCTCCTTCAGGGAACGAGGGTTACAGACGTTTTACCTTAAAAAATAATATTATAAGATCACCATTAATGTAAACCATGTTTTAATTAATTGTGCAATATTTGAAAAGTTAGGAAAATATTAGGCTATTAGGAAAATAAATTTAGGGGCTTTAAAAACATACAAAAACAGTGTTTTTAATAACTTTTGCGATTACAGTAAACTAAAAAACACAGAATGTGTCATTTCGGATCATTTCCCACATCCGTACGTTTAGCGTGATAGGATGGGCGTGGTTTTGCAGTGCACGGCCTGTCAATCAAACACAGAAGGACGGACAGACGGACAACTTACTTACGTATGCTGGGTACACACCAAAAGATTGTTTACATCTTAGGGACTGTTCTTTATTTATTTAAGGGGCCACCGGAGGAGTTTTGAGGTCTGTTGTCAAAAAAAAACTTGACCCTCCCTTCGCCAGCAATAATTTTTTTATGACCCTCCAAAATGATTGTGAAAAAATGCATGACCGTCCCCGATAATTTATTGAGTTCTGTATTCGTTTGCGCTTGTTTTTTTTTACAACTATGACAAACCTCTGCGTACGTTACACATCACACTCCACGTTTATGGTGGCCATTTCAGTAGATTTTACTCACATTGTTGTGGAAACACAAGCAACACTTCCTGCATACTACTCATCTAACGTTAACGTTAACTAGTAACGTTATTCACATGAAATATAACAATGAGACCATTCAACAAAGCACAGTGACAGTGGGTATAACAAATTCAACACATTTAGCTGCTACTGGCTGCTATGGACTCGTCACTAGGCTTCCTCAGTCATTATATATTTTAGCATAAGTATTACCTTTAAGCTGCCGAAGCTGAACGTTATCCAAAACTCCATTTATCAGACGAAAAAGCTGTTGTTTGCACAATTTCAAATCACCGGGACCGAAAGGATATTTGAAGAGTTGCCTACGTATTGGAGCCAGAAATCACATTAGCTCTTTGCTGCTAGTGCCCTCTCAATGGTTTTCAAACTTTTTTCTAGAGCGACCACTGATTGATTGTACGTTGGTCATGTGACATGTGGAGTATTTATTTTACATGTATTTGAAAGATTTTTCAGTGTAATTTTACTCAAAGTTGATATCATCAATAATATTAATATGAAAACAGATTAAAAAAAAAAATTTTTTCTTAAATCACTGGCGACCCATTTTTTAATTCTCGCGACTCACCTGAGGGTTGCGCGCAGTCTCACCACTCGAAACCCACAGCGCGAGGCTCAGACCCATCTGCTAGCAATGGAGAGGGGGGACTGAGGGAGCTACATGGAGCTACATTGAAAATATGCACCGAACAAGCCACTTTACCCTCCCCCTAGACTAAAAAAAAGTTGGATGACCCTCCCCTCAACAAAGAAAAAAAAGGCATGACCCTCCCCTATTTTCCTCCGGTGGCCCCTTCCATAAATACCAAACGGTCCCTTATAAGATTTTCAAGATGTGATAGACCACAAACATGAGGAAAAAAATCCTAGATTTAACCCCCTGGGGTCATGGACGCGGGAAGTAGGGGTGCTGGGGGTGCTGCAGCACCCCCTGTTGGCAAACTGATGACAATAAAATGATAGCTTATAAATATATCTCTGGTTGTTGTTTCTGTTTCACAACATTTTGTATGTCATGTTTGGGGTGTGGGATGAAGAGAGGGATATTTTTAGTAATTATTTAATTAAAAATTATTTAATTTATCTTCAGTGTGTAGTATTAGCCAATCAGGTGTCTTGACGCGAATTACGCGATTACGATTCAGCCTACGCAGCACAAAAAAACACAAAAAAAACCTAGTCTAAAAAACTGCTGCTAGTGATATAACGTTAGTCTATATTAATATCAGCGCTATAGCAATATAATTAGTTAGCTCATGGCAGAGTTTATCAGCCGAACTCCAGAGCGCAAATCAACCTTTGGTGTACCAAAATCATTTTAAGGTAGAGACACGGTGTCTTACATCTCTGCGTCTTTTTCCTGCCGCCGTGCAGGCCCAGATGGTAGCCTATATGATTGTGATTAGCATGCCTATTATAAAGAAACGAACCTTTTACTATGTCCATTGATTTTGATTAATATGCGCGAGGGAGAGAGAGAGAGAACAAGACAGCGCTTGTGTTGTGTGAAGACGTGAGAGTGCGCGCGCGCGGCCGGGGCGCTCTCTCTCTCTCTCTCTCTCTCTCTCTCTGCTCGTTTGCGCCCTGTCAAAGCATCACTCACCGATCAAAAAAGGTTTGGCGGCCGCCAAAAAGCGGACGATCCGACGGGTTTTAGAAGATTAAATACAACCCGAAACTAAAAAAACAGACCCGGCCTCTATTTGTGACCGGCCTTTATTTACCCAAACCTGTCGCCACATGAGGCGTGTAAAAGAGACAGGCGTCTATTTGGGACTCGGCTATTATTTGAAGTTTTACGGTATAAAGATCGTTGCCGTGCTTGCATCACTCCCTTACTCCTCCTATAGTCCCTATGGCCACTTGGCCTGCGTGAATGCAAATAAAAAAAAAAGGTTTTGAGGGAGAGTATTAATAATTCGTTGCATTTATATAGCGCTTTTCTAGGTACTAGTAATTAATAGATCTGTTTAGAAGTGGAATTTTTTCTATAACCACGTTCCTGTAATTGCTTGGTCGACCCCCCACGCACGCACGCACGCACGCACGCACGCACGCACCCCCCAAGCACCCAGCACCCCCTGTCGAAAATGACTTCCCGCGTCTCTGCCTGGGGTCGGCGGTCACGCCGGAGTGACCAGCTCGCTTTTTTTCTTATCAGTGCAAAAGAGACTCAAAATACTGTTGATTTTGATCTCACATATAAGTGTTATACATTATTCGATCCTGTTAAGTGTCTATTTTTTGTGTATGCTCACAATAAAAACAAAGTGTTGTGCTCTTTGTCAAATAAAGAAAAATAAACATAATGTGAGTTCTGCCTTCTCTCTGTCAGTGAAGTCCATTCCAAAACGCGTCCGAAAATGAACTGTAACTCAGCGAATACTTGTCACACAGGCACGAGAGATTTTTCTTTATGAAGCTTGAATTATCTTCTTTTAAATTAAGTAATTTATATAAAAAAATATTCTCAGTTTATGTAATCTGTATGAAAATAGAGAGATGTCAGTCTTTTTCTTTTCAGATCATTATAGCTTATTAAAGCTCCCGTCGGCAAAATTTTTTTGATCATATTCAGTGAAATCGACACAATAATCTGACAGAACAACATAAATAAAGTGGTTTTAGAAAAAAAACCGAGCTTCTAACTCCACCTGGAGCGTGTTATTTGTTTTGCAAAAATCCACCGCTCCCGGATCATCGGGTCCAATCAACGCAGGGGGGTGTGAGATCTGACTGTCAATCACAGGTCGTACACACGCCACCCCTCGCACACGTTACAATCACATGCACACGCCTGAAGTTCGCGCAGTAACAAAGAGTGATGGCGGAAAAGATTCCAATTCCTCGGTTAACCTCAAGAGCTAGGAGGTCAAAAACAACACATGAAAAGAGAACACCTGCTGAAAAGAAAGAAGTAAAGAAAGAAAGCGACCGTGCCCGTAATAAAACCAGGATCAACATCGGATCGGCATTTGAAAGGTGGAGAGATTTACGTGATTTAATTGGGTTCAAGCTGGATGCAGAGCTTGCAACATTTCTTCTTGACAGGTAATTGTGCTTTATCAACCAGTTACTTTATTTCTTAGTGTTATGTTAGTAATCTAAGTATGTTTGCCCAAATATGTTGGTATGGATAGCTAACGTTAGCACTTGTTGGGCAGGTTCGTTAGCTTTGTTTGCACTGAAATCCGTGTGAACGTAACGTTAGGTGGATAAACATGTCCAGATGAAGGGATAAAGTTCGGCTTTTTGGAAGAATCAATGCTACTCTATCTTTCTTACGAGAGTAATCTGGTGCACACGCACTGACGAGCACAAACTCGTTGGGAGGGTATTCGTTGATAGTGGGGGAGGGGCATGAGAGTTGTAAACATTCAAAATTTTGCCTCCAAGTCCACTCAATCTGCCAGACTTGCTGACTGAATGATTAGGCAGGATGATTTTCGGATCATTTTGGATCAAAAACTCTAGGCGACAACACCCATTAGTCAAAAGTCTTGTGGACACATATTTAGTATGTGTTTTGTGGCCTTATTTGAAAAAACTTTTAAGTTTTAGTTTTTTCAATAATGATGCATAAACAATATTCTCTCATGGAGACGGCGGGAATTTAGTGAACTTAGATAAAGGTTGTGGTAATGCACACACGCTGGCCCTGTCTCTCTCCCTTTACGAAAATTTACCATGGTTATACTACAAATAAAAAATAAAACATGGATATTGTAGTTAAACCATGATAACCACAAATTAACCATAATTTTGCTAAAAAAAATTCTACCTATAGTATTTATTTGGTTATACAAATGAGGATTTGTTTAAACCTGCCATCCGGCAGTGTATTTTGTTCACCCATCTTTCGAGTCAAATACATATCAATTATCATTATTCACGTAGAATTTTTTTTCCCACTAAAAATTTGATTTTTGCAATTTATAAGACTCAAAGCAGAAACATTAAAATGCATACCCATGGCAATATCAAGAGAAAAAGATGTCGCAAAAGCACAGCATCAACTGCTGATATATATAGTAAGCTATATATTTTCAACTTCTGGATAATGATTTTATGTAATTAATTTAATTCATTAAGAGTTAGATTTGGTAGGGACATGTCACCCGAAAATGACAATGACTACTACCGTGATGCATACAGCTTTGTCGAGATAACACCACAAGTCACATAGCCTCTATTTTATACATATTACGTTAAAAGTACACAGACCTAGAAGGCATTTACTGTCCATTCAGTAAACCATTAATTATTGGCTTATTTCTGCTTATTTATCCTATGTTCAGTTCATTATTAATTGCTGGTTTGTTAAAGCTCAACTACCGCATAATTATGGACCCTTAAAATAAAGTGTTACTCTGTGTTATTTTTTTCAGTGTAGCTAAACTCTTCATGTTCAATATATCAGCAGTGTCTCAGTACAGTTTACCAGATATCCTGTGTAAATCATCATTTACATGATCAACTCTGAACATTTTCTGTCATGTTTTCTTTCACCAACATGAACACACTCAGTGAGGTTTTCTGCTTGTTTTCTTAGTGACTTACATTGTAGGAAGTCGTTCCTGGTCTTGGGAACAATGTTGGTGAAAGTGACTGTGGAAACAGACATAAAGAGTGTGATTATCATGTCAAGAGAAAATGATCCCTGCATCCGTTCCTAAGACATTTCTAATATGATCTTCTACATGATATTAGATGATGGAGGATCATTTCTGAGAGCAGAATCTCCAGGACTTTACCTCTGTCAGAGATCTTCTTCAGCTCCTCTTTGCAGAAATCCTCCAGTTTGTCTCTCAGCTGACGGACAGATTCTCTCACACCATCAAAAGAGGAGAGAGAACTGAAGGGATTGTCATTTACGTCTGTAGATTCAGGAGGAGTTGAGAGAGACTGGAAACTCTACAGAAAACAGAAATCAAAGCTCATCACCTCCACACTTCATCACTAACCTGCACTACTGTCAGATTTGTGCGGCTCTTGTTGATCTTTAGTAACTCTCCTCAATCCAGCCCTTCTCATATTCATTGTATGACATTAGAGCTACAAATTCTAGCGTTTGCCATTTACACTATACTGTATGTGAACTTTCTAGGAAATCATTCGGATGATAAAGCATCTGGCAATAACATAAATGTAACAGATCAAGCGCATCAGTGGTGTCCCATTGAGGGCTGTTTCTAGACACAGGTGAAATAGTTAACACGTGAACATAATGACACTGCATTTTAGCAGAAAATCAGCATGTGCTAAAAACATTTAAGCATAAGACACATATTAGCATAAGAAAGATATTTTAAACGTTATTGGAAAGACTGCGATCATGAATCCAAATGTTTAGTGTATATTGAAATTATATATTAAAAAAATTAATGACAACAACAGCAAAATACCATGTTGGGTTGGATATAATGACATTTAAAAAAAAAAAAACATTTGTCCAGAAACCATGAAAGTGATCCATTCCTAAATCTAAAGGTCAGTAATACACTAACATCTATCTTAGAATATTTTCAATAATCATAACCTTATCTACTAACACTTTACAATAATGTTCAGTTATAAGTTTTTAGTCAATGATGAACTAATCCTTTACAAAACATGACTAAACATTCATAAATTATTAATAAGTGGTATGCTAACGATTTACAAATGTGTAGGATTGAATCCAAGAAATTTTAAATGAACATTTGCTTTGAAAGACATTTGTTTTACTGTTTTCCACCCCCTCTTTCTACCACAAGAACCATTTGGAGTTCCTAAAGGCTCAGAGGGGCTGATAGTGATCAAGGCCTGTAGGCTGAGATGTGTGCACTCCGGGGGTCTATGCATTGTCACACCTTTAGTACAATGGGGGAGGTTTTAACTATCTGATTGGTCAGTGTGAATGTCTCACATTTGGGTTAAAGTCACATGGTCAGGGAAAGGATAAAAGAACATTGTAACTGTTGCTCTGGCTCTTTTTATGCTCTGCTCTTTTTATGCTCTGCTCTTTCTTATGCTCTCTCTCTCTCTCTCTCTCTCTCTCTCTCTCTTTATCTATCTCTTAGGTAAAATTTTACATATATGCTGGGTACAATTATTGATATAAGTATTATTGTCTCATACATCTATTTTGTAACTATTTTAAGTGTAACCATAACCATATTTTGTCATTAAACCTTTTCAATACAAATAATGTGCTAACTAGTTTTGATTTGGTATTGACTTTGAAGTGCTACCTATTGCAATACAATATTGTCACTCTCTATAGCAACGCTCTCCCACATATTAAGCTATTGTAACTGCGCTTTTTTCCGTCGTTGGTATAAGTGGCAGTGGGTGGTAATAGACAAGAAATGTACAGTTTTCTACCATCTTGCTGACAATGTTTCTTTAGTCATTCGGCAGTCTTGCAGCCTGAACCCCTGCAGGAAATCACCCTTACAGATGTGATGTAAATTATCTTAAAAAATGTGTAAATCGTAAAATAATCTCCTTACTGTAAGTCATTCATAAATGGTTATTCACTTGAAATCAAATAAATTATGCTTCTTAAAAACAGTGCTTTAGCAGACCTGCATGTTTTTCTTGCAACTTCATGATACTTCAATAAATTATAAACTACGGGGACATGTTTGGTTCACCTAGTTTTGTCGTGGCAACGAGTAATTAATTCGTGGGAAATTCATATTTGTAGGAACGTGGTAATAAGTCGTGGCAACAAGATCATTTAGTTGAGGTAACCAAATCCTTATATATGGGGGGTGAAAACTTTTGAACAAGATGAAAATGTCTGAATTTTCCTTTTCATTTAGTACTGCCCTTCAGAAGCAACAAAAGATTTACAACTGACCTTGATCTTCAAATTCAAAAAGTTTTTGATAGTTGTTTGAGTCCCTCAATCATCCTCAGTGTGAAAAGATGGATCTCTAAATCATACAGTCACTGTTGGAAAGGGTTCAAATATGTAGAAGATGCTGGAAAACCAAAGAATGTGCAAAATATTTCTGAAGAACGTTGGGCAGTTTCTCAAGAACAACCATCACAAAACAAAAAAAACAGTCGTGGATCATCCAGGTAACGACACACAGTTTTAAGAATCAAGGGAGAAATAGATGTCATTCCCTCAACATAAAGAAGTCATGGCCACAAGAAAAAAATCTGTCATTACCTCAACATTGGATCTTGAAGCCACGTCTTTACACTTCACATGTTCCCACAAGTTATGATGTGGCTACAACAAAACTAAATGAACCGAACATGTACTGGTCACCGTAATATACTGATCATTTATTAATGGTGTGTTCATCATTTGTTCATGATTACCCATTGTTTGTTGAAATAATGATACTAAAACAATTTGAACATAAATATTTCAATGATTTGTAAGTGATTAATATATCAACTAATAACATCTTTATAACATTAATCATGTACTAATGATCTGTTTGATTATTTCATGATTTAAAATTTTTTGTCACGGTTGCGGGTCTGTGGATTGATGTGATTGTGTTTGTGCTGTCACCTGTGTTGCTGGGCAACCCCTGATCACTGATTATTTTTGATCAGCCACACTATATATTTGGTCTGTGTTTGTTCATTCCTTTTCGGATCGTTGTTATGCTCACAGCCTGTTCTTTGTTCAGATTCTCCTGTCTCTAGTTCCTACTCGTTTGTGGATTCTACCAGCCATTGTTGGATTATTCTCTCTGGACCTCTGCCTTGGATTCCTTCATCCTTTGCCCATTGTAGTCCCAGCTTATAATTGAACGTTATTATAAAGTGTTACCCATTATCTAAATCAAATGCATCGGTCATCATCTTAGCTGTATTGCATAAATTGAAATGATAGAATTATAGAAATTATAGACAGTGGCAGATCCGGTGGGAGCAAGGACAAAGGAGTAAGAACCGGAGTGAAAATGGGAGCCCTGTGGAGCCAAAGGGGTGGAGGGCTGAGGCGCAGCCAGAGGTCCGGAGGTCCGTGGTGAATCCTGGAAGCTGGATAAAGCCAGCAGAAAGGGAGGAGCCGAGGAGTTGGACGGAACTTGTGAGGACGACAGGATTTTGGATGACCTCCATGGTTGGAACGCAGGAGCTTGGAGGCTGGACCAGCGGACACAAAGGAGCCAGGAGGCTGGGTGGGACCAGCAGAGGAAGGAGGGCCAGGGAATTATTCGGAACCAGAAAGTCCATTAGGCCTGGTGGGACCAGTGGAGAAGAAGAGACCTCAAGGGTGGGAGCATGGATAGGAGTCAATTCCAGAATATGTAGGTCAATGAGTGCTAGCTCCAGGACCACCGTATTAGGGATTCTCCTCCTCTTTCACCCACTGTGAAGGGGGAACCACAGGCAGATCTCTGCTCTGTCCGCTCTTTGAGCCCGGCGTGATATAAGGCGCACAGGGAGTCATCTGGGTAGTGCACCATGTGATCTAGATTCTCATGGCTGTGATCCTCAAGGGAACGGTCAAACAATTATGAAACTGCACATCCATCAGGTTTGAAGATCACCTGAAGAAACTTTGGCGAACATTACTCAAAATTGGTACCATCAATTTTCCCATGATGTAAAAAAATCAGAAGGGAAAATTTGGTTTAAAAAAGTTGGTTCACTTTATTTTGATAGTCCACTTTAAATATTCTACTAACTACAGTATAAATAACAGAGCGGCCCCTCTGCCCCACCAAATTTGCTAGCAGTTCATATATTTAAAAAATACAAATTTATCAAAAAATAAAAAGATAGTTGGCCCCAAACGAGCCAACTGAACAGCAGTTCTCAATGTTCATACTCAGTCATAACAACTTGCCCTGAGCATGTGTGTTAAGTTGTGTGTCTGTGTGTTTGTGTGTGTGTACACATTTGGCTTATGAATGGTGTTTTGTGTTGTAAGTGTTTGTTGCAAATTTTGATGCCTTGATGACAGGGTTACGGGGCTCCCACTTAAAGCACTGTGGCTCAAGACCATTTTCACAGTCATGATGGATGATAGCGTCCCATCCAGAGCCAAACTGTTCCTAGTTTTGGTTTTGTTCTAACCCACCATAGAGAACACTCTCTGCATCTGCATTAAAGGGGTCATCAGATGCCCATTTTCCACAAGTTGGTATGATTCTTTAGGGTCTTCATGTAAAGTTTGTAACATACTTTGGTTAAAATTCCTCAATGCTTGTGTAAAACAATACTTTCTCAAAAACAGCTCTGTTTACAGCGACCCGTTCCGACCATGTCTCTTTAAATGATAATGAGCAACTGCCATGGGTCATGTCAACACAAGACACTAAAGTGCTGCCTTGGCAACCTGCCTTGGTGGACAATATAGACCTTATGTAGTCCCGCCCCTTTTCAGCGCTTCACTTGTTGTCTTTTGACTTCTGGTCTGTATTTTCACAGCGATCTTGCGTATTTATGAATGAACGGCTCGTTTTAAAATCTTCCCGTTCTACTGACATTTGTTAAGACATCAGCTTAAAACATTACAATGCTCATGATAACTTTCGTTAACTCTACAATAAGTAAATCCACTTCACCAGCTAATTACTCCTCAACAGCAATGCCATAGAAATATACAGAGCGTCCGCAAAAACGGAAGTTCAAAGACAATATTCTAAAGATGGCTGCGCACTTGTTTCTCTGGCGCATAAGGTCTATAGAAAAGGCTGAGGATGTAAATATGCTAATACGTGCCATGAACAATAAGATATCATATTGCTCAGAAAATCCAAACGGCTTGATTATTGAGAGTGCTTATGCTTTTTGAGAATTAAAAAAAGAAGGAATGAATGGATTTTTTTTTCATTGTATGGTGGTTGTGTCCACACACGGCAGACACATTTATATGCAAACACAATATAAAAGTGAATTTTGCATCCGATGACCCCTATAAAAGAAGTTGGGGAGTTTTTGACTGCATCAAAAATAATTTAGCACAAATTTGGCTATATTCCTCAACATCAGCTCTCACTGTCTTTGATCACAGGCAATAGATTTCGACCAGGAATCTAAAAATCAAAGTGCTAAAAAAAAACGAAGGGGTTAATGTTACCTACCGCAAATCGCATTCATCAGATCTTGCTCTTCCAACTTCCACTGTTTGTGTGCACATATTGCCTAGTAACAAACGTGCTTGCAGCGAGAACACACAATTTACCCGGAAACAACAAATTCTAATTTCTGATTGGCTGGTAGGTGGCATATAACTTTGTATAATACTTAGGTTATAGGTGTTGGGGTTCGGGTTAGTAGAATAAGATGATTTGTAGTAGCCAAGTTATTTATAGTCAGTAAAATATCTGTTGGGGGACCATCAAAATAAAGTGTTAGCAGATATTAACCATAGAGTCTACCAATACTCTAATGACAGTTAGTATGTAGTTGCAAAGTTACTTATAGTTAGTATAATGTCTAAAGTGGAGTATCAAAATTAAGTGTTACCAAAAAGTTTATATGTTCTGGAAGTTTTGAACTGTTATTTGCACTAGTGAAGCTTGGCAGCTAAATATATCTCCCAGAAGAAAGAGCTCAGAACATGTTTCCTAAGAGATTTCCAGAGCTGAAATGCATTCATAAGTGTCATCTATTTTGAAGCAAGATGATCAGATGAGAATCTACCTTAAGATTATATAACACAACACGTCAGTCAACAGCTCATTTTGCTCTCATGAAATGTTTCTCTGTGAGTCTCTTGCTCAAGTTCACTATGATCCTGTTCTTCTTGATCTCTGTTACCTGCAGGAAATGGATGTGATCCTGTGTGTGTGAAAGCTGCTCTAGCTCAGCGTCTTTCCTCCTCAGATCATTGATCTCCTGCTCCAGATGCTCCAGTCGTTCTTCAGCTCGACTCACTGCAGTCTTTTCCTGATCTCTGATCTGCTGTGTCGCCTCAGAGCGGCTTCTCTCAATGGAAAGGATGAGCTCAGTAAAGATCCTCTCACTGTCCTCCACTGCTGTCTGTGCAGAGCGCTGTTAGGACACACATTACAATCACACAGTGAGCTTCAGTGAGTCCTGACTGAGACTTCTAAAACTTCTCTTCTTCTCCAGACTCACCATATGAGACGCCAGAGCCTCTCTCAGCCGCTGAAGATCTTTCTCTCTCTGCTGTATCCTCTGCTGGAACGACCTCTGCGTCTCCTTCAGCTGCTTCTACACCACAAATCAATAACAGAGATGTCAGTTTATAATGCTGTCACATATCTGTCAGGGTTCTATCACTTTGGTCTAGTTTATTCTTGGTTTTGTGCCAGAGCCCTGACACTCCGGTATTGTCTTGTCTTTGTGTGAGTGTACGGTCTCTTGTCTGTGTGCCTTGTTTTATGTTCGAAGCGTGGTGTTCGGATTCCGGCACTCATGTCTAGTTTGGTTTCGGTTTCTGTGCCGGGATTCGGACATTCATGCTCCGTGTGTTTGTATTCTGCTGTGAGTTCACAGGATGAGCATTTGCTCGTTCTCGTGTGCTCTGTCTTGTTGTGTAAGCATGCAGTTATGAGTTTGCTTTGGCCGTACGCTCTTCTGTCCGCGTGTGGTGTGGTGTTGTGTTTGGTGTAGCATCATTGGCTGAGTACTTTCATGTTTTGTCTTGTGCTGAACAGCATGCGGATAGTGTTTTACCCACCCATTTTGTTAACTGATCATCAGTGGTGGTAAGTAACGAAATAAAAATAATTTGTTACTTTACTTAAGTATTTTTTTCAGGGACCTGTACTTTACTTGAGTATGTTTTATTTGCATCTACTTTCACTCTTACTCCACTACAATATTAAAGACAAAGTTTACTTTTTACTCCGATACATTTTCCCATGACCACTCCAAGTATTTATTACACTGGCTTTCCAAACCAATGAAAAACTTGGTTTTCTTGGTTGCAACTTGGTTGATGCAGCTAATGTTATGGAACATGTCTATTGCAAGTTCAACCCCTATTGTCACGAAAACACACGGGGAAAGACAGATCCAATTGCAGTATGTTTATTAAAGGGGTAATCTATACTCAAAATCCAGTCCAAGCAAGGTTCAAAATCCAAAAGGAAGTCCAGAACATAAAACACCAACAAGTCACAGGCAAAGGCAGGGCACAGAAGTGTGAGGACATAAAACAACGACTCCGTGACAAACACTAAAACAAACAGGGTATATATACACACAGAACTAACAAGGTGATGGGAAACAGCTGATGAACTGATGTGCAATGAACTGATGAGTGACAGACAGAATGCTGGGAAATGAAGTTCCAAAGTGAATGACACCGTGGAGAAGGAGGACCTCTAGTGGACACCAGGGAACACAAACCCAACACTGTGACATAACCCCCCCTCTACGGAGCGGCTACCAGATGCTCCAAGACCGACAAAAAACAAACAAAACAAGAGTCCAGGAGGGAGGTGGAATGGTGGAGGATCAGGGGGAGGGATGGGGGGCCAGGTCCATGGAAGGGAACAGAGACAGGGGTGATGGTTTAGCCGGCGGCCAGGGCGAAGCAGACAGTCCATCGGGCGGCCAGGGCGAAGCAGACAGTCCATCGGGGGGTCAGGGCGAAGCAGACAGTCCATCGGGCGGCCAGGGCGGTGAAGACCCCTCGGGCGGCCAGGGCGGTGAAGACCTCTCGGCGGCCAGGGCGAGGGCGACCACGGCACAGCAACAGACACCGGCTCAGGAACAGCAACAGACACCGGCTCAGGAACAGCAACAGACACCGGCTCAGGAACAGCAACAGACACCGGCTCCGGCTCAGGAACAGCAACAGACACCGGCTCCGGCTCAGGAACAGCAACAGACACCGGCTCCGGCTCAGGAACAGCAACAGACACCGGCTCCGGCTCAGGAACAGCAACCGACACCGGCTCAGGAACAGCAACAGACACCGTCTCAGGAACAGCAACAGACACCGGCTCCGGAACAGCACCAGACACCTGCTCCGGCTCCGGAACAGCACCAGACACCTGCTCCGGCTCAGGAACAGCAGACACTGGCTCCGGCTCAGGAACAGCAGACACTGGCTCCGGCTCAGGAACAGCGAACACAGGCATGTCCAGGATTCGAGCCAGACGCTCCAAATAGTCCATCAGTGTCCTCGCGGCCACGCGAATGGGCATCTCCTGATCCGTCTCCGACTGGGCAGACGTGGCCTGAACCGTCTCTGGATCGGCAGACGTGACTTGAACAGTCTCTGGATCGGCAGACGTGACTTGAACAGTCTCTGGATCGCCAGACGTGACTTGAACAGGGTCTGAATCGTCAGACGTGACTTAAACAGGCTCTGGATCGCCAGACGTGACTTGAACAGTCTCTGGATCGGCAGACGTGACTTGAACAGTCTCTGACTGGGCAGACGTGACGTGAACCATCCCCGAATCAGCCTCCAGAAAAGCGGCGGGCTGCTGGGACACGGCCTCCGGGCCTTTGGAGAGGCTAGAGGTCTTCCTCCTCCTCCGCCGTTTCTGCTGGTGAAGTGCGCGCTATGGGCTGAATGGAAACAGCGCCGGATGAAACTCTGGACTGGATCTCACCAGCCCAGGGTCGAAGAGGGGCCTGAGTGGAAAATGGTGTTGGGATTCATCTCGACCACCTCCTCCACTGCGACCTCCACGGGTCCCGCGAAACTTGACCAACCGGGTCCCCTCAAAAAAATCCCTTCTCTCCGCTCAGTGGCTGGGGAAGAAATATTAAAAAACATACCGCTGGATCTTGATGACGGAGTCGTTCTGTCACGAACACACACGGGGAAAGACAGATCCATTAGCAGTATGTTTAATAAAGGGGTAATCTGTACTCACAATCCAGTCCAAGCAAGGTTCAAAATCCAAAAGGCAGTCCAGAACATAAAACACCAACAAGTCACAGGCAAAGGCAGGGCACAGAAGTGTGAGGACATAAAACAACGACTGCGTGACAAACACTAAAACAGACAGGGTATATATACACACAGAACTAACAAGGTGATGGGAAACAGCTGAGTGCAATGAACTGATGAGTGACAGACAGAATGCTGGGAAATGAAGTTCCAAAGTGAATGACACCGTGGAGAAGGAGGACCTCTAGTGGACACCAGGGAACACAAACCCAACACTGTGACACCTACAGTATACTGCGTTAAGGTGCTTCATTGTCTCTTATGATTGCAAATCTAACAAATTCTTAATCGCAGTATCTAATCTTATCATTTGTTCAACTAAAACATTGCATATCACTCCCAAAACAATTGATCTGCTTAATTAATGATATTTACAGTTTGAATATTTACTTTTTACTTTCGGTTCCTAAGTACGTTTTAAATCAGGTGATGTTTGAATGGAGAACTTTCTACTTTTACTGGAGTAATTTTTTATTTAGGTATATATACTTTTACCACCCCTGCTGATCATTGGTCCATTTGCCCCCACTTGCCTTGTTTGCTCCATATTTATTCTCTGTGTTTGCAGTCATGTGCCAGATCGTCGTCAAATGATCCCCTTGTGTCCTGCCCTGTCAGATCCTATTTGCCTAGCCAAGTCATGCCTTTTCCAGTTGCTGGTCTGAAAAGTGTTTTTGTCTGTCACTGCATTTAACTTGTGTTATTCTTGACAGAGATATATTTTGTCAAACAATCTGTGAATATTTTCTATTATTTTATGTTGCTTCATCAAAGCCTGTTTTACAAAAGTTTGTGTTGATAAATATGTTTACGTGTATTTTCACCATATTTTCTGTTATGTTCAGTGTGGAGTACAAATACACTCAGCATCGAAAGTCCACTTGCAGCTTCTGTTCACTTCTGCTGAGGTCTACAGTGTGATTGATGTTACCTAATCATATGGGTGCCAATATAAATAGTGTCAACATTATTTCATCAATGTCTACTTTATAGTTCATACCTGTTTCTTTGTCCTCTGAGCTGCAGCTGATACAGTGTTGTGGTTTTTATGTTCATCCATCGTACACAGCAAACATATAAACTTCTGGTCAGTGCGGCAGAAAACCTCAAGGAGTTTATCATGTGTTTGGCAGATCATCTCCTGCAGTCGTTCAGTGGCATCAGTCAGATTGTGTCTCTTTCTTTTAAAGAAACTCTCATGTTGTTCAAGGTGACTTTGACAGAAAGACTCCAGACACCCCAGACAGGACTTGACGGCTTTGCGTTTTCTTCCATCACAGACGTCACACTGCACATCTCCAGCTCCAGCGTAACAGTCAGCAGGAAGATTAGTCTTCTTCAGTTTCTCCACCACTTCAGCCAGCATGGTGTTTCTAGCTAAAGCAGGTCTTGGACTGAAGGTCTGTCTGCACTGAGGGCAGCTGTAGACTCTCATCTGATCCTCCTGATCCCAGCAGCCTGTAATACAGCTCATACAGAAACTGTGTCCACAGGAAGTGGTCACTGGATCCTTCAGGAGATCCAGACACACTGGACACTGGAACTCATCCTGAGAAATTCTGGCTTCTGCCATTTTACTGCTTGAATACAGAGACACAAACACACAATGGCTCAACTACACTTCAGTTTCAGTTTCTCTGAACTGAAGAGTTTCCTGTTTCCTGGTTCTGTGTTTGAGTGATGTGTGAAAAACGTGTCTGCAAATCTGTAAAGTTCCTCACTCCTAGTGTAGTGGGTTTCTGTCTGCCTTGTGTTTTCTTCTTAATAAAACAGATCCCAAACGATGATGCAGTTGTGATGTGATTTACTCTCGGCTTCTCTCAGTTTCTGCATCAAAATATAACAGACCCCATCAGACAATTCTAACAAGGAGAATCTTTGGTCCGTGCCTCTCATCGCCATGACATCCCGCGAAAGAGAGAGGGCGCCCGGAAATTACATCAGCTTTACCCTTACGCTTACACGACGTAACTTACATAATGGTGCTTCCTTAACATTTTATACAGATTAACACATTTATAAAAAGGGTAAAACAAAGACAATAACACGGAAATACAAATATATATACAAATATATATATATATATATATATAAGAAATGAAAATAACATATTTTGCTTATAGTCACATGACCATAGGTTACTCGATTGTAATTTATTTTAAAATAAAATGCCCTTAAATTATGTAAGGGGTATACAGTCAAAGACCGAGAACCAGATATGAAGAATGAAAACCCAGAGTCAGAATTATAATAAATTAAAGAAAAGATTTACTGAAGATAGTTTGCAGTTTCATCAGCAGAAGTCTGTCACAGTGTTGGGTTTGTGTTCCCCTGGTGTCCACTAGAGGTCCTCCTTCTCCACGGTGTCATTCACTTTGGAACTTCATTGCCTTTTTGGATTTTGAACCTTGCTCGGACTGGATTGTGACTACAGATTACCCCTTTATTAAACATACTGCTAATGGATCTGTCTTTCCCCGTGTGTGTTCGTGACAGAACGACTCCGTCATCAAGATCCAGCGGTATGTTTTTTAATATCTCTTCCCCAGCCACTGAGCGGGAGAGAAGGGATTTTTTTGAGGGGACCCAGTTGGTCAAGTTTCGCGGGAGCCGTGGAGGTCGCAGTGGAGGAGGTGGTCGAGAGGAATCCCAACACCATTTTCCACTCAGGCCCCTCTTCGACCCTGGGCTGGTGAGATCCAGTCCAGAGTTTCATCCGGTGCTGTTTCCATCCAGCCCAGAGCGCGCACTTCACCAACGGAAACGGCGGAGGAGGAGGAAGACCTCTAGCCTCTCCAAAGGCCCGGAGGCCGTGTCCCAGCAGCCCGCCGCTTTTCTGGAGGCTGATTCGGGGATGGTTCACGTCACGTCTGCCCAGTCAGAGACTGTTCAAGTCACGTCTGGCGATCCAGAGACTGTTCAAGTCACGTCTGGCGATCCAGAGCCTGTTCAAGACAGTCTGGCGATCCAGAGACTGTTCAAGTCACGTCTGGCGATCCAGAGACTGTTCAAGTCACGTCTGCCGATCCAGAGACTGTTCAAGTCACGTCTGCCGATCCAGAGACTGTTCAAGTCACGTCTACCGATCCAGAGACGGTTCAGGCCACGTCTGCCCAGTCGGAGACGGATCAGGAGATGCCCATTCGCGTGGCCGCGAGGACACTGATGGACAATTTGGAGCGTCTGGCTCGGATCCTGGACATGCCTGTGTTCGCTGTTCCTGAGCCGGAGCCAGTGTCTGTTGCTGTTCCTGAGCCGGAGCCAGTGTCTGTTGCTGTTCCTGAGCCGGAGCCAGTGTCTGTTGCTGTTCCTGAGCCGTGGTCGCCCTCGCCCTGGCCGCCCGAGGGGTCTTCACCACCCTGGCCGCCCGAGGGGTCTTCACCACCCTGGCCACTCGAGGGGTCTTCACCGCCCTGGCCGCCTGAGGGGTCTTCACCGCCCTGGCCGCCCGAGGGGTCTTCACCGCCCTGGCCGCCCGAGGTGTCTTCACCGCCCTGGCCGCCCGATGGGTCGTCTGCTTCGCCCTGGCCGCCCGATGGGTCGTCTGCTTCGCCCTGGCCGCCCGATGGACTGTCTGCTTCGCCCTGGCCACCCGATGGACTGTCTGCTTCGCCCTCGCTCTGGCGATCCAGAGACTGTTCAAGTCACGTCTGCCGATCCAGAGACTGTTCAAGTCACGTCTGCCGATCCAGAGACTGTTCACGTCACGTCTACCGATCCAGAGACGGTTCAGGCCACGTCTGCCCAGTCGGAGACGGATCAGGAGATGCCCATTCGCGTGGCCGCGAGGACACTGATGGACTATTTGGAGCGTCTGGCTCGGATCCTGGACATGCCTGTGTTCGCTGTTCCTGAGCCGGAGCCAGTGTCTGTTGCTGTTCCTGAGCCGGAGCCAGTGTCTGTTGCTGTTCCTGAGCCGGAGCCAGTGTCTGTTGCTGTTCCTGAGCCGTGGTCGCCCTCGCCCTGGCCGCCCGAGGGGTCTTCACCACCCTGGCCGCCCGAGGGGTCTTCACCACCCTGGCCACCCGAGGGGTCTTCACCGCCCTGGCCGCCCGAGGGGTCTTCACCGCCCTGGCCGCCCGAGGGGTCTTCACCGCCCTGGCCGCCCGAGGGGTCTTCACCGCCCTGGCCGCCCGAGGTGTCTTCACCGCCCTGGCCGCCCGATGGGTCGTCTGCTTCCCCCTGGCCGCCCGATGGGTCGTCTGCTTCGCCCTGGCCGCCCGATGGACTGTCTGCTTCGCCCTGGCCGCCCGATGGACTGTCTGCTTCGCCCTGGCCGCCCGATGGACTGTCTGCTTCGCCCTGGCCCCCGATGGACTGCCTGCTTCCCCCTGGCCGCCCGATGGACTGTCTGCTTCGCCCTGGCCGCCCGATGGACTGTCTGCTTCGCCCTGGCCGCCCGATAGACTGTCTGCTTCCCCCTGGCCGCCGGCTAAACCATCACCCCCTGTCTCTGTTCCCTTCCATGGACCTGGCCCCCCATCCCTCCCCCTGATCCTCCACCATTCCACCTCCCTCCTGGACTCTTGTTTTGTTTGTTTTTTGTCGGTCTTGGAGCGTCTGGTAGCCGCTCTGTAGAGGGGGGGTTATGTCACAGTGTTGGGTTTGTGTTCCCTGGTGTCCACTAGAGGTCCTCCTTCTCCACGGTGTCATTCACTTTGGAACTTCATTTCCCAGCATTCTGTCTGTCACTCATCAGTTAACTCACTAACTCACCTTGTTAGTTCTGTGTGTATATATACCCTGTCTGTTTTAGTGTTTGTCACGGAGTCGTTGTTCTATGTCCTTCCTCACACTTCTGTGCCCTGCCTTTTCCTGAGTCAAGTATTATTAGTATTATTATTATTATTATTACTGCTAATGGATCTGTCTTTCCCTGTGTGTGCTCGTGACAAAGTCAGCTTCAAGACTCTCACAGGAGTTCGTAGGCTGCCTCCCTTACAGTTACAAAGATCACAGTAGTTATACCATTTCCAAGGTCTAAGCTACGTCATTGCTTACAGGTTGAATGATTCTCATTGGCTAAGAAATAGATAAACACAGAAATGTTACACACATATACAGATAGACTGAAGCATATCTCCATGGATTATGCAATGACACTCAGACCCTGAAGTTAGGCACGTCATGACCTTCCAAGTCGCAGATTTGGGCTGCTGGGCGCCAGCCTGTCTCAAACAACAATTCAGTCAATCTCCAAGAAGGCCAGTGGTTCCTTAACCTACAACCAAAAAGACTAAAACACACACACCGACACACAGCTATTCCAAGGTTGGATTTGGCCAGGCTCTAATTTTAAACAGGAGAATCCTTTCAAAACATGAAGATAATCCGTTCTTTCTCTCAAGGATAGCTAAACTTTAGTCTAACTGGAAAGTAAGGCTTTAACAAAGAAATGGTCCCTAAAACTATTGGCTTAAATGACCCCTATATGTTTCAACACGTTGAAGACCTTTCTCAAACACAAAACAAGTCCATATTTAATTTCTGGAAGCTGGGCTAAATAAGCAAGCACTGTTACTGCATTCAGATACCAAATACAGACATTAAAGAATACATGAAAAGAACATTGGAGTAATCACACTGGTAACTTCTATAACAAAGTAAAATCTCCAGAGAAGTCATTCAATTCATTTGATATTTAGAAGGAAACATATCGATAACTACCTTGATTATTATCACTCATTACATTGAAGCAGCAGTGGATTCCAATCCACCCATTAGTTAACAATTAATTAATACCATTAGTTAACCATTCTTTCAATAATCTAGTGTAACAACATACACTCGTCACATCAACCCCCAATGTTTTACTCTAGATTATTGCACAGACTAACATCTTGACATATCAGTGATGTCATTTCATCCCCCTTAGGTTATACAGATTTAAAGCCATCCTGTTAAATATTCAGATAAATCAAGGGTAGCTAATCCCCTATCTGTCAAGGAGCTCAGATAAATGGAGGACTCAATTGCGGTGACAAACGTGAGTAAAGTTTATTAGAAAACTTTGGGAACAATAGAAACAGTTCATGTGTTCAACAGTTCAAATTAGTTGATTCTCTCTATGGTGGTTCCTGTGCGCTCCGCACACATACCAGTGGACACACAGACGGAAGATTGTGCGCACAGTGTTACAAGACAGCGTTGATTGCTCAAATCACAAGCTGCAGAAAATAACAGAACCATAACAAACAGAGAAGAATTGGTGGTAACACTTTATTTGAAGGGGTGTGCATAAGACTGACATTACACTGTCATAAACATGACATAACACCTGCCATGAACATGAAGGAGTCTTTATGAATGTTTATGACTGTTGTCATTAAGTGTCATTCGGTAAATTATGACACTTTTAATGCAAAGTTGACATTGTTTAAAATGTCTTTGTTATGACAACTTGACATTAACAAAGACAAAAATGTCTTTGTTATGACAACTTGACATTAACAAAGACAAAAAATGTTTTTGTTATGACAACTTGACATTAACCAAGACAAAAATGTCTTGATGATGACAAATTGACATTAACAAAGATAGAAATGTCTTTGTTATGACAACTTGACATTAACCAAGAAATCATAACCTGTCAACCTGTCACAAATATGCAACGCATTCTCATCCCAAGGCGTCATATAGGTGACGCTTTTGACATTTCGTCTAAATCCGACGCACATGGCACCCTTTAGCGTCAATATGAGACGGGTAGGTTTAGGTCTGGGGTAGGGTTAGGGTTATGACGCCTTGGGATCTGCGTCTCATATTGACGATAAAGGGTGCCATGTGCGTCGGATTTAGATGAAATGTCAAAAGCGTCACCTATATGACGCCTTGGGTTCTGCGTCTCATATTGACGCTAAAGGGTGCCATGTGCGTCAGTTTTTGACGAATGTCAAAAAAGCGTCACCTATATGACGCCTTGGGATGAGAACGGGTTGCAATATGTCATAAAAGTTCTAATTATCAAACTTAAAGAAGTTATTTAGCTTTGCGTTGACATTACATTACCCTGTCATATGTGGTTGGTTTTGACTTTGGCCGTCATGACACCATTATAACTGTGTCATGAATATTTTACTTGTCCTCAAGTAAAGTGGAACACATTGTACTAGTTATAACGATGTCATTAAGGGTTATTACACTGTCAAATGCTTTAACAACAGTGTCATTAATATTTCCCCTTACCTCAAGTAAAGTGGAACACTTCTTTAAGTTTGATAATTAGACCGGTTATGACACATTTGTGACAGGTTGACAGGATATGATTTCTTGGTTAATGTCAAGTTGTCATAACAAAGACATTTCTATCTTTGATAATGTCAAGTTGTCATAATCAAGACATTTTTGTCTTGGTTAATGTCAAGTTGTCATAACAAAGACATTTTTGTCTTTGTTAATGTCAAGTTGTCATAACAAAGACATTTTAAACAATGTCAACTAGGGCTGTCACTTTTTTGAAAAAATCATTTTCGATTTTTGAGACATAAGTGTTCATTGAATCGATTGTAAAATCGATTTTCCATGTCTAAAAAAAGACGTTTTCATTTTCAACGCCAAATAACGGATGAACGTAAAGAGAGCGGTATATTATATATATATTAACAGCACCTAGGTGCTGCTCCACTGCATTAACATAATTAAGTGCATTATCAGTAGTGAATGCAACCACTGAATCAGGCTGTATTGCGAAATCCCTCAATATGCCTGTGATGCACTATGCAACATTCTCAGCTGTATGGCTACCTCTCAGCTGCTTCGTTTGCAGTACAAAATCGTGGAATTCCCAAGATTCTGAAATGACGTGTGCTGTCACTGTGATATATGCCTCTGTAGCGAGGGAACTCCATCCATCGGTAGTCAGAGAAACGTTTTTGCCACTCAAAATCTGACACGTTTTCACGACTAGTGTCATATATTTTCGCAATGTTCTTAGTTACGGTGGTTCGGCTAGGTATATTGTATCTCGGCTCAAGTTCACGAACAAAATCAATGAAACCTTCACCCTCCACAATGCTAATTGGCCTTATGTCTCTACAAATGAACTTTGCGAGCTTTGAGTTTATAGCCTCTTTCCGTGTAGCATTTAGAGGTGCAGACGGGGGGAAAAAGTTAGTCAGTTTTGGCTGTTTAGCAGGTGGCTCTTCCCGCTCTAGGTCTTTATATTCATCTGGATGATGAAGTTGCATATGCCCCCTTATAGGTGTAGTGCTGCTGTGATATGGGAACTCACGATCGCACAGTTTGCATACCACTTTGTCCTTCTTCATATTTAGATTTTCAGTCCAAAACCCGAAGTGCTTCCATATCGAACTCCTCATGTTATTCGGGGTTATCACTCGTCTCTCGTGCACAGGTTTATTGCCGTTGTCCTCCATTTTCTTCGGAAAACGCTAGATGCAGCAGCAGCGATTGAAACCGCATAAAATTGCTGGGTATTTTCTGTCTAGCTTTCGCAACGCCTACTGCACGTTCGGAATTCTTTATTTTCTTTTTCTGCTTGTTTGTGAGTTTTGTTACATCTATAAGCTATTTTTTAATTGTTTAATTCTTTTAAAATTAATAGTGTACATATTTTGGTTAAAATCGATTCCCTATTTTCGGTTTCGAAACTTTTTTTGGTTGGTCCGATCGATTGTGCAAACGATTTTCGAACGAAAAGTGACAGCCTTAATGTCAACTTTGCATTAAAAGTGTCATAATTTACCAAATGACACTTAATGACAACAGTCATAAACATTCATAAAGACTCCTTCATGTTCATGACAGGTGTTATGTCATGTTTATGACAGTGTCATGTCAGTCTTATGCACACCCCTTCAAATAAAGTGTTACCCTTTTTGTATATACTAAAAATGATATAATTTAATAAAGCAAGCAAAATGTAATTTGTTTTGTCATATGAGTTATGCATAAATACACGTGAACATCTCAATTGTCAGTCAAGCAATGAATGAATGCATACATTAAATAATTATATTTTATATAGGCCTACTGACAACAATAAGAAACATGAATAAATGAGTAAAAGAACAAATAAAAGTAACCATCACACTTTTTATTCAAACTACAAGCATGTATTTACAGGCGCTGAACCCCATACTGCCATCTCAACACAGCGGTTCCCATTCTGCGGCTTTATTCTGATGAATTCACCAGAGGTGACCGTGCCTTCGTGCCGGAGCTTGTTGCTGTGCTGCGCTTCACAATCTGAGGCAATAAGGGCAGATGGAGAGATGGAGCGTCTCATCCATGGCACCGTTTCCAGGATTCAGCTCTGGGCTCCTCATCCTCAGTGCTCACACCAGTCTGAATAAAAACATGTTTAGTTACTTTATAGATTTGTTTATTTACCTTATTTACAGCACATTTGTCTAATGTCAACAGTGTTGACAACAGTGAATTAACGTTATCCTATAATAATGCCACACATCACTCAGATGTCTTTTTCATGTTGTGATGTGCTCATTTGCAATATGCCAATACTTACAATATTTTCCTTTCAGATGTAAATAGACATTTAAATAAGCGTGTTTAAGATGTATATGGTTATGTAAATCCACTTTAGAGACGTTACGTGTGCTTAGAGCTCCCCTGTTAGCTAGCTATACAAAACATGTTTTTACAGCAAAATCACAACTATACTATACTGTCTAACTACTTTACACCTTCAACAGTTAAAACGTTTACTCTATAGTAGTTTAACACATAAGGAACCGTGTTTACTCACTTTTGAAAACCCCCAGCGTCACTGATCTCCGTGATGTTTGATAATGACATATGCTCTCGCGTGGCCTCCTGGGATAGAAGAGTATCCATGGTTGAGCACTCAAAAATCGGGCCGGAAGCAGTAAGCCATCCGGGAACTTCTCCCCTACTCTTTCATGAATACTGATGTTTCGAACGTACTGCTTCCTTCACGTACTGTTTTCGCCTACTATATAGTAGGAAAGTAGGCATATTCAAACGCACTTAAGTCCGAATCTCGCGATAACTAGTACGTCACCCAGGTAATTCTCGCCTACTCTTTTGGATTCATACATACTTTTTCGCTCGCCTACTCTTTTTCCCATACTAAATAGTAGGGAAGTATGCGGTTTGGAACGCAGCCCTGGTCTTTTGATGTTACGTCCTCGCCACATGCCAGTTTGGTCATTAAGACGTACTCATCACGTTCTTGTGACGTACCACTACAACGTCGCCACGACGATTATGGGAATCACAAAGTTACGTTGCTGGAACGTTATGTGGTACGTCGCTACGGCAAATATGGGCTGGTCCTGTTACGTCTTCACAACGTAACTGTGTTAGCTGGGATAACTTTACACATTTTATAGACCCCTTTTCAGTTGGTAAACATGGTGACGTTTTTCTGTGGGCGGAGCTTAGATGGTTGCAGAACGATCCCTCTGGCCGCTTCCCTAACGTTAGTTTGCAAGTTTTGTTAGCTTGTTTTTTAACAATGACTAGAGAAAATCCGATTTTATCTTAATGTGCAAGGTCACTCACTGTCCAGGACCGCGATTGTTATTTGCAAAAGTTAATTTTAACAGACGGAACCATATTGGCTGACCCATACACGCTCAGGCAATGGATGGACGATCTGACAGGATTAACGTTAATGCTAGGCTCAGTCCTACACCTATTCGATAGAGAAACCGAGCGTAAAGACAAACTGAGGGCATATAAATCTTTAGATGACTATAGCTATGTGCTGAATGGTCATGTACAAGACTTGTGTGGTACGATCTGCAGTTCTGCCTAGCTGCGCCAAGAAGACGACAATGTAAAGAGTGAGTGACATTACGGTGCAATTTTAATGATGTGAATATTTTCTAGAAATAAAAATTCCAGATACAGCATATTCATTTTTCATTGATTCTAGCACCCAACAACACAACAAGATGACATTTAATAATAATAATAATAATAATAATAATTTAAGCTCCTTATTATGTAGCCGAATCTGTGCTGGTTTGTATTGGCCGCCTGCAGTTTTCCCTTTGTTTTGCCTCCAGCTAGCGACGTGACGTTACTGTGACGTCGGCTCGAAATTGGTCTATCCGTTTTTAAACAGTGCGAAAACGTCTCTTTTACTCATATAAAACCACAGTAACATAACGAAATGTATTATCAACATGTGTTAGAGTTTACATCGCTTTGTGAGTGGCAAATACCTTAAAAAGGGGAAAAGAACAGTAGAAGGTTTAAGAAACGCACACACGCAGCTCTCGCCTTCACTAGTATTGAATGAGGAAGAGAAGCGCGTGCGCGATCCCTCTACTGAAACCCCAAGGCATTACCAACAGATTGACGAATAATTAACCCATACAGACGAAGATCAGCATTATCAGCATTCAAGTTCTTAATATTACTCATTGTCTAATTCTAAACAGTGACAAAACTTAATACGCATTCTAATATAGCCATTAATATTTAACAAAACTTAGTGCATTCTAATATAACAGATTATTGTAAATGCAATGAGTTCTCTTACGAGAGGTTCTCTCGTATTGCGTAAGTATAGCTTACGCTATGGGAAAGATTAATCTTTTCGAGATATTGAAGCAAAAAAATTATCCTTAATTTTTGTATCCATTGTCAACGCGGTGCAGCAGCTAGCAGACCTAGAGCAGGCTGTCTAGCGTGCTCATAGGCTGCCCTGCGGGAACTGCAGCAGCCTACCACTGAACCCGATGTGACGTCACGTCCAATGAAGGCGCTCGCGTCAAAGCCCGCCAATATGGGCGTGGCTTAGCGTATATAAGCAGGGTTCGTAGGCTGATTTCTCTGATTTTCATCTCTTCAGCGAAGCTCTCCGCATCGCTGGACCTTGAGAAGCCGCTGCCGCCGTTGAAACAGTGACAAGTCAGCTAAGGACAGTGCCTGAGGAAGCCGGCCGTCCTCGCCGCCTTCAGCCTTCCGTGCCAGCTACGCTATCCGGAGAGGTATCATTTTCTCTAGCTTTCTAAGCACTAAAAGAGCGCGAGACGTCTTTTTAAAGATGCCTCGCTCCACTTGTGGCTCGTGCAGAGCTCCGCTCAGCGTCGGAGACCGCCACGCTCTCTGCCAGGGACCGGAACACGCTGCTCTTGCCCTCTCTTCCGGAGGATGTGAGCACTGTGAAGAGCTTCCGATGTCGACCCTGCGGGCTCGACTCGAAGCTTGCAACCCTGAAGCTGTCACTCCGCCCTTTGTGGGACCGCGCAGAAAGAAGCGCCGTTCCCAAAGACCACCGGAGTCCCTCCCTCGAGCCTCGCCTTCACCACCCCCCCTCACCGACGCGCAGCCGCCGGCTACGGCCCGGCCTGCTCCCGCGTCTGATGATGAGGCGGAAGGACCCGCCGCGGGAGACAGTTGTTCTATCCTGGCTTTTGATAGTGAGGAATGGTCGAGTTCTCAGCACTCCGCCTCCTCCTCGATCCAGGAATCCGGCAGGACCTGCGCCGGAGTGGACGCTGAGCTGATACGCCTCCTCTCACAGGCCGTTGACCGTCTCGGGCTCGAGTGGTCGCCGCCTAAGGAGCCCGCGTACAACAGAATCGACGGCTGTTTTCTCCAGAGTCACCGCCGTCAAGCGCCCGCTGCCAGGCCTGCACCCTTCCTCACAGAGCTGCACTCTGAGCTTTCTAAATCGTGGAACGCACCATTCTCCGCGAGGCTCCAATCCTCTGTCTCCGCACCGCTCTCCCAAGTGGACGGCGCCGCCAAGAAAGGATACAGCTCAATCCCCAAGGTTGAGGAAGCGGTTGCTGCACATCTTTGCCCACCCTCCGCGAGATGGCGTTCAAAGTCTGCTTTGCCGTCTAAAGCCTGCAGGACCACATCCTCTCTTGTCAGTCGCGCCTACGCCGCCGCCGGACAAGCAGCTTCCGCCCTGCACTCCATGGCTGTGTTACAGATCCTACAAGCCGATCTCCTCCGTGAATGGGATGAGAAAGGCCCGGATCCAGCTGCCGTAACGGACCTGAGAAGTGCGACGGATCTTTCCCTTCGCGCTACCAAGGCTGCAACTCAAGCCCTAGGACGATGCATGGCCTCGCTGACTGTCACAGAAAGACACCTTTGGTTAACGCTGGCTGACATGAGAGAGTCTGAGCGGTCTGCTTTCCTCGATGCTCCTCTCTCCCACACTGGTCTCTTTGGCCCAGCAGGGAACAGAATCGTCGACCGTTTTTCTGAAGTTCAGAAAACATCGCAAGCCATGAATCTGTTCCTGCCCTGTTGCGCTAGCTCCGCTGCAGGTAGCCCACGTAACCAGCCGCCTGCACGAGCCACTACACAGCGCCCAGCTCAGCCTAGACAGTCCAGCCACTCTCGCAGCGACAGGGCGGCCGCCCCAGATTGCGCTCAGCTAACCGCAGCAGACTGCACCCCCCACGTGGGCCGCGGCCAAAGATCACGCTGAAGTCTGAGCATGCGAAGCCCTCCTAGCAACAGTGAGAGGGAAAAGACGGTTGAGTCTCGCCGCGGCCGGACCACCGTCAAAGCTTTTCGCCCTGTCAGTCCCCTTAACACAGGGTACTGCAGTGAGTCATTTAGCAGCCAACGAGTCGGTAACACAACCCGCTCGCCTGCACACAACCGCCGTTTTTACGGCGAACCAGAGAAATCTCAGAAAGAGCATAATGTCTGGTTATCCGGCTCACGCCGGTGGTGTTTTAAGTGTAGAAAAAGTGCCCACGCCACAGTGCTCACCCCTAGCTGGCAAATGGCGCTCGAGTGTTAACTGCAGGAGATGTGCCCACGTGTCGTGCCCACATCTGCCCGCTCTATTACACGGCCAAGTCACGCGCATCACAGAGTGCAGACTCATATCAATCATGTTGTGGATGTAAGTCTCGTGCCCCCTCGCAAGCGCTCACGCTTACTAACAAGTGTGAGCGCACAGCGCCGTGCACGCACCACGAAGTGCAGCCTTATATGAGTCAGAATATGAACGTAAGTCTCGTGCTCGCTTGCAAGCGCTCACGCTTACTAACAAGCACTTCACCCACGGAGTTAAACGCGCTCGCTTGCTAGCGCTCACGCTTACTAACAAGCACTTCGCCCACAGCGTTAAACGCGCGTCACAAAGTGCAGCCTTATATCGGTCAGGCTATGAATGTAAGTCCCGTGGCCGCTCACGAGCGCCCACGCTTACTAACATACACGCCGCCCACGGCGCCGCTCGCGCATCACAAAGTGATTATAAAGCGCTCCCCATTCACAGCTATCGGGACGCTATATATGAAACAGCCTGCTATCGCTGTCAGCGAGCCGCCCCATTCAAGCACAGAGAGCGCGCGCGCCATTCCTCCGATCAGAACCCGGAGGCCATTCTGCCCCTAGCTGCACATATAAAAGCATGGGAAGCGATTCCAGGGGTATCAGAATGGGTGCTAAGCACAATAAAGCAGGGCTATGCGTTACAGTTCGCTCGTCGTCCCCTCGCTTTCGAGCACGGACCACGACGACAGTGAATGTGGAAGTAGCACATCTACTTCGCTCAGAAATAGCAAAACTGCTGTGCAAAAGGGCCATAGAACCGGTACCGCCTTCTCTGAGCGAGTCAGGCTTTTACAGCCGTTATTTTCTCGTGCCCAAGAAGGACGGGGGTCTCAGACCCATACTAGATTACAACCAGACAACTCCTCGCGAGACTTGGTTCCCGGAGCTGACGCAGCTGTCACAGACAGCCCCGTGGCCAATTCCGGTGAGAGCAGATCTCCTCTCTCAAGCTCGCGGCTCGATCTGGCATCCCCATCCAGAGCGCTGGTCTCTGCACGTATGGTTGACCAACGGTTACCCGTTGCCCTGCCAGACGCAGTAATGAACACAATCACGCAGTCTAGAGCTCCTTCTACCAGAAGGCTCTACGCGTCTAAATGGTCTGTGTTCTCTAAATGGTGCGCTGACAAAAATCTGGACTCACGGAAGTGTGGGGTTTCACGGTTGCTTAGTTTCCTTCAAGAGCTGTTGGAAAAGGGAAGGTCCCCTTCCACGCTCAAAGTCTATGTGGCAGCCGTCGCAGCGTTCTCAGAATCGATGCACGGCCAGTCAATAGGCAGGAACGAGCTCATCATCCGCTTCTTCAGATTAGATGCTTTGTTTCCAGTCAAGACTTAGAGAAACTTGTGCATGCTTTCATCACCAGCAGGGTGGATTATTGTAATGGACTTCTCACTGGCCTTCCCAAAAAGACAATAAGACAGTTGCAGCTCATACAGAACGCTGCTGCTAGGATTCTGAGCAGAACCAGAAAATATGAACATATCACACCAGTCCTCAGGTCTTTACACTGGCTGCCAGTTACATTTAGGATTGATTTTAAGGTATTATTACTGGTATATAAATCATTCAATGGCCTAGGACCTCAATACATTGCAGATATGCTCACTGAATATAAACCCAACAGATCACTCAGATCACTAGGATCACATCAGCTAGAAATACCAAGGGTTCACTCTAAGCATGGCGAGTCTGTTTTTAGCTACTATGCCAGCCGCAGCTGGAACCAGCTTCCAGAAGAGATCAGATGTGCTCCTACAGTAGTCACATTCAAATCCAGACTCAAAACACATCTGTTTAACTTTGCATTTACTGAATGAGCACTGTACCACTGTTCGTCCGACTGTTTGTACTGTTATGCTTTTTAATTATTCTGATTTCTTTTGATTATTTCTGTATTTTATCTTTTATTCTAAACTGTTTTAATTATTCTGATTTCTTTTGATTATTTTTGTATTTTATCTTTTATTCTAAACTGTTTTAATTATTCTGATTTCTTTTGATTATTTTAATTTCTTCTATGTAAAGCACTTTGAATTACCATTGTGTATGAAATGTGCTATATAAATAACCCTGCCTTGCCTTGCCTTGCCTTCAGAGGAGCCAGGAGGATGAATCCCCCGCGCCCCCCTTCAGTTCCTATGTGGGATCTTTCTTTGGTCCTCGAGGCCCTGAAAGCATACCCCTTTGAACCTTTAGACTCTGCGGATCTAAAATACTTATCACTTAAAACCGTTTTTCTGATCGCTCTGTCGTCAGTCAAACGTGTGGGGGACTTACACGCGCTGTCTGTTAGCGCCGGGTGTCTTGAGTTTGGCCCGAATGACTCAAAAGTCATCCTCAAACCTAGACATGGCTATGTTCCTAAAGTGATTGGCACACCGTTCAGAGCACAGGTTATTTCGCTATCGGCTCTGCCAGCATCCGATAGTGAGAATGATGTTAATCTTCTCTGCCCGGTCAGGGCGCTGAGAGTTTACATTACGCGCTCCGCCCCTTTCAGGCGCTCTGAGCAGCTTTTTGTTTCGTTTGGTGGGCGCACCAAAGGTCTCGCCGCCTTGAAACAGAGTCTATCCAGATGGATAATAGACGCGATTGCAGCTGCTTATACAGCAAAAGGTCTGCAATGCCCCTTGGGCGTCAGGGCTCATTCCACCAGAGGCGTGGCCTCTTCGTGGGCATGGTCCAGTGGAATTTCTATTCATGACATATGTGTGGCGGCGGGCTGGGCCTCCCCTTCCACCTTTGTCAGATTCTATAATCTGGAAGTTCCCGCCCTGCAGGCGAAACTACTATCAGTTTAAGTGAGAGGTCAGTTCTGCCCAGTTACTATCGTGCACAAACTACTCTCATATGACTTAGCTCTTCTGGTTGAGCTGCACTGTATCAGGTTATGTGCTATATGCTTATACATTGACCGGCGTTGCCGCTCTGTATTCCCTGTGAGTGCTTATATACATGCGCTTATATATACATGCGCTTATTCCCGCTGATCTCGGATCCCCGGAATTTCTGGGACTCATAAGTGGATGCTGGCGCCCACGGCGTTGACAAGGGGTTCCCGTAGCGTAAGCTATACGTAAGCAATACGAGAGAACCTCTCGTAAGAGAACGTACTCGGTTACCTAACGTAACCTCGGTTCTCTCTAGAAGAGGGAACGAGTATTGCGTAACCTGCCTTGCTCGTGCCACGAGCGTTTTTCGCTTCAGTCGATGAAAACCAGAGAAATCAGCCAATGAACCCTGCTTATATACGCTAAGCCACGCCCATATTGGCGGGCTTTGACGCTGTGAAGGCGCGAGCGCCTTCATTGGACGTGACGTCACATCGGATTCAGTGATAGGCTGCTGCAGTTCCCGCAGGGCAGCCTATGAGCACGCTAGACAGCCTGCTCAAGGTCTGCTAGCTGCTGCACTGCATTGACAATGGATACAAAAATTAAGGATAATTTTTTGGCTTCAATATCTCGAAAAGATGAATCTTTCCCGTAGCATAAGCTATACTTACGCAATACTCGTTCCCTCTTCTAGAGACCAACAATCATCATCACTACTCACCGTTTTCAGCTGTTGTCCTCCTTATTCCTCTGTGTATATAAGTTCCTCACCTGTCAGTGCTCTGTGCCGGTTATTGTTTGTGTATTATACACACTGTTTTGTATGTTGGCTTGTTATCTTGTTTTAGAATAAAGCCTCTTGTTATTATGGCATCTTCTGGACCTTCTCCTTCATTTGAGAACCTGAAACGTTACAGTTACAGGATATCCATGGTTCTGTTTGATCAGATTTAAGGCCATAAAAAGGCTTAAATAGCTTAAATATTACAGCTTAAATATTATTATAATTTCAAGTGTTAATAATTTTTTCCGCCGACGGATAAACAGAGAAATCTCGATATGGCCAAATGTGATTTAAAAGTCAAAATGCTGCACAGTGTACTGGAATTATTGTGTTTACGTTATGGTTTTTATATTGTATGTTTGTGTACGTGCATATTTTATGTACCTCACTTTTTTAGACGAGCATCTGTGGTAAACAAAAACAAAAGTAAAAATCTAGCAACAGTAGTAAAGCACAGACATTTAAAAATAAGAGTCCTAGTGAATTTCTGGCTTGTTTATGATTATGCTTAAAGTTTTTTTTTTTCACTGGATATTCTTTTGGTTACACAATAAGCTGTATCTGTGGCTTCTCCCTAAGCCACCCCATCACAGGAAGGAAAAACAAATAACATTATTCAACATATTCAATATATAGGTGTACTAGTAGGCTATCAACAAAATAATCTATTTGTTGTGTTTCTTCAAACACAATTTTGTACTAGGAAAATACAATTAACCTAAATAACTAATTAAGATCAACCTCTAATTAGTATGTATTGATGCCAATCAACCAAGTTTAATATGTGAATATAGAATAAAACATGTCTTGATTTACTTGCAGTTACCCTGTTTTACAGTTGAATGTGTGCCCCAACCTGAAAGAATCTGAGATACACGATTTATTTCCTTATTGTATGGGTTTGTTCTGTATGTACATGTAGTATTTATTTGTGCAGGTTTTAAAAAAAAAATCTTAAAAAATCTTACATTTGATGAAACTGTATAAACACTTATGTTCTTACTCAAATTCACGTTGGAACATTTAAAAAACATATCGAAAAGGTTTATTTTATTTTATATAACATATAAAAAATATATAACATGCCTCATAATTTAATTTTTTATTTAAAAGTACTATTGGCTTTTTTCAGTCATTTTATTATGGTTAATTTAAATATAAAATTAGGAATAAAGAAATCTCATAACGTTAACTGCTGTGTAAATGCATTTATGCCACCTCTGAGCAGCATTAAAAATTCTGCCACTACAGATGCAACTTTAAGTATTTTATTTTTATATAAAAGATGGGACAGATATATTATTTAAGGTTAGTAAAATAAAATCCCTTGGAAATCGTTTTCACTGGGAAAATGTCACAGAAACATTCATTTCTGACATTGGTAAGGCTTTAAATTTTGTAATTACTAACTTGGTTGTTTTATAGGTTTGCTGAAGGATTGAGATTACGCCAGATTGACATGATGGAAGATGGAGTGGCATCCAGTTCAACAACACTCTCAAAAATGACCAAAAAGCTCAGTAAGGTAAACTTAAGTTTTAGTTTGGTTCTGTTCTGTCATACTGTAAGTTCCCATTTTGTTGAATACAACTCTGGTGCATCCTGGGCATGTTGAAAAATTTGTAAACAAATCAAGTTTAGAATACATATCCTTGACACGAAATCTGGTGTAATTGTCTGGTGTAAATGCTTACTAAAGATGTTTTTTAATTAAAAGGTGTGAACAAAGGCATTGAGAAGAATGAAAATAAAGCACCAATTCACATTTGGAGGGTGATCAAGACATCGTTTCGTTGTAATTGATGAATCAAAATTCACTCATAAATGAAAGGTAAATGTTTTGGGGGTTTTTTTCAGCTCAAATCTACTTAGAAATTACTAGTAATTTAGCATTAGCAGAACTGCATTTGGTTAACCAAGATTTTATGTGCACACTTTTAAGATCTTTTGTGTATTTGTGTATACATAACTGAAATTGTGTATTTCTTATAGTACAGGTCCCTCTAAAAAAATTAGCATATTGAGATAAAGTTAATTATTTTCCATAATGTAATGATAAAAATTAAACTTTCATATATTTTAGATTCATTGCACACCAACTGAAATATTTCAGGTCTTTTATTGTTTTAATACTGATGATTTTGGCATACAGCTCATGAAAACCCAAAATTCCTATCTAAAAAAATTAGCATATTATGAAAAGGTTCTCTAAACGAGCTATTAACCTAATCATCTGAATCAACTAATTAACTCTAAACACCTGCAAAAGATTCCTGAGGCTTTTAAAAACTCCCAGCCTGTTTCATTACTCAAAACCGCAATCATGGGTGAGACTGCCGACCTGACTGCTGTCCAGAAGGCCATCATTGACACCCTCAAGCAAGAGGGTAAGACACAGAAAGAAATTTCTGAACAAATAGGCTGTTCCCAGAGTGCTGTATCAAGGCACCTCAGTGGGAAGTCTGTGGGAAGGAAAAAGTGTGGCAAAAAACGCTGCACAATGAGAAGAGGTGACCGGACCCTGAGGAAGATTGTGGAGAAGGACGGATTCCAGACCTTGGAGGACCTGCGGAAGCAGTGGACTGAGTCTGGAGTAGAAACATCCAGAGCCACCGTGCACAGGCGTGTGCAGGAAATGGGCTACAGGTGCCGCATTCCCCAGGTCAAGCCACTTTTGAACCAGAAACAGCGGCAGAAGCGCCTGACCTGGGCTACAGAGAAGCAGCACTGGACTGTTGCTCAGTGGTCCAAAGTACTTTTTTCGGATGAAAGCAAATTTTGCATGTCATTCGGAAATCAAGGTGCCAGAGTCTGGAGGAAGACTGGGGAGAAGGAAATGCCAAAATGCCTGAAGTCCAGTGTCAAGTACCCACAGTCAGTGATGGTCTGGGGTGCCATGTCAGCTGCTGGTGTTGGTCCACTGTGTTTTATCCAGGGCAGGGTCAATGCAGCTAGCTATCAGGAGATTTTGGAGAACTTCATGCTTCCATCTGATTTCATTTTTCAGCACGACCTGGCACCTGCTCCCAGTGCAAAAACCACTGGTAAATGGTTTACTGACCATGGTATTACTGTGCTCAATTGGCCTGACAACTCTCCTGACCTGAACCCCATAGAGAATCTGTGGGATATTGTGAAGAGAAAGTTGAGAGACGCAAGACCCAACACTCTGGATGAGCTTAAGGCCGCTATCGAAGCATCCTGGGCCTCCATAACACCTCAGCAGTGCCACAGGCTGATTGCCTCCATGCCACGCCGCATTGAAGCAGTCATTTCTGCAAAAGGATTCCCGACCAAGTATTGAGTGCATAACTGAACATAATTATTTGAAGGTTGACTTTTTTTGTATTAAAAACACTTCTTTTATTGGTCAGATGAAATATGCTAATTTTTTGAGATAGGAAATTTGGGTTTTCATGAGCTGTATGCCAAAATCATCAGTATTAAAACAATAAAAGACCTGAAATATTTCAGTTGGTGTGCAATGAATCTAAAATATATGAAAGTTTAATTTTTATCATTACATTATGGAAAATAATGAACTTTATCACAATATGCAAAATTTTTGAGAAGGACCTGTATAACCGTGGACGGTATGGTGGTACTTGGGCAAGACATGGATGGGTTTTTGGTCTGTTAAGGCTGATTTATACTTCTGCGTCGGACCTACGCCGGAGCCTCTACGCTATACACTACGCGTTGGTTTTCATTTATACTTCTGCGTCGTTGTCCGCGTTGATGCAATTACACATGCAGAGGGAACGTGAAACCTGAGGGAGGGGTTCTAGCAGACCAATCACAGCGCTTGCGTTCGCGTAGAATTGACGAGTTGTTACATTTTTGGAGAGGTGCACGTCAGGGTACGCGCTACACACAGCCTACGACGTAGCTACGGCGTGAGTTCGACGCAGAAGTATAAATTGGTCTTTAGAAGTACACCACTGTAGCTGAAGGCCTGTTTTTAAGCTGGTCCCTTCACAAGCACGTAGAACTCTGATCCCAATCATTAAACGGCATGTTCGAAGAGGTTCAACAATTTACAGCGATTCCTGGCGGGCATATGTACAGTCCCTCACTACACAAGGGTATCATCACTACCCGGTGAACCACAAGAACAACTTTGTGGATCCACAGACTGGCAGCCACACTCAACACATTGAGAGATACTGGCAAACAATTAAAGGACAAGTGTGGAGATTAAGGGGGAACCGTACTGAGAAAATGCTGAAGAGTAACTTGAAGTTTATTGAATGGACATATTGGCTAGGAAAGCAAAACATCAAAGGCATCTTTGGAAGGCTCATTCAAGTCAAAAATACAGAGTATGAGTCCATTCACACTCTGTAGTTTTGACTTTGGTACATGGTACATTTTAGCAGACAATTATATGTTGTATTTGCTGTAAAGGTCTATCATTTTTGAGTTTTAAGGGGGAAAATAAATGTACAATTTGACTTTTAATTTGGTTCATGTCACCTTTTGTGTGCAGGCAGGTGGATGGTAGGGGTAACACATCACATCAATTCAACACTATACTATTGAGTTAAAATACAGTATTATGTATTTGTAATGTAATTAGGAAGCTACTGCATGCATTTAAGCTGTGAACTAGTGAGTTAATTCAAACTAAGGTACAGATAGATAAGGTTTGTAAATACACATGAAGTACACTTAAGTACAATCTTGATACACTTTATTTTACGTAGCTTATCCCTGTGTAATATTCTGTAAATTGAATGTAATTAAGAAGCTACTGCATGTATTTATGTAGATATGTAGATACACATGTATGTAGATACACATGAAGTGCACTTAAGTACAACCTTGATACACTTTATTTTATGTTACATACATGTACAACAGCCTACAGAACGTACAAAATGACCATGTGTAACTGCAAGCTTTTTTCACACCTTAGTAACATATTTACATTAACATTGTGTAGTACAAAGTACGTTTTTTATATAATTACATTGTACCAAGTCAGTAACACGTATGTAACCGACTCGGCCTGTAAGAGTAGCTGCCTATTACATGTGTGTAATTACAATCTGTAAGTACAGGCTGTTCCATAACGTAGTTCCATGTTAGTTACATTTTGTTACATGTTATTACAACGTCTACTACTGAGTCATTAATTAAGTAAATACTCTGTATCACGGACACCGTAAAATAAAGTGTTACCCAGGAGGGTTAAAATCAATCCAAAACTTTACAGGAAGCCGATGTAAAGTCACTAAAATGTACACAAACACACATGCCACATTCTGTGAAATCCCATAATTAGAAGATTAAACAATAGTGGCAGGGAAATAAGTAGCATAAAATATACAAACAATAAATGACATAAATGATGAAATAAAGTGTGTAAATCAAATGACAAATACATGCATGACTAATGATTATAAATTATTATTATGAATGATTAAATTTGAATAAAAAAAAAATCACAATACAAATGTATGGTTGAATTAACACACACACACACACACACACACAAACACACACACACAGGTTGGAAATCATTAGATCCTTCATTTACACAGGAATTGATCAACAAACTGTGATTAATTTATTCTCTTGAATATATGTCTTAATTCTCTCGAAATTAACATTCTGTTCCTGTATTTCTTCCATTGTTGCTTCTAACTTTAGCATCTTTGTCTTCTGAGATCATCTATGAATGTCTTAAATTCAGATTTGAGTTGAAAGTCTTGGATTTGTTCGTATCATCCAGAAATGTTTGTAGTCTCATTGTGTCTCATATTTCCTCTCTCTTCTCTGTTAGTATCTTTGCCTGTTTTTTCTGGGTTTCTCTTTATTTCAGTGACAGAAGTTCAGCTGTAGTATTAATGTAATGAAGAGAAAGTAAGAGACTCTACAACATCTGACTGTTAATGTCACGATTACCTGTATGTCTCTGTCTTCATGGACTCTTATTTTGAATTCCTTTTGTCTTGTTGTGTCTGGTTTTCTATTCCTGTGGTTTAGTTCCTGGTTCCCGTGTTTCCATTTCCATAGCAACCCTTGTTTGTAACCATGACAACTTCTCATAATTACCTGTCCTTCATTTAGTCCCTTGTTATCTTGTGTATTTAAACCCTCAGTCATTTTATGTTCATTGTCTTGTTTTTAATGTTTCCTGCTGGTGTTTATCCCTGGTGTTTATTAAATATAAGTGTTCGTCGTCTTTCTGCATCAAGCCACTTATCTCGGATTATCTAGTCAAGTCAGCATGTGACAGTCACTGATTTATCATGCAGCTCAAAGTATTATGGGTAGACTATCTCTAGAATTTGTTCTGATCAATCAACACAGTTTCACTGATGATCCAGAATAAACTCTAAACCCAGGATAGAGTGTGTGTGTGAATGTGGTCTGGACTGTGTGTATGAGGCTCATTGTGTCAGAGACGCTGTAGAAGGACAGAGTTCCTACACTGTGATCCACATACACTCCTATTCTACGACTGATGGGCTTTACAGGGAGTTTAGTCTCTATGTTATTGTGCCAGAATGAGTAACTGGAGGGAGAGCAGGACAAACTCCAGGACTGATCATTATATCCAAACCGACACTTATTATACTGTCCCTTCCTGCTGATGCTCTTATAAGACACTGATATAAACACATTATTCCCACTCCACTCAATCTTCCAGTAACAGCGTCCCCACACACTCTCTCTACACAACACCTGAGGATACACATTAAATCTGCCTGGATGATCAGGATACGGCTGGACAGTGTTAGTGTTAGTAATCACTCTGTTCTTCCCAGACAGATGAAGGTGTGTATGTGCTGTGTTCAGATTCAGAATGAGCTGATGGGAATCTGATGGAGATAAAACACATCAGGATCAGGATTTATGAATCTAATATTTTAATGTACACTGTAAAAATAATTGTTGGTGCATGTTAAACAATTAAAATGAGTAAAAACCGCACAATTACTGAACATTTTGTCTTTACCTAATTTTATTGTGTAAAATCCGAAATATACTTAATCCATTTGAACTATCTGAATAATTAGTGTTGAATTTAGTTAAACTGGGCATTGGAATTTTAGTTCCCAGCATGCTTTGCATAGGTCTTGACCAGGAGAGTAAATGTTGAAATTAAGTGCTATTTTATGTGTTTTTGAGGGAAATGCCTGTTATGTTTAATGTTCAGTTATGTTTGACATAGTTTCACCTTCTACAGGAAGAACATGATCACACTCAGTGAGTTTTTCTGCTTGTTTTCTTAGTGACTTACATTGTAAGAAGTCATTCCTGGTCTTGGGAACAATGTTGGTGAAAGTGACTGCGGAAATCAACAGACATGAAGAGTGTGATTATCCTGTCAAGAGAAAATGATCCCTGCATCCGTTCCTAAGACATTTCTAATATGATCTTCTACATGATATGAGATGATGGGGGATCATTTCTGAGAGCAGAATCTCCAGGACTTTACCTCTGTTAGAGATGATCTTCAGCTCCTCTTTGCAGAAATACTCCAGTTTGTTTCTTAGCTGACGGACAGATTCTCTCACACCATCAAAAGAGGAGAGAGAACTGAAGGGATTGTCATTTACGTCTGTAGATTCAGGAGGAGTTGAGAGAGACTGGAAACTCTACAGAAAACAGAAATCAAAGCTCATCACCTCCACACTTCATTAATAACCTGCTCTACTGTCAGATTTGTGCGGCTCTTGTTGATCTTTATTAACTCTCCTCAATCCAGCCCTTCTCATGCTCATTGTATGACATTAGAGCTACAAATGCTAGTGTTTGCCATTTACACTATTTGTGAACTTTCTAGGAAATCATTTGAATGATAAAGCATCTGGCAATAACATAAATGTAACAGATCAAGCGCATCAGTGGTGTCCCATTGAGGGCTGTTTCTAGACACAGGTGAAATAGTTAACACGTGAACATAATGACACTGCATTTTAGCAGAAAATCACCATCTGCTAAGAAAATTTAAGCATAAGACACATATTAGCATAAGAAATATATCATTTTTAGAAAGACTGTGATCATGAATCCAAATGTTTAGTGTATATTGAAATTATATTTAAAAAAGATTAGTGACAGCAACATCAAAATGGCATGTTGGGTTGGTTATAACCGCATTTTTAAAAAAAATTGTTGTTATAACCACATTTTTAAAAGAATTGTTGTGTTCTATGCTTTACAGAGACGTGGCTTGCTGCAATCACACTGGACCACGCAGTCCAGCCCGAGGGGTTCTTAATCTACCGCGCAGATCGAACAAGCTCATCTGGGAAAAAAAGAGGAGGAGGAGTATGCTTTCTCGTAAACAACACATGGTGTACGAATGTGGAATTTATGTCACAGAAATGCATGCTGGACATTGAATACCTTCTGATAAAATGCCGACTTTACTATCTGCTGAGGGAGTTCTCTTCTGTGATTATGGCTGCAGTTTATATTCCACCTCAAGGGAATGCACACAGCGCTCTAAGCGAACTGTACCATGTTATCACTGAATATGAGAACAGGCACCCCGACGGTCTGTTTATCATCACCGGGTATTTTAATAAAGGCAGTTACAAGTCAGTCAAATCACCTTCATTTATAAAGCGCTTTTAACAGTATTGTCACGGTTTATAAATTCTCTGCCTTCTTCTTGTCTCGTGATTATGTGTGTGTGTTGTGTGTGTCCCTGTGTGGGCGTGGCCGCTAAGTGCCGCTGATCATCAGCGCCAGCTGATCTCACTTTACATCGGCTATTTATTCCTGTGACTGGTATCTCTCGTTGTCAGATCGTTTTGGTATGTTCCTGTGTTGGTTCCTGTCCCGTGTCGTGGTCTTCTTCGTGGTCTTCGTGGTCTTCGTGTTCCTGGATTGTTTCCCATGTCTTCACTGCCGGTTCTGCTCACGTCATTCCTTGGACACTGGATCATCACCACAGATCATCACTCACCACCCGGTTGCCTGTCGAAGTCCCTGCGTCACTCGCCCTGTCTATGTTCTCTGTGTTCAGTGTGTCTGACCAGCGTTTCTGTTTATTCTAAACATTTATCACTGCATTTGCTTCCAGTCGTTTTCCTGACATAACGATCTGACCAGCTATGGAAGCAGCAGGAGGGTTCCCCGAGCAGTCTGGAGGAATTTATCAATCGCAGCATCGCACGGATGGATTCACAAGAGATAAACATCAGCAACACTGGAAGGGTGTACCGTGACATTAGTGACGCAGGTGTCCGAGCTCACCCAACAGCTACAACATCTGAGAGCTCCCACTGCGCCACCCACACTGCCTGTTCAACCCACACGACCTGAGTCGCCATCCCAGTCATATGGTGGAGAACCCAATTTTTGCAGAGCCTTTTTGACCAGGTGTTCTATGCATTTTTCCTTGCAGCCACGCACTTTTCTGAAGGAGGAGACGAAGGTGGCATTTGTTCTCACCTTGCTGACTGGGAGAGCAGCGTTATGGGGAACGGCGGTGTGGGAAAATCAAGATCCATGCTGTTCCTCGTTCCCGGCACTCGCCGAGGAGATGAAGCAGGTCTTTGACCGATCGATGGCGGGAAGAGAGGCGGCTAGACTTCTCGCTGACCTGGAACAAGGCAAGCGTTCGGTTTCCGATTACTCCATTGAATTCCGCACGTTGGCGGCCGAGTGGAGGTGCAGTGGGATATGTTCCTGCGTGGGCTGGCTGACCGTGTCCAAAAGGAGATTTACATGTTGGACTTACCCAAAACTTTGAATGGGCTTATCGACCTGGCGCTGAGAGTGGATGCACGTATTTCCAGGATGGAGCGTCGGGGTGTTTCTAACCGATTACCTGGTGGTATTGAAGCTCTTCAAAACAGCAGTAGGGACACGGTCAGCCAAAGCAACGATCCTGAGCCCATGCAGGTGGGTAGGGCTCGGCATTCCCGGGAGGAGAAGGAGAGGTCGGAGATCCCAAGGACTCTGTCTGTACTGCGGGGGAGCGGGCCATTTTAGTAACATCTGCCCGGTAAAAGGCCAAGCCCGATAGTAAATCTGAGGCTACTATCGGGTGGGATCTCTGCCGAGAAGACCTCATCACCATCATCCACGCTCCTCCCGGTAAGACTGAGATGGGCAACCTGCACCCACACCTGTCAAGCCTTACTGTACTCAGGAGCGGAGGGGAACTTCATTGACAGTAAGCTTGTTCAGAGACTTAACATCCCGGTCCATTCACTCACTCGCAAGATATCTGTTCACGCTTTCGATGGACAAGAACTTCCGGACATTTCTCTCACCACTGAACGCATTACACTCATCACCTCTGGCAATCACACCGAAAACATACCATTTCTCCTCATGGACTCACCATTAGCTCCCATAGTTCTCGGCCACCCCTGGCTTAACGAACACAACCCCCGGGTGGATTGGCATCGTCATTCCATTTCGGCTTGGAGCACTTCATGTTATGAATCTTGTCTTGTCTCTGCTTGTCCATCTGTTCCTGTTTCTGTGTTTCAGGAGGAGGCAGGGGATTTATCTAACGTGCCCGCCGAGTACCTGGATCTGAAGGAAGTGTTCAGTAAGTTCCGGGCTGCTTCTCTCCCTCCTCACCGTCCCTATGACTGTGCCATAGACTTAGTGCCAGGTAAGTCTCTGCCTAAAGGCAAGTTATAATCACTCTCTGTTCCAGAGAGGGAGGCCATGGAGAAATATATTTCTGATTCCCTAGCATCAGGGTTCATCCAGCCTTCCTCTTCTCCAACGGGGGCGGGGTACTTCTTTGTGAGTAAGAAGGATGGATCTCTGAGACCTTGTATTGACTACCGGGAGTTGAACAACATCACGGTAAAGAATACTTATCCTTTGCCGTTGATGTCTTCAGCTTTCGAGAGGTTACAGGGAGCATCAGTCTTCACTAAGTTGGACTTACGCAATGCTTATTATTTGGTCCACATCAGGAAGGGGGATGAATGGAAGACTGCTTTTAAGCCTCTGGGGACCAAAAACGCGCCCCCGTGTTTTGCTGGGTTTTTTTTTGTTAGCAATGCTAAATAAACTTAAAATGCTCTGTTAATTTTGATCTTTCATTTTCGTGTTATACATCAATCGATCCTGTTCGGTTTCTATTATTTTTCTGTATACTCACAATAAAAATAAAGTGTTTTGCTTTTTGCCAAATAAAGAAAAATTAACATGATGCGAGTTCTGCACTCTCTCTGTCAGCGAACTCCAATTTGAAACGCGTTCGGAAATTATCTGTAACTCCACGAAAATTCAGTCAAACAGGCAAACATACCCACGGGCATAAAGCTTGAGATCGCATCTTTTAAATGAAGTAATTTATATTAAAAACAAATATTCTCAGCTTCTGTAATCTGTATGAAAATAGAGCGATTCCAGTCGAGCTGATTACGAGCTCATTTACTTTAATTCGTTCACGCCTACTCACGGAGCGCGCTATTCACAAGATAATGTGTTAAGCCATCTATGCAAAACAGGTAAACGCCCTCAAGCAAATGCATTAAAGGCTTCAAGTTTCATCATTCAGTCACCTGCGTGTTGGGAAGATGGCACGATACACCGGTGTGGAAGCTCTTCAGCTCGTCCTGGATACTAGCGACGAAGAATCCACATTTTCATCAGAAGAAGAGCGCGACTACTCTGATGACGACCGTTTGTATTTTGAAGAGCGACTTGATCCAGCCGTGGATAGAATTTCGGATGAGTAAGTATTTAGTCTTACTTCCATTAGTTGACAAGCTATTCAATATAAACATGTAGCTTACATATTATACTGGGTGGACTATTTTCCACTTGCCATCCAGAGTATTGACATTTGATATATTCAACACGATCTAATAAAAGTGCATATCTATACCATGAATTTAATATCTCGTACCATTTCAACGTCAAAAATGTTTTTTTTGTTTTTGTTTTTAGTGCATATGCTACGCACTGTAAACCCCTTGGTTAGGAAATTTGTATGTGTAAATGATATGTTTAGATCATTATGTATGAAAGCTAGAATTTAGAAGTTATTTTAGAAAATAGGCCTAGTAGGTGTTTAGATTATATTTTGACTAGTTTAAATGCTGCCTCATTATCATTGCGCAAATGTGTTTTGTTTGCGGTGTGCCTCTCCGGTAATGGCCCATTGACATCCATATAGGCTTATTGTACGCGTCTAAAATTATTTACATCAGTTATTCATTATAGACTAATGCTACTATGGTTATATTTATGTAATAATATTCTTCAACTTTTTTAAAAGAGATTGGTTGATGATGTTACATATGTCCCTATATGACATACATCCCTCCCCCTTGTTATCTGATTATTGGTTTATTTGTCCCACCTGTTATCCTCGTTACCCGCCTCGTTCGTTGTATTTGTTACGTGTATTCGTCGTGTTGAGTTCTGTTCCTGCCCTGCCTTGTTTGTTCTGGATTAAGTTTGTACGTTGTAGTTTACTTTTGTTTATTTTATGTTTTGGTCTTTATTAAATACTTCTACTCTGCACTTGAATCCACGGATTTATTCCACACCACGCACCGTGACAGAACGAACGAGCCATTATGTGGATTCAGCGGAGCGAACTTTGTCCTGCAGAAAGGGAGAATGGGATTTCTCTTTTAAAATATTTCTCCCTGTGCGCTCAAAGGAATGAGGAGAGGAGGGCAGCAGAGTCTTCTCCACTGGTCTCTTCGGGAAGAAAATCATCGTCACTGGATCCGTCCAGTGTTGGTACTCCGTCGATGGTTTTAGCCAGCCCCGAGTCTGCGCATATCCGTCAGAAGGGACGGAGGAGGAGGAGGAGACCTGCGCCTGTCCATTCGGAGACTGTTCACGTCACATCTGCCCAGCGAGAGACTGTTCACGTCACGTCTGCCCAGCGAGAAACTGTTCACGTCACGTCTGCCCAGCGAGAGACTGTTACAGTTCTTGTGGCTGTTCCTGAGCCGGTGTCTGCTGGTCCTGAGCCGGTGTCTGCTGGTCCTGAGCCGGTGTCTGCTGTTCCTGAGCCGGTGTCTGCTGGTCCTGAGCCGGTGTCTGCTGGTCCTGAGCCGGTGTCTGCTGTTCCTGAGCCGGTGTCTGCTGGTCCTGCGCCTGAGCCACCGCCCTGGCCGCCCGAGGGGGTCTGCTCCGCCCTGGCCGCCCGAGGGGGTCTGCTCCGCCCTGGCCGCCCGAGGGGTCTGCTCCGCCCTGGCCGCCCGAGGGGTCTGCTCCGCCCTGGCCGCCCGAGGGGTCTTCACCGCCCTGGCCGCCCAATAGACTCTCTGTTTTGCCCTGGTCTGTCCCTCCCGTCCCGCCCTGGTCTGTCCCTCCCGTCCCGCCCTGGTCTGTCCCTCCCGTCCCGCCCTGGTGTGTCCCTCCCGTCCCGCCCTGGTGTGTCCCTCCCGTCCCGCCCTGGTGTTTCCCTCCCGTCCCGCCCTGGTGTTTCCCTCCCGTCCCGCCCTGGTGTTTCCCTCCCGTCCCGCCCTGGTGTTTCCCTCCCGTCCCGCCCTGGTGTTTCCTTCCGCTCCCGCCCCGGTTTTATGGAGCGTCTGGTAGCCACTCCGTAGGGAGGGGGTAGTGTCACATGTCTGTCCTGTCTTGGTTATGCACATGAGTGTTTTGTTATGTTGGGCCATGTGCTCTTGTTATTGTCTGGTCCCTCCCCCTTGTTATCTGATTATTGGTTTATTTGTCCCACCTGTTATCCTCGTTACCCGCCTTATTTGCCTTCCTATGTAGTCTTCCAGTGTTTGCTGTCCTGTGTTTGTTCGTTGTATTTATTACGTGTATTCGTCGTGTTGAGTACTGTTCCTGCCCTGCCTTGTTTGTTCTGGATTAAGTGTGTACGTTGTAGTTTACTTTTGTTTATTTTATATTTTGGTCTTTATTAAATACTTCTACTCTGCACTTGAATCCACGGATTTATTCCACACCACGCACCGTGACACATTTAGTTTCTCTATATAGAGGAATTACAATAAAACAGATTGAAAAACAAAACCTTTGAATCTCCTCTCATTCTTTGTTCAGGCTGCCTCACTTGATGGGCCATTAGCCATTGGGGGAGTGTCTGTCACACGCCTGTTCTGAATCTCATTAATATTGATAGGCCATTACCACTCCCACGCATGAACCTCTTCTGACAAAAAAACTGTCATACAAAGTATAAATTAATGTTTTGTTTTATGTGAACGATTAGGCAGGATGATTTTCACATAATTTTGAAGCCAGAACTCGAAGCGACAACATCCATTAGTCAAAAGTCTTGTGGACACATATTTAGTTTGTGTTTTGTGGTCTTATTTCAGCAACTTTCATTTTTATTTTTTTCAATAACCACGCATAAACATTATTCTCTTAAAAATACAAACATGTACATACATGTTGCTCACATATTATGGTAGCCCCGTTTGTGCTATATAGAGTGATTTTACACCTTTGCCATTAGAATCAGAATCAGAAAGAGCTTTATTGCCAAGTGTGCTTGCACACACAAGGAATTTGTTTTGGTGCTGAGGCTTCCAGTGGACATATACAAATACAAATACAACAAGAAACATAATACTACAAATTATAAGAATAAAGAAAAAAAATATAAAAATATAAATATATGAGAATAAAAGTATCACAGTTGGGTTTAGTCAGAATAGACATTTCCAGATTTACAGATTATGAACATATTTACAGTGTTTTGAATATATTAAATATAAATAAATCTACATATAAGTATCACCTGAGTTGTAGGATATTGCACTAAACAGTGGGAGTATTGCACTTAAAGGCGAATGCCGTGGGAGGTGTGTTAACTGTTCAGGAGGGAAATGGCCTGTGGGAAGAAACTGTTTCTGTGCCGAGATGTTCTAGTGGCCAGTGATCTGAGTCGCCGTCTTGACGGTAACAGTTCAAACAGGTGGTGTCCAGGGTGAGTGGAGTCTGTGATGATTTTACCTGCTCTCTTCCTCACTCTGGAAGAGTACAGGTCCTGGAGGGTTGGCAGGGGGGCACCAATGATCCTCTCCGCAGTCCGGACTGTCCATTGTAGTCTCCTGATGTCTGATTTGGTAGCTGAACCAAACCAGACAGTGATGGATGTGCATAAGACAGACTCAATGACGGCTGAGTAGAACTGAATCAGCAGCTCCTGTGGCAAGTTGAACTTCCTCAGCTGGCGAAGGAAGTACAGTCTCTGCTGGGCCTTTTTCACAGTGGAGTCAATGTGATTGTCCCACTTCAGGTCCTGAGAGATGGAAGTGCCCAGGAACCTGAATGACTCCACTGCTTCCACAGTACTGTTCATGATGGTGAGTGGGGGGAGAGCTGGGCTGTTCCTCCTGAAATCCACGATCATCTCCACTGTTTTGAGCGTGTTCAGCTCAAGGTTGTTATAACTGCACCAGACAGCCAGCTGTTCAACCTCCAGTCTGTAAGCAGACTCGTCACCGTTCCGTATGAGACCGATGACAGTGGTGTCGTCGGCAAATTTCAGGAGCTTGACAGAGGGGTCTTTAGAAGTGCAGTCATTAGTGTACAGGGAGAAGAGCAGTGGGGAGAGAACGCACCCTTGAGGGGCGCCAGTGCTGGTGGTGAGAGTCCTCGATGTGTGTTTCCCCAGTCTCACTCGCTGCTGCCGGTCCGTCAGGAAGCTGGAGATCCACTGACAGATCGAGGATGGTATGGAGAGCTGGGTCAGTTTGGCTGTGAGAAGGTCAGGCATGATGGTATTGAAAGCCGAACTGAAGTCCACAAAGAGGATCCTTGCATAAGTCCCTGGTCTGTCGAGATGTTGCAGGATATAATGCAGTCCCATGTTGACTGCATCATCCACAGACCTGTTTGCTCTGTAAGCAAACTGAAAGGGGTCCAGCAGGGGTCCAGTGATGTCCTTCAGGTGGGCCAGCACCAGTCTTTCAAACGACTTCATGACCACAGACGTGAGAGCGACAGGTCTGTAGTCATTAAGTCCAGTGATTTTGTTTTTTTTGGGGACAGGAATGATAGTGGAGCGTTTGAAGCAGCAGGGAACTTCACACTGCTCCAATGATCTATTGAAGATCTGCGTGAAGACCGGGGCCAGTTGGTCAGCGCAGGCTTTTAAACAAGCAGATGAGATGCCGTCTGGGCCTGAGGCTTTCCTAGTCTTCTGTTTTTTGAAGACTCGGCTCACGTCCTCCACACAGACCTTAAGCTCAGGTAGGATGGCAAAAATCCTCTTTGCCATGACAATGGTGTTTGAGTTTCCCAGTAAACCATGGTTTATCATTAGTGAATGATAAGAATGTCCTGGTAGGAATGCATGTATCCTCACAGAAACTTATATATGATGTTACAGTATCTGTGAGCTCATCCAGATCGGTGGTAGTTATTTATAAACATTATTAACATGTTTATAAATAACTGAAAAAAGCACAAATGTCAGTGCATGTCAAAACATCCCAAGGGCCTCAAAAACACCTTAGTCCCCAGAGGGTTAACACCCCCAGGGGGCACTTTGAATACTTGGTCATGCCTTTCGGGTTGTCCAACTCCCAGCGGTCTTTCAGGCACTCGTCAACGACGTGCTGTGAGATATGGTAGATCAGTTCAGATATGTTTACCAGGATGACATATTGATTTTTTCATCTTCTCTCCAGGAACATGTCCGACGAGTGCTTCAGAGGTTGCTAGAGAATGGGCTTTTTGTCAAGGCGGAGAAATGCGATTTTCATGCACAGTCTGTTTCTTTTCTAGGATACATCGTCTTGTCTGAGGGAGTACGTATGGATCCTGACAAGGTTAAGGCTGTGGTAGATTGGCCAAGTCCAGATTCCTGTAAGGCCCTACAGAGGTTTCCGGGGTTCGCCAATTTCTATCGACGTTTTATTCGTAATTTCAGCCAACTAGCCGCTCCTCTGACTGCCTTGACCTCCCCCAGAACTACGTTCAGGTGGTCTGATACAGCCGAGATTGTATTTTCCAAACTCAAGAGTAGCTTTGTTTCGGCTCCCATTCTTGTGGCCCCTGACCCATCACGTCAGTTCGTGGTGGAGGTCGATGCGTCAGAGGTGGGGGTAGGCGCAGTTCTTTCCCAACGCACTTCCACAGACGACAATGTACATCCATGCGCGTTTTTTTCTCATCGATTATCCCCTGCCAAACGTAACTATGACATTGGTAACCGTGAGTTGTTGGCAGTCAAGTTAGAGTTGGAGGAATGGCGTCATTGGTTGGAAGGGTCGGGGGTACCTTTTATCGTCTGCACCGATCATAAGAACTTAGAATACATCAGAACCGCCAAAAGACTCAACTCCAGGCAGGCTCGGTGGGCGCTTTTCTTCGGTCGTTTTGATTTTTCTCTTTCATACCGCCGGGGTTCTAAGAACATCAAACCCGATTCTTTGTCGCGCATTTTTGATCGTTCCGAACGCCCGTCCACTACCGAGAGCATTTTACCTGAGAACCTAGTTATCTCCACTCTCATGTGGGAGGTCGAATCGAAAGTCAAAACGGCCTTAGAAGGGGTAACGCCTCCGCCCAGGGGTCCACCGAACCGATTATTTGTGCCGGAGGAGTTGCGGTCTGACGTTATTCAGTGGGGGCATTGTTCCAACGTGGCATGTCATCCAGGAGTTAATCGTACCAGTTTTTTGGTCAAGCAACGATTCTGGTGGCTATTAATGGCTCGTGACATCCGCAGTTTTGTTTTGGCTTGCTCGGTTTGTGCATCTGGTAAGGCTTCCAACCGACCTCCAGCTGGGTTACTCCAACCGCTGTCAGTCCCTTCGAGACCCTGGTCCCACATTTCGCTAGATTTTATCACCGCCCTCCCTCCCTCCCAGGGCAAGACGGTCGTTTTGACCGTAGTGAACCGGTTCTCAAAGGCGGCTCACTTTATCCCCTTGCCTAAATTACCCTCTGCTAAGGAGACAGCGGTGACTGTCGTAGACCACGTGTTTCATTTACATGGCCTCCCGCCAGATGTGGTTTCCGACAGGGGGCCCCAGTTTGTGTCCAAATTTTGGCGAGAATTTTGTAGATTACTAGGGGCGACTGTCAGTCTATCTTCTGGTTTTCATCCCCAGAGTAATGGTCAAACCGAGAGAGCCAACCAAGATTTGGAGAGAATGTTGCGATGTTTGGTCTCCAAGAATCCTTCCTCCTGGAGTCAGCAACTTTCAATGGTGGAGTACGCTCACAATTCGTTACCAGTGTCATCCACGGGCCTATCTCCGTTTGAGGGTAGCTTAGGTTACCAGCCACCAGTTTTTCCGAGTCTGGAATCCGAAGTCGCGGTCCCCTCCGCTCACACTTTCGTCCAGAGGTGCCACCGCACATGGACCAGAGCCCGTGAGACTCTGCTCCAAGTGAGGGCACGCACCACAGCTACGGCCGATCGCCACCGGTCGAAACCTCCCGCTTGTTTCAAAGCAGCTTTACAGTTATAGTAGAAATTACCATAACAGATTGTTTAGGCTCCATTAGGATAAAGTTATTCTTTAGTTAATGTTAGTTTTGATTGATTCACTTCCGTTGCGAAGATCATTAGTTATTAACTTAGTGGCTGCTAACACGACACCGTTCAAACAGAAAAACGACTATAAAAGGACTATAATGCGTTAAGATCTCGCTCAAGTACTGGGGAGCTAAACCATTTAGTGCTTTGTAAGTAATCAGCAATATTTTAAAATTTATAGATGCTTAATAGGGAGCCAATGCTGTGTTGACAGAACCGGGCTAATATGGTCATACTTCCTGGTTCTGGTAAGAACTCTAGCGGCTGCATTTTGGACCAACTGTAGATTGTTTATTAAGCGTGCAGGGCAACCAACCATAAGAGCATTACAATAATCTACCCTTGATGTCATGAATGCATTAACTAATTGTTCTGCATTTGTCATTGAGAGCATATGACTAGGGCTGGGTATTGTTCAAAATCTTTCGATCCGGTGCCAATTTCGATACCTCAGTTTCGATACCGGTTCCTAACGATACTTTTTTCGATTACCAATTTTATGAAATCCATTTTAACAAGATTACATAACACATTACCTCAGAAAAACTTTGGCTTTATTTTTTCAGTTTGACTCATGCTCCTTTTAGCCAGTGCAAAAAGGAACAAAAAAGCACAAAGGAACAAAAAATTTTTTATAAAGAGCTCATACTCACTAAAGCTGAATTTTTTAAAATAAAAAATACAGTAAAACTTGTAATATTGTGAAATAGTATTACAATTTAAAATCTTATTTGAATATATTTCAAAATGTAATTTATTGAAATGAATTGAATTCAAAGCTGAATTTTCAAAATCATTACTTCAGTGTCACATGACCCTTCAGAAATATGAAAACGTTTGCTGGAAACTATGATACATTTTTTCATGATTTTTTGATGAATAAAAATTCAAAAGAACAGCATTTAGTTAAAAACAAAATATTTTGAAACATTACACATGTTTTAATGTCACCTTTGATAACTTTAATGCATCCTATTCCTTACTGAAAAAAAATTCTGACTAACCAACACATTTTGAACGGCAGTGTACGTAGGTTATTATTTATTGCAATATAAACACTGTCAGAGTGATCAACAAGGTATCTCTTCATTTACCAGTCGAAGACGGAGCAACTTTTCTGTTTACTCCGTGCACTGTCAAGGTCTTCATCATATTTGTCGTGGTACCGGTCTTTGCAGCAATTATTTTACCGCAAATACTGCATCGCGCGCTGTTGGCATCGAGCCTGGAGAAATGTACCCACACTTTTGATCGACTTTTCCACATCTTTAAGGTATTATGTGTGTGTGCTCGCGTCTCATTGAGTATGTGCGCAAGTTTGTGTGTGTGCTTGCGTCTCATATAAGTATGCGTGTGGAGAGTTTTTTGCGTGCACACGCGCATCTCCTATGAGTATCTGCGTGGAGAGTTCCGCGCGTCTTGTGTGTGTAGAGTTTGCGTGTATGTGGATTTCATATGTATTTGTTTGAGCACTGACGTTGACGAGTTAACTCCTTAGGTATCGAAATCTGGAACCGAAAAACATGTCATTTTTCGGTACTCGATAGTATCGAGGCAATTCGTTCGGTACCTAAAAAGTATCGAACTCGGTACCCAGCCCTACATATGACGTAATTTAGATATATTTTTTAGATGGAAAAATGCTGTTTTACAGATACTATTCATGTGACTTTCAAATGAAAGATTGCTATCAAAGAGCACACCCAGGTTCCTAACCGACGACAAAGACTTGACAGAGCAGCCATCAAGTGTTAGACAGTATTCTAGGTTATTACGTGAGGAAGTTTTTTGTCCAATAATTCGAATCTCTGTTTTTTCAGAATAAAGTAGTAGGAAATTACTAGTCATCCAATTTTTTATATCAGCTATGCATTCCGTTAATTTGGTGAATTGGTAAGTTTTGTCAGGGTGTGAAGAAATATAGAGCTGAAAAAATATGCTCTGCTCACATGCCGCTGACAGTGTGAAACGGCCGTTACAGGTAAAATTAAAGAATTTATACTAGTTTTGTGGTGTAGGTCTACATATTTTATAATGTTAACTTCAAATAATACTAATAGTAATATAAAGATGTGGTAGCATTGGATCAGGACTGGAAGGAAAACTCCGGGAAGGGGTGTGTCGTGATTCTGCCTGCTCACACCGCGACACAGGTACGTGGATCCGAATGTCGCAATCTCAGTTTCATATCGCATATCATTACAGCCCTATGTATTACTACACACATGATTGTGTAGCTGTTCTCAGCTCCAATACTATTATAGAGAGGAGGTGAGGCTCTTGGGGCAATGGTGCCAGAACAACAACCTGTCTCTTAATGTCAGTAAAACTGAGGAGATGGTGATCGACTTCAGGAATCAGGTAAGGTACATGCACCCATTTATATCAGAATGGACAATGTAGAGAGTCAACAGCTTTAGATTTTTAGGGGTCATTCTCACTTCTAAACTCACATGGACTGAGCACACATCATCTATTATAAAAAAAAGGCTCAGCAACGCCTTTATTTCCTTACATTTACATTTATTCATTTAGCAGACGCTTTTATCCAAAGCGACTTACAAATGAGAACAATAGAAGCAGTTAAAGTGCTATAACCCCTCTCAGTTTAATTTTATTGCAGTTTTTTTCCTTAGGCATCTGATGTCAGTTCCATGTCCTGAACTCTTATTATTCAACTATGCCAAGTTAAATACAGTTTTCCAGTCAATGACACCTTTAATGCTTCAGCATACCAAGACATTTTGGACAATTTCATGCTCTCAACTTTGTGGGAACAGGTTGGGGATGTCCCTGTTCCAACATGACTGCGCACCAGTGTACAAAGCAAGGTACATATAGGCATGGATGAGCGAGTTTGGTGTGGAGGAACTTGACTAGTCTGCACAGAGTCCAGTTCTCAACCCGATATCACACCTTTGGGATGAATTAGAGCGGAGACAGGCCTTCTCGAGCCAGCCCTTCTCGTCCAACATCAGTACCTGACCTCACAAATGCGCTTCTAGAAGAATGGTCAAAAATCCCCATAAACACACTCCTAAACCTTGTGAAAAGCCTTCCCAGAAGAGTTGAAGCTGTTATAGCTGCAAAGGGTGGGCCAACTCCATATTAAACCCTACAGATTAAGAATGGGATGTCATTAAAGTTCATGTGCATGTAAAGGCAGATGTCCCAAAAAATTGGCAATATAGTGTATCTTATTCAGGACAGTACTAAATAAAAAATAACATGCATTTTGTAAGATCTCTCTTATTTTGTCAAAATTATTCACATTTTCACAAATTCTATCACAAACTTTATGTGTTTAATAGGCATACTAATAATAATATATAAATAAATTAATTAATTAATTAATTAATTAATACAAATAAGATCAGTTAATGGATTTAAAAGGCTCTGAGATGGGATGGATAAGTTTTCTTGTAGGCCTTGTCACAGTGTCTGGTTGGTGTTCCCTGGGTGTCCACTAGAGGTCTCTTCGCCATACCGTCACTACCTCATCAGGAACTGCATTTCCCATAATCCTTTGTCTGAACTCATCACTGATCACTGCACACAGCTGTTTCCACTCACATTGTCTGTACCTGTATATTTATACCCTGTCTGTTTCTGTGATTGTTGTGGATTCCTTGTTTAATGTCATTTTGCACTTCTCTGTTCCACTCCTGGTTGTTTCTTGTTTTTTTTGGACTGTCTTGTATGGATTTTGACCTTTTGCCTGGCTGGATTGTGAGTATAACTTGCCCTTAGGTGGTGACGTACCTGGCATCAGATCTATAGCACAGTCATAGGGACGATGCGGAGGAAGAGAAGCAGCTCTCTCGGCCGTGGCAGGACTGATGGTGGAAATGGTAGGCTCAGGAATAGCCTCCATGGCCATAATAGGGAGGTCTGGAAACACAGGACATGGGGGCTCTGGAACCACCGGACAAGGTGAAAGGAAAGCCTTCCTCCTCCTCCATCTCCGAGAGTGAGAGGGTGCTGCTGCAGTCTCCTCAGCTACCACTGGAGGCGTGACTGAGAGAGTGGACAGCTCTGGGGCAACTGAAATCAGGGCCTCCCGGAGCACCGGACTTGAGACCCCCGAAGTCGAGTCCTTCCGGACCACCGGACATGGGACCACCGAAGTCGGGTCCTCCTGGACCACCGGACTTGAGACCCCCAAAGTCGGTTCCTCCCAGACCACCGAAGTCGGGTCCTCCCGGACCACCAGACTCGAGACCCCCGATGCCGGTTCCTCCCAGACCACCGGGCTTGGGACCACCGTCTCCTGTGAGGGCATGGCGGCCATCTTGTCAGGAGATACGGACGTTGCTGGTGATGCCCATTGGCTCCAATGATGTAAGTAACTGGTAAAACCCTAAAAGTCCAGGATCTCCAGCCCCTTCATCTTCTATCGAGGCAAAGGGTCATCAAGGCAACCATTAAAAAGATCCTTGAGTGTAGCATCGTTATATCCCAAGCCTGCAGAGAGCGTAAAAAATGCCTGAGACAGGCAGCCCACCGTCTGGCCCTGCTGATACAGGGCCATTAAATTTCGGACTCGTCCCCTCTCCTTCTCAGTGTTTGGGGGAAGGAAACGAAACCCTGTACTGCTGAAACCATTCATCTTGGTGGGTGAATTCCTTCTGTCACGACGTGCACATGAGAAAGGTATTGTCCAAGTGCAGTTTAATGGGGTAATCCGTACTCACAATCCAGCCAGGCAAAAGGTCAAAATCCATACAAAAAACAACCAGGAGTGGAACAGAAAAGTGCAAAATGACATTAAACAAGGAATCCACAACAATCACAGAAACAGACAGGGTATAAATAGACAGGTACAATCAATGTGAGTTGGAACAGCTGTGTGCAATGATCAGTGATGAGTTCAGACAAAGGATTATGGGAAATGCAGTTCCTGATGAGGTGGTGACGGTATGGGGAAGAGACCTCTAGTGGACACCCAGGGAACACCAACCAGACACTGTGACAGGCCTATATTATTTTGTTCTTACATATTCTTTTATCATTTATTGATAAAAAAACAAACCTAATTTGAGTGCTGTCTATAGGCAACATCACACGCAATATAATAATTTAATATAATAATTTAATATAATACTTTCTTAATTCCACCATTATTTTGTCATTTTTAATTAATAATAAATATTATTATAGGCCTATCTATTTCTGATAATTCCAGGTTGCTATGGTCAGGCAGGTTGTTTACTCATTTAACTCATGGCCATGAGACAAATATGTTGTTCCCTCAACATTGGATCTCGAGGCCACAACTTTATACTTTACACATTCCCACAAGTTAATATGATGTGGTTACAAGAAAACTAACTTCCCCGAACATGTCCCCAGCTGGTCACCGTAATATACTGATCATTTACTAATGGTTTGTTCATAATTTGTTCATGATTACCCATTGTTTATTGAGATAATGATACTAAAACAATTTCAACATAAATATTTAAATGATTTGTAAGCAATTGATATATCAACTAATAACATCTTTATAACATTAATCATCTACTAATGATCTGTTTGATTGTTTCATGATTTACTATTTTTTAAGATAATTTAAAACATATTTTAGACGTATAGTCAGGGTTCTCAAGTTTTATCAAGAGCTTGGAGTGAGATCACATGCGGTTAGGGGAGGAGCCCTAATGGAGCCCCGCCCCCCAATTTTAGCCATTGTTCATAATTAACCAGCACAATTGAAATTATAACAATTGGTAAATCTGATGAATGACAGAGCAATTCATCCCATCAAATATACTCTTTAATGTTATATTTCAAAATTACAAATATATAAAAATTACAAAAATATAACAAATTTTTTTGCATTTTGAATGTGTCTAGTCGAAATGGTATAATGATTTATTGTGTGGTGGGACATTGTGAACAAATGGACATATTAGAGTATTAAGGTGTGTGTGTGTGCGTGTGTGTGCTTACCCTTTGGTGCCCAGAATGATAAAATATATTTTTGCTTTTTCCCTGACATCTTTGAAAAATACAAATGCAATGGCAATGATTAATGTATGTTTTGACAGGATATAAAATATTACCCAGAGCACTCTGCTTTAATACATGTAGCCTTAATGTAACTAGAAAGACTATTAATACAGTATAATATATAATTTAAAATAAAATGAAGAAATACATCTTCATTCCTTCCCATACCCACTAACATTTCCCTTAGTTTCAGATAACGTAACGTTAAGCTAGCCAAACTGAGCCAAAGCTTCTGGCCTGGTTGCAAAGTAGTTGTAGAGTTTTTTACTGCATCAATAATAATGTATACGATGGGCTATATATTAAATGTTCTAGCCTAAAAATGTTAGACGAGCTTTCTTCCAATTTACCTTCTCCATCGTCGTGTGATCGCGCGATGTTGTTGGTTACCTAGTAACGAACGTACGGTGGCCGAGAATGTTCCGTCAACTTCCGTGTGTTCGCGCATCTATGTTGCCTAGTAATGAACGCAATCTGGCCGAGATACAGTAGGTGGACAACCGGAATAATACTTTTACCGCTGCCGTTCTGCCGCGGCGGTAAAATTTGGGGTGTATTTGCTGCCTTTTACCGCTAAGAGGCGCTACAATCACAGACTTTGAATAGTGTCCGTTTATTCTCTCTATTGCGTAATCTGCCGCCGCGTCGTGGCTCATTCAGAGCGATTGAAACCTGGTAGCAGATGAATTCAAGTGAAACGTAGTTAAAATTCATAATCACAATACTGAAATTACTGAAATTAAATTTAATAAATAATGAAAACTTAAAAACATTACAATAGAAACATATTAGGCTACATCAATGAGGCTTTGCAAGAGCATAAGACGTTGACTGAACAGCGTTCAGACGGTAGCTCTGTGGTCAACGCAATGATATGTGCCTCTCGGAGCTTTAAGCGACCCGAGATCGAATCTCATTGTAGCATACATGCAGTTGGCCGACAAGCGTTACTGTTTTACCGTTCTTGATGCTTAACTGTTTATTAGCGAGTTTATTGACTGTTTATTTATTTAAAGTCAAGCGTTTTGTTTAATTAGCAATGGCAAATTACAACATAAATTTGCTATATTTCTGTAGAGCCGCTGCACAGACAACAAAACTGATAAAGGAAGATTGTCAGCCGATCGCGTCAGAAAATGAAAATGAAGAAGCTTGTCTTTAGTCTGCTAAATTGTGTAAAAAACCACTAAATTTACTTAAGTTTGAAACCCCATCGAACATTTCAAGCTTTAAATAAAGTTTCTGGACAGTTTTTTTTTTATTTAAAACAGCTGCATCGAGTTTAGAGTTTATTTCCTTTGCTATGCAAAATAAGAAACACAGAATCTTATTCTAGCAACATTTTAAATGTGTATTGCCAAAGAAATTGCAGATAAATTAATTAAAACAGTACAAAAAGAAAATAGTCCAAAGCAACATAAATTAAAAACATGCGTTTTTCTTTGCCTCTCTCTCACGCTGGATCTCTTTTTAGCAAGTTTATTAAGTCTCCCTTGCTGCGCGCGCCGGGTCTCTCTCGAAATTAAACATTTCAGGGTAAAAACCCATCATACAGCTGATAATACTGTATATGTCGCTGCGTGTCATCAATACAAATCGCGAACAAAATACAGTAACCAATTATTTAGCCTTTGTTGCTTCAAAGACACAGCATGCCTTGTTGAATTCACCTTACAATAAAACGAGGTTGATCGCGAATTAAAGAGCTCTGTATCTGCTGATCACTCACATTCGTTTCTTGGCATGAACGCGTCGTCAACAGTTCATGTTTAGATAATGCCAGATTGTTGACAATCATACACACTGCTCAAACATTCTAAAACTCTACAAAACCAGTTAAAACAACTGGATTGAACACTTCAATTTAAATTTTGTGTGAAAAAACTTTAAATATGCTACAATAAATAAACTACAATATTTATAATTTAAAAAGATATGGGGCCTACATTTGGACACATCGAGAGATTTATTCTTAAAATAATTTTGCCTTTGCTCATCAGGCTGGCTATCCGACACTCTCCATATGAAAGAGGAACATTAACACCTATTGTCCTGCACTGAACTGTCCCTCCAAACCCCCCACAGGCTATCTGAGTATGAGGCCCCATCCACACTACTACGTTTTAGTTTAGAAACACAGACCTTTTGCTACGTTTGCACCTCCCGTCCACACTAAAACGGCAAAAACGAAGACCTAAAACGGAGAAGTTTAGAAACGCTGCGACCCCGTTTTGCGTTTTGAATCTCCAGAGGGCGTTTTAGTGTAGACGGGTCAAAATGGAGGACTTTAGAAACGATGACGCAGAAGCTCACGCTCGGCTCTCTGATAGGGTGTCATACAATGGAAGAAAACATACAACAACAGCCTGGACTACCAGTTACGTTAGTGCAAGTAAATTCTGCATTTCACAATGCTATAACTGCCTACATGCGCCGGAGGCAAGCTATTATTCCAGCGATCTGTGACAGTTCCCATGTGCAGCGGCGGAATCGACCGTACATGGAGCGTCGGTTTTGGGTTCAGCCGGGAAGAACCAGCGCATGGTGGGATAATTTTATTATTATGAAGTTGTAGTTCCTGAAGAATGGTGCGAAAAATGTTGAATGTCCAGATCGGCACTTATTAACCTCAGCGAAATCTGAGGAATAGTCAATCTGATTCCTGTTTACACCGGCACGCGCATGCCCAGTGTAGGTGAATGGTGACGTGATCCGCGTTTTCAGTCATTTTAATTTGGACGGAGATCAGTTCTAATACACAGCTAAAACGCTGGTGTGGACGGAGATCGTATTCGTTTTAATTCTCCGTTTCTAAACTAAAACGCAGTAGTGTGGATGGGGCCTGAGACTGACTTAAAACAAAGTTTTAAGCGCAATTAACGCTTAAATCGCTATTCTAGACATTAGCATTAGGCTATTAAAGTGTTGATAATGAAGGAATTAAATGATTTAAGCTACATGTAGTGATATTTCTGTCATAAAAGTTTATTATTAAATATTTAATTATTTCAATAATTTAAGAAATAAAACTGGTTTGGGCCAGCTTTTTCCAAGCAAAACTAAATATAATCTTCAAACGCATGTTCTCATGAATTCTCATTTGTTGTCATGAACAAAATGTTCAACTCAATATTAAATTCTACAGGGATCGTTGGATCCTTCACTCTAGGTGCATGCAATTTGTAAATTATTTTTTTATTATTATTATTCAAATAAATCTCGAACCACGGTGCTTCGTGGTACTGCTGCTAAACTAAACAACATTTATAGAATAATTATGAACTTAAATGAAACAATATCGCAACATTTTGACAAATACATTTTTTGATCTGTTTTTACATTTTAATTCAGGGCGATTTAGCCTACAATAGAATTAGAGAGCTAGATTTTCACCCTTGTCATTTTCTCATTGGGAAGCGCTTACATGATGGCTAAACTGGTACCTCTCGTTTTCATATGGATTACATAATCAGATAACATTTATTAGCCTAAATATTTAGACATTTAAAGGCTTTAGACATAGCCGATTTCTTATCGTGACTGAGCTGAGGCAAGTGGCTTTCGGTTCATATTTGTGACGCGCAGTTCCCGGAGACAGAGACGACAGATAAACTTTTGTCGTTAGCCTAATATGAATAAAAGTTTACAGTTTTGAATAATGTAGGCTACTCTACTCTTATCTGTATGACCAAAAAATCACGGAGTAGCCTATTAAGTTATTTTAGCTGTTATGAGAAAAATAAATCCAAATGAACGCGCCGACATGTTTGTCGAACACTAACTCAACATGCCAGAATAAAACCCGATTTTAGAAAAATGCATATGGCCACTAGGCGTGGTCAGGGCCGGCGCTCCGCACACGCACATCACGCACTGCGCGTAGGGCACCAAGTGCTTGGGGGGGCACCAAAAAATCTGGGTCGTGAAAAATCATCACAATAGGCTACTAGTATAAATAACAAATAAAATGTGTATAAAGCATGTTAATATACAAAAGCAATACAAAAGTAATATAGGCCTAGATCAAATTAGTCGAGAAAAAGGTGAATCTCCTGTGCCGGTCTCCCTCTGGTGCCCCCCCCTTCCCCACCTCCCAGTGGTCTGTTCGATTATGCCTCAATCAATGTCAAATTTGGCAGACACCGCCCTCAGACATGGCCTCGAAAAGGCACCAAGAGTCGGGGGCGGAAAAAAGGAAAAAGAAGAGACAGCGAGCGGGATGATACTCGCGCGTGACGCGACGCTTGCAGGTAAGACAATGTTTTAAATACAAATGTTAGTTTTGTAGCGCGGGCGCCCTTGCGTCGTGTATGCATGTCCAGGGGGCGTCGCTAGTAGTGCAAATGATCCGGGGCTTTAGCTCCCCCGGGAAATTTTGAAACTTGGGCTGTTAAAGATGCAGTTAGTTTGTTTGAGAAGAAAAGGAAGGCCAATCGTTGGGGTCCTCATCGTCATATTTGAATGACAAATAAAGCTAATTTCCCCCATAGGTAGGCTATTACGTTACAGATGTGTGCATAGGCGATTAGTGCAGAACGTTCCCTTTTGTAATTTCTTCGCTTCAATACAATGTCTATCAGCCTCTTGGTAAGGTGAACTTTAGAAAAACCCTGCAACTGACCGTGATGTGATTTTGCCAAATTAGACCGCTTAGATACGTTTTTTCGTTGTTGTTCTATGCGGATAATGCGGTCATTTTCAAGAGGTTCATAGGCCAAGGCCCAAGGGCGACATCTGTTGGTGAAACTGCAATTAGAAAAAAAAAAAACCACAATCTCAGTGTTTGTATATTTTCATATTCACAGAGTTGTCAAATTATTAGGGCTGGGAAAATATTAATCGCATCCAAAATAAAAGTTTGTGTCTACATGATATATATAAATAACAAATATTTCTTAAATGCATACATGCAAATGTGTATTTATATATATACAAAATAATTATACACAGTACACACACATATATCATTCATGTAGACCTTTATATTATTTATTACTTTTCATATTTGGTGCCATTGTTAATGTAAAATTATTTATTTGCAGCAGTTATTTTGGAAGTAAAGATAACCTAACTAAGAAATTCTGAATGGTTGTTATTCCTTGGGTGAGTGGGTGGGGGGGGGGGGTGGGGGTGGGTGAGTGAGTGGGTGGGGGGGGGGTGAGTGGGTGGTTGGGGGGGGCGGGGTGGGTTTGGGTGGTTGGGTGGATGGGGGGGCACCACCAAGCATTTGTGCTTAGGGCACCCAAATGGCTAGCGCCGGCCCTGGGCGTGGTGTGCCAAAACACTTAATTATAAACTTCAATATTTCATTCAAAATAATCTCAAAATGCTTTGTGACATTTTGAAAAGCCGTGCATGCATTAAGGCCACTGGAACTAATGAACAACTGAAACGCTGGTTTTGGTTTTATTGTTTGTCGTTTAAATGTGCCTGTTGCATAGGCTATCTTTATTTTATATATTTATGGTCTATTGGTGAAGTAGCCTATAGCATTTGATTACTGTGAAGGGAAGGGTGTGGGGATTAAAATAATGCAGCAGAAGCAGGGATGTTTTGACCAGAAGGAAATCCCCGTCCCCCCTGGCAAATTGCACTTTACTTAAAACCTTAAAAACTCTATAGGCTATAGGGAATCAAAGGCTATATATATATATAATTTTTTTACAGAGCTGCTTTTGAAATTACGATTGGTATTATTATACAGATATAAAGTCGTTCTGTTGGATACTGTTTGTTCCTTAGTGTAAAATGGAAATGCATGGTAATTTTATTTTATAAATATAAGCAAAAAACTAAATGGTGTAACAGAGTTTTAGAACTAGACAAATCTCTCTGCATTAATAGCCTAAATATAAAATTTAACTACAGTAGTCCATGTTTGATCGGGCTTTGAACCCGTGTCATCTTAATGTTCGAACGGTAAGTTCTACCACTCGGCCATGTCTTAACTCACTGAGAAATACCCAAACGTTTGTTTCTCCAGTGTGTGTTTGCTCACATGAGCGAGAAAACGTTTTGTCGTTAGCCTATTGTGAGTGTAGACCTTTTACAGTTTTAAAAGATGATTATATTTTAGCTGTTATGAGAAAAATAAATTCAAATGAACACGCCGCTGCGTTTGTCGAACTCTAATTCAATGCCAGAATAAAACCCGATTTTAGAATACGCACTCGGCGTGGTGTGTCAAAATACTTAATTATAAACTTCAATATTTCGTTCAAAACCACCTCAAAACACTTTGTGACATTTTAAAAAGCCGTGAATCAATGTATTAAGGCCACTGGAACCAGGATCGTAACTGAAACGGGCTGCATCTTATCTCTCAATACAGGAGCAGAAGCGCTGGTTCAGATTTTGTTGTTTGTTGTTTAAACGTGGTTGTTGCATATTTAGAAAAAATATATACTGTATATATATTTGATATGGTCTATTTAGGCTAATTATATCATTGACTACTGTGGAGGGGGGAAATCCCCCACCGGCAAATCCACCTTGCTTAGCTTAGGTTATGTTTTTTAAAATTCTTTCTGCATGGAACCATGGTTCCATGAAGTTTTATTTTCTATTTTTTTTAACAGAACTGCTTTTGAAGACGTAAATTCAGTCAATCTGTTGGATGAGATTTGTTCCTTAGTGTAAAATGGAAATGCATAGTAATTTTATAAATACCATGTTTATTCGGGATTTGAAACAGTGTCATCAAAATGATTGAAACCTAAGTTCTACCACTCAACCACAACTTTTCTCACTGAGAAATGCCCAGAAGTTCGGTTGTTCAGCAGTCAGTGTGCGCGCGCGCGAGAGAAGCGCTCTTCAATCTTCTCATTCCTCAATAGTTTAGCGTCATTGATTGCACCCAATTTATTTTCACTGACTGCGAGATAGGCCTATTTTAACTTTTGATTCATAAAATGTTCTGCTCTAAAAGTTTGCTATATTCTATTTAAAATGTAGGCTACTTTTACATAATTACGTTTTGCTTTCGCTAAATGTCCCTTTGCGCCACCTGGTGGTCATTTCGCGAACGACTTTGAAATGCGACTGCTTTATTTTTTGTTGCGGTGGATTTACCGCGGCGGTAATAGGCATTCTGGTTCTCCCCCTACTGTACGTGCTGGCGGCAGGAAACTTCACTTTGTGTGCCTGCGCCTCGTATGCAACGTTACATATAAAGCTTGCAGGACAACTTTGTTGGCATTGCCTTTTCAGCGTGAGAAATACACAGTGTGGCGTGTGAGCGTGTGAACTGGTTGAATTGCGTGTGTCTCACGGCCAATGCGTGAGACTTGCGAACCCTGCGTATAGTCATGTTTTGAAAATGATAAGTTCATTAACTAATAACCTAAAAATGACTTAAAATTGAACGTTATTATAAAGTGTTACCCATTATCTAAATCAAATGCATCGGTCATCATCTTAGCTGTATTGCATAAATTGAAATGATAGAATTATAGAAAAGACAGAGGCAGATATGGTGGGAGCAAGGACGAAGTAAAAATGGGAGCCCCGTGGAGCCAAAGAGGTGGAGGGCTGATGCGCAGCCAGAGGTCCGGAAGTCCGTGGTGAATCCTGGAAGCTGGATAAAGCCAGCAGAAAGGGAGGACCCGAGGAGTTGGACGGAACTTGTGAGGACGACAGGACTTTGGATGACCTCCATGGTTGGAACGTAGGAGCTTGGAGGCTGGACCAGCGGACACAAAGGAGCCAGGAGGCTGGGTGGGACCAGCAGAGAAAGGAGGGCCAGGGAATTATTCAGAACCAGAAAGTCCATTAGGCCTGGTGGGACCGGTGGAGAAGAAGAGACCTCAAGGGTGGGAGTATGGGTTGGAGTCAATTCCAGAATATGTAGGTCAATGAGTGCTAGCTCCGGGACCACCAAATTAGGGATTCTCCTCCTCTTTCACCCGCTGTGAAGGGAGAACCACAGGCAGGTGTCTGCTCTGTCTAGTTCTTTGCAGTAGGGGAGTTTGGCAGCTAAATATATCTCCCAGAAGAAAGAGCTCAGGACATGTTCCTTAAGATATTTCCAGAGCTGAAATGCATTCATAAGTGGTCTATTTTCAAAGCAATATGATCAGATGAGAATCTACCTTATTATTATATAACCCAACAAACAGAATTCCTGGCAAGATTGTAGTCAACTGCTCATTCTGCTCTTATGAAATGTTTCTCTGTGAGTCTCTTGCTCAAGTTCACTATGATCCTGTTCTTCTAGATCTCTGTTACCTGCAGGAAATGGATGTGATCCTGTGTGTGTGAAAGCTGCTCCAGCTCAGCGTCTCTCCTCCTCAGATCATTGATCTCCTGCTCCAGTTGCTCCAGTCGTTCTTCAGCTCGACTCACTGCAGTCTTTTCCTGATCTCTGATCCGCTGTGTCGCCTCAGAGCAGATTCTCTCAATAGAGCGGATGAGCTCAGTGAAGATCCTCTCACTGTCCTCCACTGCTGTCTGTGCAGAGCGCTGTTACACACACATCACAATCACACAGTGAGCTTCAGTGAGTCCTGACTGAGACGTCTCAAACTTCTCTTCTTCTCCAGACTCACCTTATGAGACGCCAGAGCCTCTCTCAGCCGCTGAAGATCTTTCTCTCTCTGCTGGATCCTCTGCTGGAACGACCTCTGCGTCTCCTTCAGCTGCTTCTGCACCACAAATCAATAACAGAGATGTCAGTTTATAATGCTGTCACATATCTGTCACAGTTCTGTCACTTTGGTCTAGTTTATTCTTGGTTTTGTGCCAGAGCCCTAATACTCCTGTATTGTCTTGTCTTTGTGTGAGTGTATGGTCTCTTGTCTATGTGCCTTGTTTCATGTTCGAAGCGTGGTGTTCGGATTCCGGCACTCATGTCTGGTTTGGTTTCGGTTCTGTGCCGGGATTCGGACATTCATGCTCCTTGTTTTTGTATTCTGTTGTGAGTTCACAGGATGAGCATTCACTCGTTCTCGTGCACTCTGTCTTGTTGTGTGAGTATGCAGTTTCGAGTTCGCTCTAGCAATACGCTCTTCTGTCCGCATGTGGTGTTGTGTTCTGTGTAGCATTTGATTCGTGTTTCCATCGGCCCCGTGCTTTCATGTTATGTTTTGTCTTGTGCTGAACAGCATGCGCCTATTTTGTTATCTGATCATTGGTTCATTTGCCCCACCTGTTTTCCCTAATCACCTGCCTTGTTTGGCCGTATATATTCTCCTTGTGTTTGCAGTCCTGTGCCAGATTGTCATCATATGTTCCCCTTGTATCCTGCCCTGCCAGATCCTATTTGCCTAACCAAGTCATGGCTTGTCCAGTTGCTAGTCTTTTTCCTCCCCCTTGTTGAATTTACATTAAGCATCAGGCCTCTTTCACACTGCAAGCATAAGTATCATAAAAGTGAAACTGATTTAAACACAGATGTAAAGCTTCCCACTGACAGTGTTTCTGCTGCATAACAGTATTTTTGTTAATAACTGCCATCAGTTATAAAATGTTGATCAGGAATAAGTCATTCTAATTTACATGAAGACAGGCATCCCATTTCTATCAAAAAATAGATAGTTTATAATATTTATAATTTTACTCCCATATTGTTCATATGGACTGAGACAGATTTACTGAAAACAAAGTGTTTTTATCTGTCGCTACACTTAACTTGCAACAAGTTATTCTTGATAGAGCTATATTTTGTCAAACAATCTGTGAATATTTTCTATTATTTTATGTTGCTTCATCAAAGCCTGTTTTACAAAAGTTTTTGGTTGTAAATTTACGGTACATTCACCATATTTTCTGTTATGGTCAGTGCGGAACACAAATACACTCAGCAGTGAAAGTCCACTTGCAGCTTCTGTTCACTTCTGCTGACTTCTGCTGTGTGAATGATGTTACCTGATCTTATGAGTGCCAATATAAATGTCAACATTATTTCATCAGTGTCTAGTTTAAAGTTCATACCTGTTTCTCTGTCCTCTGAGCTGCAGCTGATACAGTGTCATGGTTTTTATGTTCATCCATCGTACACAGGAGACATATACACTTCTGGTCAGTGCGGCAGAAAACATCAAGGAGTTTATCATGTGTTTGGCAGACCATCTCCTGCAGTCGTCCAGTGGCATTAGTCAGATTGTGTCTCTTTCTTTTAAAGAAACTCTCATGTTGTTCAAGGTGATTCTGACAGTAAGAGTTCAGACACACCAGGCAGGACTTGATGGCTTTGCATTTTCTTTCATCACAGATGTCACACTGCACATCTCCAGCTCCAGCGTAACAGTCAGCAGGAAGTTTAGTCTTCTTCAGTTTCTCCACCACTTCAGCCAGCATGGTGTTTTTAGTTAAAGCAGGTCTTGGACTGAAGGTCTGTCTGCACTGAGGGCAGCTGTAGACTTTCATCTGATCCTCCTGATCCCAGCGTCCTGTAATACAGCTCATACAGAAACTGTGTCCACAGGAAGTGGTCACTGGATCCTTCAGGAGATCCAGACACACTGAACAAAGTAACTCATCCTGAGAAATTCTGGCTTCTGCCATTTTGCTGCATGAGACACACAAACTCACAACAGCTCAACTACACTTCAGTTTCAATTTCTCTGAACTGAAGAGTTTCCTGTTTCCTGGTTCTGTGTTTGAGTGATGTGTGAAAAACGTGTCTGCAAATCTGTAAATTTCCTCACTCCTAGTGTAGTGGGTTTCTGTCTGTGTTGTGTTTTCTTCTTAATAAAACAGATCCCTCACGATGATGCAGTTGTGATGTGATTTACACTCGGCTTCTCTCAATTTTTGTATCAAAATATAACAGACCCCATCAGACAATTCTAACAAGGAGAATCTCTTGGCCGTGCCTCTTATCGCCATGACATCCCGCGAAAGAGAGAGGGCGCCCGGAAATTACATCAGCTTTACCCTCATGCTTACATGACGTAACTTACGTAATGGTGCTTCCTTAACATTTTATACAGATTAACACATTTAAAAAAAGGGTAAAACAAAGACAATAACACGGAAATACAAATATATGTATAAGAAATGAAAATAACATATTTTGCTTATGGTCACATGACCATAGATTACTCGATTGTAATTTATCCCAAATTATTTTAATTTAAATTTAATAAACCCCTTAAATTATGTAAGGGGTATACAGTCAAAGACCCAGAACCAGATATGAAGAAGGAAGACCCGGAGTCAGAATTATAATAAATTAAAGAAAAGATTTACTGAAGATAGTTTGCAGTTTCATCAGCAGAAGTCATTTTCAAGACTCACACAGGAGTTTGTAGGCTGCCCCGCTTACAGTTACAAAGATCACAGTAGACCATTTCCCAGGTCTAAGCTACGTCATTGCTTACAGGTTGAATGATTCTCATTGGCTAAGAAATAGATAAACACAGAAATGTTACACACATATACAGATAGACTGAAGCATATCTCCATGGATTATGCAATGACACTCAGACCCTGAAGTTAGGCACGTCATGACCTTCCAAGTCGCAGATTTGGGCTGCTGGGCGCCAGCCTGTCTCAAACAACAATTCAGTCAATCTCCAATAATGCCAGTGGTTCCTTAACCTGCAACCAAAAAGACTAACACACACACACACACACACACACACACTGACACACAGCTTTTCCAAGGTTGGATTTGGCCAGGCTCTAATTTTAAACAGGAGAGTCCTCTCAAAACATCAAGATAATGCGTTCTTTCTCTCAAGGATAGCTAAACTTTAGTCTAACTGGAAAGTAAGGCTTTAACAAAGAATTGGTCCCTAAAACTATTGGCTTAAATGACCCCTATATGTTTCAACACGTTGAAGACCTTTCTCAAACAGAAAACAAGTCCGTATTTCATTTCTGGAAGCTGGGCTAAATAAGCAAGCACTGTAACTGCATTCAGGTATCAAATGGAGACATTAAAGAATACATGAAAAGAACATTTCAGTAATCACACTGGTAACTTCTATAACAAAGTAAAATCTCCAGAGAAGTCATTCAACTAATTTGATATTTAGAAGGAAGCATATCGATTAATACCTTGATTATAATCACTCATTACATTGAAGCAGCAGTGGATTCCAATCCACCCCCTTAGAGTTACAGTTTTTGCCCGTTGCTTGAACACGTTTTGCAAAACTTGGCTCATTGTATCAAAACTCTACACACAAGCAAATAAGACACAACACTGGGAAATAAACCATTCACATCTATGTCAAATTGAAACTCTGCTATCAAAACCTAACAATCCTTTGTCAAAATGTCACTCTGATGACAAAATGATACCCACTTGCATCATATGAATACACTTTAAGATCAGCAGAAAATCACTAGTCTACTTTATATAAAACACTGCAGTCTTTTGTTTTCACTGTTTTTATTCAGTTCCACAGAAGGCATGTTTTCACAACAACCAAAAAATGAAATACTGAATTCAAAATCATTACATTACAGTAGTATATTTTACAGTACAGTAAATTCAGTTAAATCAAAAATAAAACAAACAACACGCTACTGTAAACACAGAAAAACACAATTGTGCGCAAGTGGGCTTATGGATCCTGCCGTCTGTTGGGGTCTGGCCACAGGATCTCATCAACATCATGTTACGAGCCTGGCTCAAAGCAAGCAACAGAGTAGGGAGAGACCACACGCGGAATCGTGATTTACTAGATTTATTAAATTAATAGAATTTTAACAGAATAAACTTTGTACAGCCAGTAATGAAGTTGGCTTTGACAAAAATAAAAATGTAAACAATCAAAATCAAACAAAATCCTAAACGGTGCGGGAGAGATGCAACGGAGGCTGGTTCTCCTCCCGGTCTCATCTGAAGCGTCTTTAAAGGCCCAGATCAGGAACTAATTAGCACAACTCCAAACACCTGCGCCCAGCTCACCTGCAGGAGACAGACACAACACACAGCCAGGAGGAGGAGCCAGGCAAAGCCGTGACACCCCCCTCCTTACGACAGAGGCCTCTCAAAGAGAGACTCTGGAAAAATTACACACTCCCTTTTCTTTCCCCATATAGGAATAAACATCAGATGTAAAAAAAAAAAGTAAAAAAAAATACTCAACTTCGTCTAGGGGTTATGGCTTGGACACTCCGCCCAAGCCTGCAAAACAGTTGCAAAATGGTCACTTGACTCCAGCAGCCCCCCCCCCACCCCTCCACTCAATCCCTCCCTCAAACCCAAGGCTCCAGCAAATCCCGGTACCTGGAAAGCCAAATTTTAAGGAGACTAGGCAGAGAAAGAGATGAGAGATACAAGAGAGAGAGAGACAGACAGGACAAGACACTGACTCACTCCAGCTCACACGGGGCACGGGACAAGGCGTCAGCCATGACGTTGTCCACACCCCGAATGTGACGGATCAGTAAGCTATACGGTTGTAAAAATAACACCCAGCGCATAAGGCGCTGACTTGGACTCTTTAGAGAATATAAGAACGTTAGTGGGTTGTGATCAGAATAAATGGTAACCGGAACAGCACCCCCACTCAAATAAACATCAAAGTGTTGTAATCCCCATATTAAAGCTAGTGTTTCTTTCTCGATGGTCGAGTAATTTAACTGGTGACGGTTAAACTTTTTTGAGAAGAAACAAACTGGCCGGTCTACACCTTGCTCGTCCCCCTGCAGGAGTACGGCCCCAGCACCCACGTGGCTAGCGTCGACCTGCATCTGGAATGACTGGTCCATGCGGGGAGCCCTTAACACAGGAGCAGATGTTAACAACAACTTCACATTATCAAATGCGGCCTGACAAATCGCAGTCCAATCAAATTTAACACGGCCCTTCAAAAGGTCGGTCAATGGGGCAACGACAGTGGAAAAGTTAGCACAAAAACCACGATAATACCCCACCATTCCTAAAAAGCGTCTGAGCTCAGGTTTGGTAGCTGGAACAGGAAAATTCTCGATAGCCACCACCTTAGCGTGCACAGGCCTCACCTGGCCCTGCCCCACCACCTTCCCCAAATAAACAACTGTCGCCTGGGCAAACTCGCACTTAGCGAGATTTACAGTGAGGCGAGCTTCAACTAACCGTGTAAAAAGAGCCTGGATACGCTCAAGATGTTCAGACCAACCGTCACTATACACGACCACATCGTCCAAATAAACAGCACAGCCCTGTAAACCAGAGACTACACGGTTCATTAGTCTCTGAAATGTGGCGGGCGCATTTTGTAACCCAAAGCTCATCACAGAGTACGAATATAGGCCAGACGGCGTTATAAAGGCTGAAACCTCCTGAGCCCGAGGTGTCAAAGGAACCTGATAGTAGCCTTTAAGTAAATCAAACTTACTTACAAACCTGGCCGAACCTACCCGGTCAACACAGTCTTCAACCCTTGGGAGCGGAAAAGAATCTGGCTTTGTGATGTTATTTAACTTCCGATAATCGGTACAAAATCTATACGTCCCATCAGGTTTACTAACTAGAATGCACGGCGAAGCCCAACTAGAATAAGAGGGTTCTGCCAAACCATTATTCAGGAGATACTTCACCTCTGCCTCTAGGTGCTGCTGTTTCTCGAGTGACACCCGATAGAACCTCTGCCTTATCGGCTCAGAATCACCCACATCAATGTCGTGCTTGATCAAATGAGTACACGACGGTGTGTCTGTAAACAAAGCCGGAAAGGTAAAAATCAACGACTCAACTGCTAATGCCCTCTCCTTGGACAAATGCCCAAGTAGTGTGTCCAAATCAGACAACTTCTCCGAGTTTTTCAACCGAGGCTGGAGCACACAGTCATCTGGGCTAACCACATCCTCATCACCACACGCTGCCACCATGTGGGGAGAGAAGCTAGATATCCCAGCAACTGCAGCCAAAGCTACTGACTTAACCTGATCACCAGTCTCTGCTGCCCCAGAAACCGGAGACCTACTGTAATAAGGTTTCAAAAGATTAATATGACAGAGTTGCGTATTACGCCTACGGTCAGGAGTTGAAACTAGATAATTCAGGTCTGACACCTGCCGAACAACCGTATAGGGACCTGCATATTTAGCAAGAAAGGGTGAACCGGCTATCGGCAACAGCGCCAAAACCTGATCTCCAGGACTGAACACTCTCGGCTCAGCCCGGCGGTCATACCAACTCTTCATTTTCTTCTGAGCCTTAGTCAGATTTTCTACAGCCATCTCACAAGCTAAGAACAATTTCCGGCGGAAGCCGTTCACATACTCCAACAAGTTAGATGGACTCTCAGGACACTTCAGCTTATCCTGCAGGACAGCTAATGGCCCACGAACTCTATGGCCGAACACCAAATCATTAGGTGAAAAACCTGTACTTTCCTGTGTTACCTCACGTGCTGCAAGCAACAACCATGGAAGCCCTTCCTCCCAATCTTTGCTGAGCTGAACACAGTAACCTCTAAGCAATGACTTGAGCGTCTGGTGAAAACGTTCCAGAGAGCCTTGACTCTGGGGGTGATAAGCGCTACTAAGCTGATGTTTAACACGCAGCTGCTCAAGCACTTCTGAAAACATTCGCGATGTAAAATTAGAGCCTCTGTCACTCTGAATAATCTGAGGGATGCCAAAGATGGAAATAAATTGAGAGAGAGCCTTCACCACCGACTTGGTAGAAATTGTACGTAACGCATAGGCAGCGGGGTAACGGGTGGCCTGACACATCACAGTCAAAAGGTAAACACACCCTGACTTAGATGGAGGCAATGGTCCAACACAGTCGATTAGCAAATGCTCAAATGGGTTCCCTAAAGCCGGAATAGGGTAAAGTGGAGCTGGCTTGATCACCTGATTAGGCTTTCCCATTAACTGACATGTATGACAGGTCTTAATGAAGCATGCCACATCCTTCTTTATGCAAGGCCAATAGAAGTACTTCATAAGTCTGTCATACGTTTTACGTACACCCAAATGGCCCGCTATATCACCATGAGCTGTCTGTAGTATCAAGTCTCTGAACTTCACTGGCACTACTATCTGGAAAACAGCATCCTCAAACATATCTTTAGTCTGAGGCATCCACTTACGAACCAACAGCCCATCTTGAACAAAATAACCCCTCGCTGCACTATGTCGCTCCTCAACAGGCAAAACCCCAGCCAACAGTTTACTCAATGTTGAATCCTCCTTCTGAGCTACAACAAAATCACTAAATGACAGAGAAGATGGCAAATCGGGCAAAACAATAGGCTGTAAATCAGGCTTACGATTTTTCTCTAGAACCTCAGTTCCAGAGACACGGTTCATGGCCCGTGTTACTGCACAGGCAGTAAACACCTCAGGTAAGCTTTGCAGGCTACAATCAGTACCTGATGGGATAGATGGAACACTCTTAACCACCACAGGAGGCGGTACATCACGCCAAACACGCTCTCCAGCCAAGTTATTACCCAAGATGAGATGTACACCATCTATAGGCAACGAATGGCGCACAGCAACGACAACCTCACCCCGAACCAGGTCTGACTGTAGCTCAATCCTATGCAGAGGAACAGTTACAACCTGCAACCCAATTCCCCTCACCAAAACATTACCCATGCTGGACTCACTAGAAAGAGGCAAAACAGACTCTAGAAGAAAAGATTCACAAGCCCCTGTATCTCTAAGAATTTTAACTGGCACCTCTGCAGAACTGCCCACCAATGATACTAAACCATCTGTAATGAAAGGAGAGTAATCATTGACATTGGCTTCAATTACATCAGACCCGCTATACTGGCTAGATCCCACAAGGCTGTCCGCAGACAAGTTAGAGGAGGCCACACCCCCTTCAGGGTTGGACCTAATCTCTGTGTGAATGAACTCAGACCATGCGCGCACATCCGAAACGGCAAGAGCAACAGGTCTTGCCGCGCCAGATTTGCTCCTCTGGCCCCTTGCTCTCAAGACCGGACACTCGTTCTTCCAATGCCCCTTCTCTAAACAGTAATGACAAGCATCCGGATCTGCCTTTCCACGAGACTGTTCTTTGGCAACAGACTGACTAGCGGGAGTATTAGAAAATGCTGAACGTTCACTGAAACGTCCAAAGCGCTGCTCGCGGTAGCCCCTTCCTGAATTATGTTCTTTAAAATTTTGCCTGTGCATTAAAACGTATTCATCAGATAAAACTGCAGCATCTGCTGCTGTTTTTACCTTCCGCTCATTTATATATATCGCGATTCGATCAGGGAGGATGTTTCTAAATTGCTCTAAAACAATTAAATTACACAACTCTTCAAAGGTAGAAACGCCTACTGCAGCACACCAACGATTGAAATGACAATTCAGCTCTCTTACTACCTCTGTATACGTCTGCTTTTCTCCCTTCTTCCAATTACGAAATCGCAGTCTATATGCTTCCGGAACTAACTCATATACTTTAAGCACAGCATCTTTCACGCTTTTATAAATCCTTCTTTCAGGCACCGATAAAGCAATAAACGCCTCCTGCGCTTTTCCAACTAGAACGCTCTGGAGTAACAATGTTCGTTCAGGATCACTCCAACCACGATCATCTGCCACACTTTCAAACAGTGAAAAGAACACATCCGGATCTTTCTCACTAAATCTTGGTAGCAATCTGGCCATATTAGAGATATCAGGAGTGCGTGCTAGTCCAGTCGGAACATCGCCACCGGTATCACCCGTAATTTTCCCTTCTGCAATCAACCTAAGACGTTCTAAAGCAATTTCTCTATCACTTCTGATTTTATCAAATTCTAATTGACGTACAGCTTCTCTCTACGTTCGGCTTCACGTTCAGCTTCTCTCTCTCTACGTTCGGCTTCACGTTCAGCTTCTCTCTCTCTACGTTGCATTTCTAACAACTCTTTTTGTTGTTCAAAGGTAAGACCAAAATTACTGCGAGACTCACCCAATGTTGCCAATGGCGTTGAAGCACCTTCAGGATCCAACTCATCCATTGAAGCTATTGATGGGAGAATTTTTCTTTCAGCCAATTTAGTTCTAACAGCCTGCCTTATCTGTGCCAATTTCGCATTTTTCTTCAAGCCCAATTCAAAATTATAATGTTCACTAACGTAACACAACTGCTCCTTAGTCAACGTATCTAAAACCTGATCTGATGGAGCAGCGAAAAAAATATCCAAAGTATCCATTTATTTACTCTGCCCTTTTTCTTTAACCCCTAAACTGAAAGAAAAATTCACCACATTTTTTTGTTTTTTTTTAGGCACATTTATCACTGTAAGTGCGGCCACCACACTGCAGCTACAAGACAAAAACAAACGGAGCTACCCTGCACACATCGATCCACTTCATGCATACCCCAAGAACAGAGATTTTTAATACACGATATCAGCAGCACCTAACTTCCCCGACAAAATGCCGTTAAAGCAGGCATCCACGACTGTGCCCTCCGCCCAGGGTATAGCACAAAAACAAAAAACTAAAATAACAAACAAGCGTTAAGCGCTTAGCAGGGGTTCGCAATGCTCCAATGGCTACACCATCAATTAGTTATTAATAATTTTTGTCTCGCAAAACACTGCAGCGAAGGCCCGCACCTACCCAAAAATGAACCACCCCCTAATGCTATAACCTGGCTGTATTTAAACAACCCCAGGCACAAACGAACCAAATTTTGTCTCCCGCACCGACGTACTGCAAAAAAAATCCAAACCTAATTAAACTGATCCGCGCTTGTCTTTCCCAATAACCATACGTTAAATGCCCAATCAACCTTACTGCGCCGGATCACCGTAGGATCCGAATGCAGTTTACAAATTTGGCACATTAATCAAAACGACCTACATTCAATATAACTACTCAAACCCAATTGAGAAATGCAAAACAAAAAAAAACACATATTTACCGATCGATGGTTCAAAAATCCCGAACGAGATCCCCAAATCTGTTACGAGCCTGGCTCAAAGCAAGCAACAGAGTAGGGAGAGACCACACGCGGAATCGTGATTTACTAGATTTATTAAATTAATAGAATTTTAACAGAATAAACTTTGTACAGCCAGTAATGAAGTTGGCTTTGACAAAAATAAAAATGTAAACAATCAAAATCAAACAAAATCCTAAACGGTGCGGGAGAGATGCAACGGAGGCTGGTTCTCCTCCCGGTCTCATCTGAAGCGTCTTTAAAGGCCCAGACCAGGAACTAATTAGCACAACTCCAAACACCTGCGCCCAGCTCACCTGCAGGAGACAGACACAACACACAGCCAGGAGGAGGAGCCAGGCAAAGCCGTGACAATCACAAGCAATGTCTTCTCTCGCTAAGCATCGGGGAAAATATCCACTTGTGTGCCGAATCCATCCCTGGACTGACCTCACCTCAATGTCTCCGCAGGCCTGTTCCATTGCCTGCAGAAGAGGCATACGGACATGTGGTTCGTGGTCATATACGCGCCATCTCCTAGCGGAAAAAAATCCTCTATAGGATTTAGAAATGGCGAGTAAGGGGGCAAGTACACAACTTCAAATTGATCATGGTTGGTGAACCAGCTCTGGACCAGAGCAGCCCGATGGAAACTAACATTATCCCAGACAACAACAAACCTGGGCTGCTCTGGTCCATCCTGTACAACTGCATCATGAAGTGCATCTAGAAATGTGATTATATGTTATAGGGACCCAGTTTGGCATGATGGTGCTGTAGCCCTCGAAGACTTTTGGCAGCATACAATGTGATATTTCCCCCGCGCTGTCCCGGGACGTGCACAATTGATCTTTGGCCCATTATATTATGTCCCTGTTGTCTGTTTTTGCTAACATTGAATCTAGCCTTGTCAATGTAAATACATTCATGCGGCTGGGCAGCTCCATCCATGTCTGTTTGTTTGTTTGTTTGTTTGACTTTATTGTCTGTTCAGATTTACTGGACAGAAATTCATCTTTGACACTGCTATCTAGACATAAAACAAATAATTAAGCATTCTGTGGCGAGGTGGGCGTGGTTTAGCGACCGCTGCAACGGGAGAGAGAGCTGGGAGGCGAGCGGCAAGTAAGTGGGTTAAGTGAGAAATAACGAACACCTGATCTCGTTTGCAGTGATTGCCATGGGGAGGAATAAAAGCCATCTGGAAGCGGGAAGCAGTTTGAGAGAGACGGACTTGGGACTCGCACGCGTTCCAGTGAACTGTGAACAGTGGGAAGAGTGTTTGACTGAGAGCTGGAGATACAACAGAAAGAGTGTTCAACTGCATGATCTGAGGACTGGAGATACAGCGGAAAGAGTGTTCTGTGAAAAGTGTTCTATGAACGTTGCTATAGCTAAAGTCTACGGTGAAGGCGCACGTTTTCTTGATTTTGTCCTAATAAAGTGCGAGTCCCAGTCCTGCTGACCCTTCCTTCCTATCTAACTGTGAAACTGAACCTTACGACACTGGTGCCGAAACCTGGGAAGGAAGGAGAACGCCACCGCCGTTATGTCGACCCCGCCAGGACACACGTTTGCGGACATCATCCAATCGCTCGCGGCCCTCCATCAGGAAAACCATCAGCGACCAGGATCGCCATTTCCAAGCCCTCATCCAAGCGCAACAAATGGACCGTGAGCTGTTCCGGAACTTGCTAAGCCGGGAGGTTCGGACCGAAGCCTCTCCCTCCAACTCAGCCACCGCCGCCGCTCGCATGTCTCTAAATAAAATGGGCCCATTGGATGACCCAGAGGCGTTCCTGGACCTCTTTGAACGGACCGCGGAGGCATGTGAGTGGCCCCCGTCCAGCTGGCCGGTGCGCCTGATTCCATTGCTTTCGGGAGAGGCTCAGAAGGCTGCCCAACAACTCCCGGTCTCGAACCTCCTGGCCTACGACGACCTCAAGAAGGCCATCCTCCAAAGGGTCGGCCTGAGCCCGGAACAACATCGCCAGTGCTTCCGCTCCATCCAGATGGAAGAAGGCGGTCCGGCCCTTTGTGATTGCCCAGCAGCTCCGGGACACCTGCCGCAAATGGCTATTGGCCGGGGAGAGCGAAGTCAAGGCTGTCATCGAAAAGGTGATACTGGAGCAGTTCATCACTCGTCTTCCCAAGAGGACTGCCCAGTGGGTCCAGTGCCACCGGCCGACGTCGCTGGACCTGGCCATACAACTGGCGGAGGACCAGATGGTGGCGTGCTCCGGGGTCGGCAAACCCCTGCTAGCTGTCTCTCTCTCTTCTTTTGACCCCCCCTCTCTTCCTCCCTCTAAACCTGTCCCTTTACCCAGGTCCCGCTCCAACCTGCCGCCACGAGCTTCGCCCCGTGTGGCTGGGTCTATGTCTCTTGACGCCTCAGCAGCTCCCGCTTCCCCTTCCCCCTTACGGCAATCTCTTGACCCACTTCCAGCCACTAGGGTGGTGGGGAGGCCTGGGCCGGCCTGTTGGCGTTGCGGGGACCCGGGCCACTTTGCAGATCGGTGCCCGGTGATGGAGGTGGAGACGTTGGTCCGGGTTCCGGACGCCCTGCAGGCCGCCCCCAATCAAGCCGGATTATACCAAATACCTGTGAGTATAAAGGGGGGGTATTTATCAGGCTCTGGTGGATTCAGGTTGTAGCCAGACCTCCATCCACCAGAGCCTGATACAATCGGGGGCATTGGATAAGAGCCGCACGGTTAAGGTGAGGTGTGTGCACGGGGATATAGTAGAATATCCTTTATGGGCCATATTTATCCAATTTCGGGGGCAAAAGCATAGAGTGGAGGTGGCCGTTAACCCGCACCTCAGGCATCAGCTAATTTTGGGAACCAATTGGCCTGCCTTTAAGCAATTATTAGGGCATTTATCAGTGGATGTCTCTTGAAAGAAGACAGCACAGGGAGGACGAGCGAGCGCTCAGGTCGGGGACCCGTGGCCACTGTTTCAGGGGAACTGAACACGCTCGAGAGGCTAAACCTCTCCAGCTGTGATGACTTTCCTCTGGAACAGTCCCACGATGAAACGCTAAAACACACGTTTGATCAAGTCTGCACTATCGACGGACAGTCTCTCCACCCTGACCGATCTCTCACCTACCCTCATTTTGCGCTAATAAAAGATAGGTTGTATCGAGTGACCCAAGACACTCAGACAAAAGAAAATACAACCCAGTTATTAGTACCCAAAAGCTGTCGGGAAATGCTTTTCAAGGCGGCTCATTGTAATCCTATGGCTGGACATTTAGGAGTGGCAGCCACTTTAAATCGCCTAATGACCCGATTCTTTTGGCCGGGCATTCACGGGAACGTACGCAGGTGGTGCGCGTCGTGTCGTGAATGTCAGTTGGTAAACCCACCGGCCGCCCCAAAAGCGCCTTTGCGCCCCCTTCCATTGATGCAGGTCCCCTTCGAAATAATTGGTATGGACCTCGTCGGGCCATTAAAGCGTTCTGAACGGGGACACCGTTTTGCATTAGTCGTGGTGGACTATGCAACACGGTATCCCGAAGCAGTGGCGCTCCGCAACATCTCAGCTAAGAGTGTGGCTGACGCACTGTTTCGCCTGATCTCCCGAATGGGAATTCCGAAAGAAATTCTCACTGACCAGGGCACAGCGTTTATGTCACGTACATTACGCGAACTGTACGAGTTATTGGGCATTAAATCGGTTCATACTAGCGTCTATCACCCACAAACAGACGGGTTAGTCGAACGACTTAATCGCACGTTAAAAACAATGATTCGTAAGTTCGTTCACGAAGACGCTAAAAATTGGGACAAGTGGTTGGAACCCCTCTTGTTTGCTGTGCGGGAGGTCCCGCAAGCCTCCACGGGGTTTTCCCCCTTTGAGATTCTTTACGGATGTCAGCCTCGCGGCATTTTAGACGTCCTGAGAGAAGCTTGGGAGGAAACGAAATTCAGAAATTCAGTATGTTCTGGACCTGCGAGCAAAACTCCATACACTGGGGCGGTTCTCTATGGAGAATTTACTGCAGGCGCAGAACAAACAAAGCCAGTTATACAACAGGGGGGCCAAACTGCGTAAATTTGCACCGGGAGAGAAAGTACTTGTATTACTCCCAACGTCCAGCTCAAAATTGTTGGCAAAGTGGCAAGGAGATGGAGGTCTCAATTATGAAGGGATTCGATCAGATAGGGACGGGGCACATCAGATATACCACCTCAATCTCCTCAAAAATGGAGTGAAGGGGAATCAGTGATGCTTGCGACGGTAGTGATTGGGGAGGAGGATCTCGGGCCAGAGGTGAACCAAAAAGGACAATCTCTCGCCCTGGCCCCAGGAGGAGATCACCTCTCACCGTCACAGCTCGCTGATTTAGTTAAATTGCAGGCAGATTTTACCGACGTGTTCTCGCCCCTACCTGGTCGAACCAATTTGATTTAGCACCATATTGAGACAGAGCCAGGTGTGACAGTGTGTGAAAAAAAGTGGTTCAGACAGAATTAGAGGCTATGCTGGATTTGGGGGTAATAGAAGAGTCACACAGCGACTGGGCGAGCCTGATAGTTTTAGTACCTAAAACGGACGGCTCGGTGCGTTTCTGTGTTGACTACCGCAAGGTGAATGCTGTGTCAAAGTTTGACGCTGTAATGAAAACCTGGGTCAGGCTTTGGGGATATGTATTTAAAATTAGTAATTTCACAATTAATAATTATTCATACGGGTTTGACCCAGAAAATCATACATGTTAAATCTCCTAAAAAAGGGAATACGTTGCCAATCTGTACAAACCACTGAATACAACGGATTTATAATCAATCATCCCACATATTGGCAAAGATAGATCAATTATATATTTCAATAATCTAATCATAACGAATTATAATTCAACATTCCTATACAAATTGTCCAGAATATATAGGTTCCCAGGATAACTTCTAAGGGAATTAATTCGTCATCGAATGAATCTGTTTGTCCCGCAAACTGATCATGCGATCTTCATCAACTCCTATAGAGAAGTTACCCTTAAGGGATCCGCAGGGAAAGACGATCTTTCCGGCCGTGAAAGATAGCTTTCCTGTTTTGCAACAATACTATTTAAAGTATTCTACAATTTTAAAGCTTGTAGCTTGGATCGTAACATTAAAGGGACTTGTATATGAGCGAGACAGAATCAATAAATGAATATAATGCATTTAATAAAGGCAAAGTTACGTATACCGTTATAACAAACAATAAATGTATTTACAAACACAATGATGGCAACGACACAATGAAAGAGAATGCATCAATAAAGAGAGAGAATGAGAGAGAGAATGAGAGAGAGAGAAACCCGTATGGATCACAGTTCTGCAAAATTCACCTGGACAAAACCCTCTGAGAGACCACAAGAAATCAACATCACCCTAAACGGGGGTAAACAAATCTTAATGCTATGAAAGCTTAGTAAACGAAATACTTGCACATCTATAGGTCTTTTGTGTGGCTGATATGAAGAAGGCATGTGCGTCTCGATCCTGGGAGCGTCACGTGTTCACTCGTTCTTCCAGGGGGAACAAGCACAGCGTTTTTGAATGTCCGTTTGAGGTGAAGTTGCCGGTTGATCATTCAGGCTAAGTTCATTTGACTCGTCGGTGGAAATGAACAAAGGAGAATTCGAAAATGGAAAATAAGAACTTAAAGAAACAAACAAACAAAGGAAAAGATCCCCGGAGGGGGATCACGCAGGAGTTACATGATGTGAGGAAGGAGAAGAGGTAAGAGAGAGGAGAAAGCGATGGACTGTTCTCTTTAAGGAACTCACTCCACGCCTCTGTGGAGTGCCACTGACCAATAATCATTCAGCAAACCTTGAGCGGGAAAGTTCCTTTGTCCTGTCGGGAGGCTCATTTGCATGGTTTATGACAGTGTCAGAATCACTCTAAATATGGTACAGCATAGTAAAATACATTTTACGGCATGTTCATATACATATATGGCTTGGCCAGCCTTAGGCCGTTCTGTACATATCAGAAACGACATGTAAGGAGGATAATATTGCAAAGTTACATTAAAAGCATAATCAAAAACCCTTGTAGTTTGTTTAGAACTACTATACACTCACAGATACCTTCATAGGACCTGGGCAATCAGATGAACATTACAACATATCAAATATATTTCGGTAAAGTCTTTATATGATGAAGTTAATGAAAGTTTCATGTGTGTGTGTGTGTGTGTGTGGGTGTTGGAATGTGCTCTGGTCTCCATTCTGGCCTGGCTCTGAGGAGATAACAATCTCTTTGAGGCCTGACCCCCTGCTGTGTGTGTGTGTGTGTGTGTGTGTGTGTGTGTGTGTGTGTGTGTGTGTGTGTGTGTGTCTGTGTCTGTGTGTGTGTGTGTGTGTGTGTGTGTGTTGTACACAAGTTCCTTCTCGTTGGAAAGGGGGAGGCTTGGTTTTAACTCAGTTCGCCATGAAAGTGTCAATGAACGCCATTAGGGGCAGACTCTGTGATGCCCAACCTGAGTTATGAACCAGAGTCAGAGAGGTTAGAAGCATTCTTACATGTATAAGTGAATGAGTCGCCCTGACATAGTCCAGATACCCTACAACGCATATCCAATGTCTCGGATTGACGAGTTGCTAGACCGGCTCGGTGCGGCTCATTTTTATTCGACATTGGACTTGAATAAAGGATATTGGCAGATCCCCTTAACTCCAAGGAAAAAACAGCCTTCACCACGCCATTTGGATTGCACCAATTCGTCACACTTCCTTTTGGGTTGTTCGGGGCACCGGCCACGTTTCAGCGCCTCATGGACCGGGTACTCCGCCCGCATAATGCATATGCCGCTGCCTACTGTTGTGAACTATTTTCTTCTAAAGTTTAGGAACTCAGAAGTGAAGAACCAGGAGACTTGGGGTTGTATCTTTAAGCAGGATTCTTTATTTGCTGTAGTCTGCTTCGTCCAAAATCTTACCCAAGTCTAACTAAGGCAGTATACATTTTAGTTCATATACCCTTTCAGGGGGAGGAGTTACATAAAGGTGGAGACACTCTGAAACAAAAGCATGTAAATGATGTAAACCGGTTTGGGAACTTGCCCTAGACTGAGAGTGTTACCAATCCTAATCCAATCAGCATAACTATTCAAACAGTGAGACTACCAAAGTTTCAGTACTCTGCTTACAATAGAGAGAAACAGGAAATATCAGGCTGGATAGAGCCAGATACAGAAAAACAGGATTTGCTGGACTCTCTTGCTGGAAAACTGTTTCACAGCTAATATCATCATCATCATCATAACCTTAAATGCTGCATTCAGTATACGAAACTGTCTCAGTTTATATACTATTGTATTGGAAGCTCAATTAAACATTTAAATAAAATTTGTAATCCTACATTTCTGTTGTAAACTTTATTCTTCTAAAGTGCAGGAACTCAGAAGCGAAGACCAGGAGACTCGGGGTTGTATCTTTTAAGCAGGATTCTTTATTTGCTGTAGTCTGCTTCGTCCAAAATCTTACCCAAGTCTAACTAAGGCAGTATACATTTTAGTTCATATACCCTTTCAGGGGGAGGAGTTACATAAAGGTGGAGACACTCTTAAACAAAAGCATGTAAATGATGTAAACCGGTTTGGGAACTTGCCCTAGACTGAGAGTGTTACCAATCCTAATCCAATCAGCATAACTATTCAAACAGTGAGACCACCAAAGTTTCAGTACTCTGCTTACAATAGAGAGAAACAGGAAATATCAGGCTGGATAGAGCCAGATACAGAAAAACAGGATTTGCTGGACTCTCTTGCTGGAAAACTGTTTCACAGCAAATATCATCATCATCATCATAACCTTAAATGCTGCATTCAGTATACAAAACTGTCTCAGTTTATATACTATTGTATTGGAAGCTCAATTAAACATTTAAATAAAATTTGTAATCCTACACTACTTAGATGATATTATCATATGTAGTAATGACTGGCAGCGGCATATGGAGCATGTGAGGGCGGTTCTGAGGTCGCTGAGACTGGCTGGCCTGACGGACAACCCGAAGAAGTGTCCAATTGGGCGGGTGGAGGTTAGATATCTGGGCTTCCACTTGGGTCATGGTCAGGTGTGTCCCCAAATTGATAAGACAGCAGCGGTTGCGACCTGTCCGAGACCCAAGACCATAAAAGGAGGTCAGACAGTTCCTGGGGCTGGCGGAATATTACAGAAGGTTTGTACCTAACTATTTGGACCTCGCCATCCCGCTGACTGATCTGACTAAAAAGGAAGCGCCAGATACGGTCCAGTGGACGGAGCCGTGCCAGCAGGCCTTTACCCAGATAAAGACTGCCCTGTGTGGCGGGCTGCTCCTTCATTCTCCTAACTTTTCTCTCCCTTTTCTGTTGCAGACGGACGCGTCGGACAGAGGGCTGGGCGTCGTCCTGTCTCAGGAGGTGGGGGGTGAGGAATGGCCAGTGCTGTACATTAGTCGGAAGTAGAGGTCTTCACGGGTCCAAAAATTCATGCCCGAACCGTAAGAGACCCGTAATGTGCTACACCGAACCGACCCGGACCCGTCTATTATTTCAAAAGTTGGACCCGGACCCGTGCAGATCCGAGAAATGCCATAAATGTACTGCCCGGACCCGACCTGGACCCGTCTATTATTTGAAAACTGGACCCGAACCCGGCGGGAAGACACAAACCCGACTGGACCCGATCTTCACATATTATTTCACACAAGTTGCGAAAAATAAACCTTTTTGTCTTACCTAATTTTAGTAGCCGTCGTCTACCTTCCTTGTAACGTTAACGTTACTGACTGTGATGCATTACAATCCACCGACAAGAAAGTTCTATCCATGTTATTTCTCTCGTTATTCCAAGCTTAATCCACTCATTATTTCAGCTTTAAAAGTCCACTTGATGTCACGGTGATGGATGACAAATGCGACATTCTGACTCAAGTTAACTCGCATAATCAGGGGCGTCGGACTGGGGGTAAAACCAGTACTGATTACCAGGGCCCCAAGGGGAGAGAGGGCCCTTGAAAAGTCTGGAACATATTTTATTTTACCTTGATATTTTCATTTCCTAATTAAATTTCATAACGAATGTCAGATGAAATGTAAAGTTAGTGTATTAACTAAATAACTTGGTTGATTGATTGATTGACGGTCTTATGGTCCCACCCCTTGCTAATGCGCCAAATGGTTTAGTCCATCTGCACGCATTTTGTAAATGTTAGTTGAGCGGCATCTCGTTGAGCGCTGAAGAAATGTCTTTCTCAAAGAAAGCTAAGTCAGGCCACCAAAAAAGAAAGGAAAGACAGGAGAAGGAAAGAAAACAAAATGAGGGGAAACAATTGGTTACTGACTTCTTTTCAAAGAAAGGTGAGCACAAACCAGAACACGAAATTTATAGTGCTAAACTGCTTGAATATCTCCGCGATCGTTAGTGCTAAAAATGAACTGAGACAACCCAATGAAAGAGCAGAATTTTTTTAATTTGTCTAGTTTCACTGTAGCTACAGAGCTACCAAGCTACCTATGAGTGACACTGATTAGCCTATTATTGCTAATTTTAGATATTATAGCCTATTGATTTAAAATTAAACATGTTTCAAATTAGGCTATTATAATGAAGTTTTGTATGCAAACAGCATTATTAGTGTACAGTTTATTTATTTAGCCTTTACCTCAGATTACATGTAGGCTATAACCAAATTATCATCTGAAAATGTATGTTCTGGCAGAAAAACACTTTCAGATGATAATTTGGTTATATGTAATCTGAGGTAAAGGCTAAATAAATAAACTGTACACTAATAATGCTGTTTGCATACAAAACTTCATTATAATAGCCTAATTTGAAACATGTTTAATTTTAAATTAATTGGCTATAATATCTAAAACCTAGGCTAAAACCTAGGCTAATAATCAGTGTCACTCATAGGTAGCTTGGTAGCTCATCTGTAGCCACAGTGAAACTCGAAAAATTAGAATACCATGCAAAAGTTCATTTATTTCAGTAATTCAACTTAAAAGGTGAAACTAATATATTTTATTACATGTAAAGTGAGATATTTCAAGCCTTTGTTTGATAATTTTGAATTACTGAAATAAATGAATTTTTGCACAATATTCAATTTTTTTTAGTTTCCCCTGTACATATAATGTCAACATTATTTTTATGTCAGATTTAGTAGAAGCAGATCTTAACATTGTGAAACACATGGCCCTCAGTTTCAGAAACTGTCACATCAGAGAGTGGAGTAGCAACAGACCCTTCATCCTCCTCTTCGGATTTGAGACCAGGTGAGCTATTATAGTTCAAAATTAAAGCAAACCATTTTGTTTAGCCATTTTGACTGAAAGCTGTTAAGTCAAGTGACACTAACATCGTAGTGTGTTGTATTATATTAGTTAATAATTAGGATAAGAGGTTAATATCTAATGTATTCTTCGTGTAGAGAAAGATGATAGAGAAGATGTGATTGAGGATGATGGTGGAAGTGAAGAGAGCAGGGAGCGTGAGTGTTGTTCTGAGCACAGTGTGGAAATGAGAGATAAGGAACTGGAAAGTAGGCAGAGCAATTCAGACCAGTTTTTGCCAGAGGATCCAGGATTATGGCCAGATAAATTGACGAATGATCAGAGAGACACCATAGTACGCAGGCTAGCAAGTAAAGGTACAGAGAAAACAAACAAAGTGCCACCTAAAGATATGGAAGGGAAACCATTTCCCATTTATCTTGAATTTGTAAAGTCAGCAAACGGGCGTGAAAAAATCAGAAGAGACTGGCTTATTCATAGAGAGAGTGCAGAGGCTCTATATTGCATCCCATGCCTTCTGTTCTCTCATGAGCTGACAAAGCCGTCAAGAAGTGCCCTGAACAGCAAGGATGGAGTTAAATTAGCACACATTAAATGGCAAAGAATGTACAACAAATTGCCAGAACATGAGACAAACATGCCTCATAAGCAGTGCTATGTTAAATGGAAAAGCCTTCAGCACTCATTACTAGCAGGAACTGGAGTTGATGGTCACCTTCAAAGACATCTACTGGCAGAAATAGAGAAGAATAGGCTGATTCTACAGAGGCTTTTGCATGTGACCCTTCATTTGGCATCACGAAACCTTGCATTCAGAGGCAAAAATTCTAATTTAGATGATGTCCACAATGGGCATTTTCTTGGCACTTTAGAGTTGTTGGCATATTATGATCCCATTTTACATGAGCACTTGGAAAAAGTAAGGGAAAAGAAGAAAGAGGGGTCAAGGTTAACACACTATCTGAGTCCTGAGATGCAGAATGAATTCATTGAGCTCTGTGGCAAAAGAGTGTTGAACACTATCCTGGCAGAAAGAGAAGCTGCAATTTACTTCTCAGTGATATGTGACTCAACACCAGACATCTCTCACACTGAACAAAATGTGCTATTGTTGAGATATGTACATCAAGATGTAGAAAGTGATGTATGGAAGATAATCGAGAGATTCTGTCTATTTGAAGACTTTTATAAAAAGACAGGGAGGGAAATCTCTGAAATGATTCAGGCAGTATTGCAAGACATGGGCATACCATTAGAGGACTGTAGGGGACAGGGTTATGACAATGGAGCCAACATGTCAGGGAAAGTGAAAGGCGTGCAAGCTCAGATTTTAAAACAAAACCCGCTTGCTACGTACTCCCCCTGTGCTTCCCATACCCTTAATTTGGTGGGTGTACACGCAGCTCAGTCATGCCCTGAGGCCTCAACATTGTTTGGCAGTGTTAATCGCCTTTACAATTTCTTTAGCGCTAGTCCAGAGCGATGGGCAATCTTGAAGGAAAAAACTGGATGCTCTCTTCATCGTCTCTCTGACACTCGATGGGGTGCCCGGATTGCTGCGGTACGAGTCGTGACAACTCACCTCCCCTCTATTCTGGTAGCACTACAATGTGTATTAGACACATGCAGCCTTACAAATGATGCCAAGTCTGAGGCAAAAGGTCTAAAAAAATATTTCAACACATTTGATGCAGTTGTTCTACTCACTGTGTGGGTAAAGGTACTACAGTGCATGGAAAATCGTTACCTGGTTCTTCAGGCAGGGGATATTTCTTTGGACATTGAGGCTGCAAACATCAAGGCACTGCAAGAGGAAATAAAGGATCTTCGTTGTGAATGGGACTCACTCCTTGCCGAGGCCTGCTTAGTAGCCCAAGCCATGGAAATCCCTGCTCAATTTCAGGGTGAAGAGAAGCGGAAACGGAAAAGGAAATGTATACCAGATGAGAGTCAGGAAGATGAAACTGAAGAGAATGCTGCAACTCTATTCAGAAACAAGGTATTTTTTGTTGTAATGGACAACATAATCAGTGATTTAAGTGCAAGGTTCCAGACCACAGCCACAATATGTGAAACATTTGCACCGATTCTGAAGTTTGCAGATATGTCAGAAGAAGAGATAAAAGTAACATGCCGGGCTCTGACAAGAATGGGAGGCAAGCGGCAAGTAAGTGGGTTAAGTGAGAAATAACGAACACCTGATCTCGTTTGCAGTGATTGCCGTGGGGAGGAATAAAAGCCACCTGGAAGCGGGAAGCAGTTTGAGAGAGACGGACTTGGCACTTGCACGCGTTCCAGTGAACTGTGAACAGTGGGAAGAGTGTTTGACTGAGAGCTGGAGATACAATGGAAAGAGTATTCAACTGCATGATCTGAGAGCTGGAGATACAGTGGAAAGAGTGTTCTTTGAAAAGTGTTCTATGAACGTTGCTGTAGCTGAAGTCTACGGTGAAGGCGCACGTGGGGCAACTTTTGTTTATTTTCTTGATTTTGTCCTATTAAAGTGCGAGTCCCAGTCCTGCCGACCCTGTCTCCTTCCTTCCTATCTAACTGTGAAACTGAACCTTACGACACATTCATACATACATAAAACAACTTGATACAACATGTGCATGTTCACACACCTAAAGTACCCGCCTCAATTGAGAATTTGATTTAAAACAATTACCGCCAATGGAACCAAACGATCTTTTATAAATGTTCCTTTTGGCCAATGGTATACGTAGCCTCCGCCCCGAAGGGAGGGCCTCAAAACAGGAGTGGAGGGGATGAGTCTGATTTGAATACACTGCTAGCGCCCTTTTCTCCATGAAATGTGAAAACAGCTCCTGCAGTGTATTCTGTTTTTGGCCGATAATTTTATTCGCCTCATTGATTACTTGTGTTAATTTGTGCTTCTGTCTCATTGTTAAGTTTCCGTACCATGATACAATATTATAAGTTAAAACACTTTTGATCATAGATCTATACACAATAGTTAAGATCCTCCTATCAATGCCAGCATTCCTAAGCTTCCAGAGTAGACTTAAACGCTGTCTAGTTTTCTTATGTGTTTGGTACACATTCTCCTGAAATGAAAGTTTATCATCAATGATTGTACCCAGATATTTAAAATTTGAGACTTGCTTTATCTTTATACCTTTTATAATAACTTGTTCATATGGGGGGCCAGTTAAACCTTTCCTATTTTGATTCCCACAACATAATTCCTTTGTCTTCACTACAGTATGTTCAACTGTAGATGACTGTTGTCAAACCATTGTACAAGACTTTCAATACACTCAAAATAGGTAGAACAATTCTTATCTGTTTGGCAAGGAATTAAAACCAAATCATCTGCGTATTTGATGAGATCATCCTTATGACACCGAAGCTCATTAGTATAGACAGAGAAAAGCAGAGGGGATAATATGCAACCCTGTGGTAACCCTGTATTTAAAACTATAGAATCAGATAAAATTCCATTAACACAGTCTCATAGTGGCCTATTACTTAAGAATTTCTCAATCCATAAAATTAACCAGCTACTTACACCTAAATCTCGCAACCTTTCTTTCAAGATTTGTGGCTGTACAGTATTAAATGCCGATGGAAAATCCATAAAAAGCATTCTGACATGAGCATTTGTTTTATCTAAATGATGCTGAGCCTTATGAAGTAAGGTCAAGGAGGCATCAACTGTGCTCCGATTCGGCATGTAAGCAAATTGTAATGGGTCTACAGAGCCGTTATTTTGTGCTAAAAGTTCCTTGCTCAATATACGCTCCATGCACTTGCACAGCACAGATGTACAGCACAGAGCTCTGGTATTAGAAGTTTTAGATACTGGGTTAACAGTAGTTTTTTTGTCATACCACTGGCACAAAACCAGCATCTAAAAAGATCTGAAACAGCCTAGTACAAACATGCCCAATTTGTACTGCACATTCTTTTAAAACAATGACCCTGAGGCCATCTGGACTGGTAGCCTTATTTGGTTTAACACTTTGATAACCTCCCCTACCTCTATTTTTAAAGGCTCAGATTCAGATTCTGTCATAGTGACATTATACTCAATGCCTACATTATTGCCAAATCTTGAATACAAAGCATTTCAATTATTTACAAAGGTATGGGGGTCATCATCAGACAATTGTGCCCATTTCTTTTGTTTGCCCATCAGACAATTGTGCCCATTTCTTTTGTTTGCCCATCAGTATGTTTAATCCTTTCCATGCATCTCTGACATTATCAGTTTTAAATTAATTTTCGATTTTACCTTTGTACTGTAATTGTGCCTCCTTTATCTTATATTTAATTTCTTTATTTAATTATCTTACCCTGTCTGTATCATTCCTTAAAAAGCTATTCTTTTCTCATTTAGAGATTGTTTAAGATCTTTGTTAATCCAGGGTTTGTTATTTGGAAATATTCTTACATTTCTTGTTTGAACCACTGCCTCTGTACAAAAATTTATGTAACTGGTAATCGTATCATTCAGAGACTCATAATCATCATCATCATTACAATAATTAAAATCATCAAAAAACAGATTCTAATCTGTGCTCTCAAAGCAATCTCTTAGGTTTTCAATTGAGTCTTTAGTCCATGACTGGACCTGCTGAATGACAGGTTCAGACCTTTTTAGTATCTGTCTATATTTTGGAAGTAGATGGATTACATTATGGTCTGAACGTCCTAATGGTGGGTGTGACCTCGGTACATAAGCACCATCCACATTACCAAAACATTTGTCTAAGGTTTTACTCAGTCTCGTCGGGCAGGTTATGTACTGTTCCAGATTCGGCAGAAAGGCAGATAATTCACAGTTATTAAAATTCCCCAAGGAACACTGGATCATCCGGTGAGTTACGCAGTGCCATGTTGTAGCTGGCAGCAATGCCCTCGGCTGCAAATACAAAATTTGGCCCAGGTACATAAACTAAGATAACTGTTATTTGTCCGAACTCACGGGACAGGTAGTGTGATCTGAATGACACCGATAATAGTTCGTTATGGGTTGAACAATAAGTTCCACGCATCGTGATGTTTGTTGCGCAGTTGTTGTTGACAATCATGCACAATCCTCCTCTGATGGTTTTGGATGATTTCTGACTATCACGGTCCAGTCGAATTAATGTATATCCCTCGAGATTTATATCATCAGTCTCCTCAGTTAGCCATGTTTCAGTGATGCAAAACAGGTTTGTTCTTTTAAAGTCTCTATTATATTTGATTAACGCCTCGAGTTCAGGCATTTTGTTCTTGAGTGATCGGGCATTAGTTAGAGTAATTGTGTCCAACGGAAAACGGCTTCCGCGTCGTTTGAGTCTGTTGTTAAATCCCCCCCTGGTACCTCTCCTTCTCCTTTTCCTTCTCCTGCAGATTGTTTGTGGAGAATAGATGATTCCATGGGGAATATCACAAGGAGGTCTCGGCGGAACTCCCGTATTATGGCGAAGGCTCAATAAATCCTTCCGGCTGTAGATAATCAATTCGCCGTTTCTCAGACTTCCCAACTCCGCGTTAGCTTCGAGTACAAAGGCACAATTGGCGACATATTCCGACCTTCAGCTCCAAATCTAGACCAATATAAGTTTAAAGAACATATCTTCAAAGTTTTGAGAGTAGGACAGCATCAGAAACAAAATTTTAAAAACAAACAGACAGATATAAACATACCAGCGTCTGGGTCAGCACTTGCGCATGCGCCCCATGCCTCCAAGATTCTCTTTAACAAAAAATACATATTGTGGATGGCTTTACTCAAAGCACACACCTACACTACTACACATACAGAACCGACCCACCCCACCACACAGGTACCTGTGTAGCTTTCTGAATGTGTCTGTGGTACTAATCCAGTGGTACATATTCATCTGTTACTGGACTGCACCCATTCTGTATTGTAAATATTCAATTCAAATTCAATTCAAATTTATTTTTATAGCGCTTTTCACAATACATATTGTTTCAAAGCAGCTTTACAGAAAGTGCATTTCAGAAATGTACATAGAAAAATACAGTTAGTTAATCATTTATTAATTTAGGGCATAACATATCGCCGGCGTTGAGTCGTCTCTTCACAGGCGTCCAGTCGTCTCTTCACAGGCGTTTAGTCATCTCATCGCAGGTGTTGGGGCATCTGAAGTCTTCGTGAGAGGCTGGATACAAACTGGAGCTGACGAACGCTATTTACCTCGGGACTAACGTCCCGAGATAACAGCAGAAGGGCAGATGGGAGATTTATTAGCATAGCTGCTGTTCATTATATTAATGCATTCGATCTGATTCAGCAGTAGTATAAAAGGTAAGCATTATGTGAATGCTTGGCTAAAGAGATGTGTCTTTAATCTAGTTTTAAACTGGGACAGCGAGTCTGAGCCTCGAACAATATCAGGAAGGCTATTCCAGAGTTTAGGAGCAAAATGTGAGAGCGCCCTCCCTCCTTTAGTGGACTTAGATATCCTAGGAATGACCAGAAGCCTAGATTTTAGTGATCTTAAAGAATGCGATGGATTGTAGGGTGATAGAAGGTCCATTAAATACACAGGAGCTAAGCCATTTAGGGCTTTATAGGTCAGTAGTAATACTTTGTAATTGATACGGAAGTTAATAGGTAACCAGTGTAGAGATAATAAAATTGGTGTTATATGATCATATTTTCTTGACCTAGTAAGAACTCTAGCAGCTGCATTTTGCACTAACTGTAGCTTGTTCATTGAGGATGCAGGACAGCCAGCTAATAAAGCATTACAGTAATCTAGTCTCGAGGTCAAGAATGCATGAACTAACTTTTCTGCATCAGAAACAGATAGCATGTTACGTAGCTTAGCAATGTTTCTAAGGTGGAAAAAGGCTGTTCTTGTAACATATGAAATATGATTTTCGAAAGACAAGTTGTGGTCTAGTATAACACCCAGGTATTTTACTGTAGTGGATAAAGTAACAGGACATCCTTCTAAATTTAAAGTTGTATTGTATGAGGTTTTGTGGGTAGTTTTTTGGACCAATAAGTAATACCTCCGTTTTATCTGAATTTAATAGCAAGACATTACACGTCATCCAGCATTTTATATCTTTAAGACACTCTGTCAATTTAGATAAGTTAGTGTTTTCATCTGGTCGTGATGAAATATAAAGGACTGAAACACTTACCTGTATATACCTGTTTGAAAAGCCCAGTCTCACATCACACACCCGTTCTGATCTGCACTTCACACATTCACCATCACCTCCTGCACCCCCATTACTCCCCCCTCCTGCCATCCAACCTGAGCTTAAGGTCTGTGTTGAGGACGTCAGCAGAGTCTTCAAAAAATAGAAGACTAGGAAAGCCTCAGGCCCAGACGGCATCTCATCTGCTTGTTTAAAAGCCTGTGCTGACCAACTGGCCCCAGTCTTCACGCAGATCTTCAACAGATCATTGGAGCAGTGTGAAGTTTCCTGCTGCTTCAAACGCTCCACTATCATTCCGGTCCCCAAAAAAAAAAAAAAAATCACTGGACTAAATGACTACAGACCTGTTGCTCTCACGTCTGTGGTCATGAAGTCGTTTGAAAGACTGGTGTTGGCCCACCTGAAGGACATCTCTGGACCCCTGCTGGATCCCTTTCAGTTTGCTTACAGAGCAAACAGGTCTGTGGATGATGCAGTCAACATGGGACTGCATCATATCCTGCAACATCTGGGACTTATGCAAGGATCTTATTTGTGAACTTCAGTTTGGCCTTCAATACCATCATGCCTGATCTTATCACAGCTAAACTGACCCAGCTCTCCATGCCATCCTCGATCTGTCAGTGGATCTCCATGCCATCCTCGATCTGTCAGTGGATCTCCAGCTTCCTGACGGACCGGCAGCAGCTAGTAAGACTGGGGAAACAGCTGGCTGTCTGGTGCAGTTATAACAACCTTGAGCTGAACACACTCAAAAAAGTGGAGATGATTGTGGACTTCAGGAGGACCAGCCCTGCACTCCCCCCACTCACCATCATGAACAGAACTGTGGAAGCAGTGGAGTCATTCAGGTTCCTGGGCACTACCATCTCTCAGGACCTGAAGTGGGACAATCACATTGACTCCATTGTGAAAAAGGCCCAGCAGAGATTGTACTTCCCTTGCCAGCTGAGGAAGTTCAACCTGCCACAGGAGCTGCTGATTCAGTTCTACTCAGCTGTCATTGAGTCTGTTTTATGCACTTCCATCACTGTCTGGTTTGGTTCAGCTACCAAATCAGACATCAGGAGACTTCAACGGACAGTCCGGACTGCGGAGAGGATTATTGGTGCCCCCCTGCGAACCCTCCAGGACCTGTACTCTTCCAGAGTGAGGAAGAGAGCAGGTAAAATCATCACAGACTCCACTCACCCTGGACACCACCTGTTTGAACTGTTATTGTCAAGACGGAGACTCAGATCACTGGCCACAAGAACGTCAAGGCACAGGAACAGTTTCTTCCCACAGGCCATTTCCCTTCTGAACAGTTAACATATCTCCCAAGGCATATGCCTGTAAGTGCAATACTCCCACTATTTAGTGGAATATCTTAAAAATTCAAGTGATATTTATATTTATATATACTATTAAAAATACTGTAAATACTAAACCCAACTGTGACCTTATATATTTTTATTTTATAGTATTTACATATTTTTATAATTTTATTCTTATAATTTGTATATGTTTCTTGTTGTATTTGTATTTGTATATGTGCACTGGAAGCTTCAGTACCAAGGGAAATTCATTGTGTGTGCAAGCACACTTGGCAATAAAGCTCTTTCTGATTCTGATTCTGATATATTCATGTCAAAGTTCTTTGACCCTGACACTGTTCCTCTCAAATGGGACCCTGTACAATTGCTTCATTATCATGTTGTGCTTTATGCGTCTGATAGTGGTAATGCTTACTCGATTTATGTTGTTGAATACTTGCCTATCTGCATGTACAGTATTTGTTGCTGTAGCTGGTGGAGACGGATTGCATTGTTTGCTCTGACTAGGCTCACTATGGCAAGTTCCTACTGTTGGGTGAATAGGCGTTGATGTCAACCCCCAGTATGTCTTCTAGCCATTCTGTAGAAAAATGCAACCACAAATTGTTCTCATTTGCTTCTTTTTTATAGTACTGTGTATACTGAACTTTACTGTATTTACCATACACAGTACTGAAACATCTCAACACGTTATCACGGTATGTTTCACAAAACTACCACTTTCGTTGGAAAAGGAGCATTAGCCACCCTGCAATACAATACATGTGATACGGTAACGTGATATGGTACAGTACTGTAAATACTGTAGATATAGTTTGAGTGGAGTAGAGAGTTGAAGACATACCTGTTTTCCAGTCGGAATGTCCTTATTATGGATGAAACTGTGAAACGGCTTAGATTAGGGTGGACTCTCTGCCAAGCTTCCCTCATAGTCAGGCCATGGTTTATGACATGGTCCACCAAAGTTGCTCTTATGTCATTCGAAATAATGGTCCTTGCATGGCCTCTTCGACCACGTCCTCTCTCTCTCTCTCTCTCTCTCTCTCTCTCTCTCTCTCTCTCTCTCTCTCTCTCTCTCTGTCTGTCTTCCTCTTCCTCTGCCTCTAGCTCTCCCTGCCTCCATGCTTGCAAAGTTCTCAAAATGGCTTAACTGAGGCCTTTTTGTAGCTGGCTGATTGGTGTTCAGTTTTGTAAGTAAATATTTTCAGTTGTGTGTCTATGTCTTTTCAATTAACCAATGTGTGTTGTATTTTGAATAGATGTGTTTTCCCAATGGTACCCAGAGATTTCATTTTTAAACTAAGTGTCTTATGTATGAAATAGTGTATAGTGTCTAGGAGCAAGTGTGTTACAGAACTGCAACTAAAGTGCAAAGCAGCACTTTTGTTTAAGGTATGGTTACACTGTGTTTAAGGTATAGTAACAACAACAGTAGTACTAACTATATGCCTTGTGTCAAGATGATTTATGACCCTATGATTGACAGGTGGTCGGGGCTGACCTTTGCCCTTCCGGTGGGGCCCCCCTTTGATCTAGGGATTAACCTTTGCCCTGTTAGCGATCGATCATGGGTTGTGAAAGGTGGTTTTGACAGCTAGTTTGAGATGGATGATTTTGCCCTATTGACCCAGGGGTATGATATGTCATTTTGACAGTTAGTTTTGTCCTATTGACCAGGGTATGATATGTCATTTTGACAGTTAGTTTTGACCTATTGACCAGGGTATGATATGTCATTTTGACAGTTAGTTTTGCCCTATTGACCCGGGGGTAATAACTCCGGAAGATTTGGTCCCGGAATCCCCCTCCCAACCAGCCCGCGCATTCCTGAGTATGCTATATAAATGGGGGCAGTGAGAAAAAGAGATTTTTCTAATAATGTCACATATTTTACACTAGAGTTGAAAAACATTGATCTTTAAAAGTATATAAATAAAATGGTTATAAAATGTACATTGTCATTTACAATATATCTTACACTAAAGTTGAAAAACATTGATCTTTAAAATAAAATAAATGAAATGGTTATAAAATATCTTTTCAAAACAAAAATAAAAATCATCCGCCATGTTTTAGAGAGATGAAAAAACATGCAGGTTATGAATGGGTTTACAGCGATGTAGACCTTTAAAATAAAATGCTACTGAACCAATTATTTTAGATAAAATAAAATCATCTGACCATATCAGAGTGTTGAAGAAAATGTGTTAAAGTTGAAAAGTTCACCGAGTGATTCTCTCTCACCCTTGCATTTGACAGTCTCTGAGCTAAGCGTGTGTGTGTGTGTGTGTGTGCGCGTGTACGTATGCGCATGCGTGTGTGTGTGTGTGTCTTATTGTATGATGGGGTGATGTCTCCATTGAGTATTTTTATCACTTGTTGTTTTCAGGATTCCCACATCACAATAGTAATTTACTGTTGCGAGTATATCCTGAAAAACAACAGATGATAAAAAATAAATCACAACACTAGCAGCGAGAGTCAAAAAGGAACCAATGTGTGTGTGTGTGTGTGTGTGTGTTACATGATACCCTTTCGCATTTCTGAGCGCATTGCCAGGGGCAGTGAGAAAAAGAGATTTTTCTAATAATGTCACATATTTTACACTAGAGTAGAAAAACATTGATCTTTAAAAGTATATAAATAAAATGTTTATAAAATGTACATTTAGTCATTTACAAAATATTTTACACTAAAGTTGAAAAACATTGATCTTTAATCATACTAAAATATCTAATACTCTTATTAATAATCTACTGAACCAATTATTTTAGATTTAGATAAACAAAAAATAAAATCATCTCACTGTTTCAGAGAGTTAAAGAAGTAGCTCCTAACACATAGATACATTTAAAGTTGCAATACAAAAAGATCCCAGAGTGTTTCTCTCTCGCACCGCCATGTGTCTGCCCTCGTGGGTATAAGGGGATGATTTAATGGAAGTTGTGTAGGTTTTATGTTTGAACTTTGACACGCGGCTTCATCGGATCTTGCTCCACATTCCAGATATAATATTTTCACACTAACTAGAGTTGAAAAACATTCTGTTCTTTAAAAGAATATAAATTAAATGGTTATAAAATGTACATTTAGTCATTTACAAATATAATATTTCCATACTAACTAAAGTTGAAAAAACATTCTATTCTTTAAAAGTATATAAATGAAATGGTTATAAAATAAATACCTTACTAAAAATCTACTGAACCAATTATTTTATAAATAAAAAACACTTTACATTTTCACAGAGTTGAGTTTAGAGCTGTAATACCAGAGCGTTTCTCTCTCTCACACAGGCGTTTGACGATCTGTGATTCAGAGGGGAGGGGTGAGTGTTCAGTGCTCAGGATGTGACATCTTTTAAAATGGAAAGATTGTTTAAATTAAAATCTTTAAAGTTTTAATACATTCGTATCTTCTATTTATCTTTTAGAAGATTACTGTAATGATTAAGTTTAACGGACACCTAAAGTATAATGTTTATTAATTTAGTCAAAGCCATAAAGATTTTTGTACTGTAACAGCATATTCTATCCCGTACACCTAAACACGACCATCACAGAAAACAGCATTTTTACATTTTCCAAAATAAATAGATCATTTAATATAATTTCTAAGCTGTTTTGCACTCACACACACTAACCTGGTTCCATAAAATTAACTATTCTCTATTTTTAAATTAAATTATTATAAATAAAGTATATAACTCAATGAATAATAACAAATATGTTACTAAAATGTAATCAAACAATTTAAACATAGTTTGAGCTAAATTAATATAAATAAAAAAGTATATATATAAATATAAAAATACCTTACATTTTAATAGAGCCGAAGAAGTAGTTCTTTATGCAATGATAAAAAACAATCCAAAAAGCAAATAGTTTAAGTTGTCATAAACATAGCCCTCCCAGATCATTCAGTGATAAACTACAGGGTGAAATGAAGCTTCACGCCCTCACAGAGACGAGAGGAGTTACAGGACAGATGATCCTCTGGGGCACAATGTCATAGCATATGTAAAGTTAGTCTGCTTTCCAGAGTTTTATTCATACTAAATTCATTTAAAAGCATAATATTAAAAGTTTAAATTAGATCTTTTAAAATTAAAAGACTGTTTAAATCAAAGCTTTAAAGTTTTATTAAAATCGTATCGTCTATTTATCTTCTTAGAAGACTTATGTATGATATAAATGATTTTGCATAAATTTAACCTAAGGTATTATTTTTACTAAACAGCGTTTGTTCAAAAACTTTCGATTGTTTAAAATTTTAAAGCAAAAACTGTGCTTTGGCATCTTAGATCTTATACAAAATTATTTCAAACAGTATTTTTGTCCATCCACATGAAACATGTTGTCAAAGTTTGTCACAATGGTTTTTGTAGTTGTTGTTTTTGTTTTTAAGAAATCCCAGGACTCTACATTGGTCTTATTTAGATTAAGTTGTATCATTTACAAAACCACCGCACATTTTCAGAGACGTGATGTGCCTCTGCGGTCCATGACGCAGCATATTTAATTTTACTCGTCTTAATTCAAAGCATGATCTTACTTTTTCTACGGTAGCTATGATCTATTGCATGTATAAAGTGTATATCATTTTTTACTTTTCTTGTATCTCCTGAACTATCCTTAATCAGTGTGGAAACATACAGGGTGAAACCCTTTACTGAGAATATACTATCGGTTATCTACTCAAAATACAGTATATGTAGAACTTTAAAATGCTAGCATTTGTTGATGCAACAGTTTGTCTGTTGGAACAGACTTCGGGGGAGCTGATGATACTATAGCAGGAAGCATGCCCTTTGACCTCCTCCATTTTGGAGGCTTTTTGTTAAAGACCCAACAATTTAGTCCTTAGAGGTACGCTGTGTAGGAATTTCTCCCATCTAGCGGTGAAATTGTATTTTTCGCTTTTTCAAAAGCGTGTTGCAACTACGGTAACCGTTATGTACCAAGAAGCTACGACATGTCTTCCAATAGCACTTCATCGAGTTTAACTATACATGTTCTACTGTTATGCTACCTAAGCAATGAAAAAAGCGTGTAATTTAGACCATAAAATTGACTTAACTGTCGAGAAGAAAGCAGGACTTCAGCGTCCCTTTTCAAAGTTTTTCTCCTTCATTAGCTCTATCCACCTGGGAAACGTCTCGGTTACGTATGTAACCTTAGTTCCCCGAATAGGGAACGAGACGCTGCGTCAAACGCTGTGGGAACGCCCCTGCGTGAGTGCGTCATGAAGCACGTATGGAATCAGTCCAATGGCGAGACGGAACGTCATAGGCGGGTGACGTCATCGACCAGGAAACAGCACCCCGAAAACACAACCGCGACAGCTTCTGATAGGCCTGAAGCAAGTCGATCACGGGCATGCCGGGAGTATGGCAGAACGACGCAGCGTCTCGTTCCCTATTCAGGGAACTAAGGTTACATACGTAACCGAGACGTTCCCTTTCAAGGGAACTCGAGCTGCGTCAAACGCTGTGGGAACGCTAATACCCACGTCGCCATAAGAGCAAGTGCCCGACTGTGTAAAATCGAAGCGCACATTCAGCCGAAAGCACCCGCGCCCCAGGAGTGGAGCTGAGGTCTAGGTCGTAAAACCTAACGAATGTATGCGGTGAGGACCAGCCTGCCACATCACAAAGGTCGTGAAGGGAAACTCCTGACAAAAGAGCTTTGGAAGCAGCCATACTCCTAGTAGAGTGAGCTCGTACAGCCAAAGGTGAAGGCTGACCAGCCGTCTGATAAGCAAGTGAGATGGCCTCGACCAACCACTTACTCATCCTCTGTTTAGATGCAGGACACCCCTTCCTGGGTGACCCAAAGCAAACGAACAACTGTTCAGATTTCCTCCACAGGGCAGCTCTGTGGACATAAGCATCTAAAGCCCTGGCAGGGCAGAGTAAATTAAGTCTTTCTTGGTCTGACGACATAAAAGGAGGAGGACAGAAAGCCTGCAGTACTATAGGTCTAACAACATTGTTAGGAACCTTAGGAACATAACCTGGCCTAGGATGGAGGAAGGCCTTCACCATACCAGGCGAAAATTCCAAACACGAGGGAGCAACCGAAAGTGCTTGAATGTCTCCAATTCTTTTAAGAGACGAAATAGTGAGAAGAAAGATAGTTTTAAGGGTGATGAACTTCTTAGCAACTTCTTCAATGGGCCCGAACTGCTGGCCTCAGCCTGAGAGTACCACGAAGAAAACGTGTTATAAATGGGTGTCTCCCCAAAGAGACTCCACTCAAAGGGACATGGTAAGCAGCTAGTGCCGCCACGCACACCTTCAGTGTGGAGGGGGATAACCTTGTGGAGAAACGCTCCTGCAGGAACTCCAGCACTGCACCCACTGGGCAGTTAACTGGGTCTAGCCGGTGTTCTCCACACCAAGAAGTGAATAATTTCCACTTCAAGGCGTATAACTTCCTCGTGGAAGGAGCTCTGGAGTGAAGGATGGTCTCAACAACCTCAGTTGAGAGACCTGAACTTACGAGCTGGGCCCCCTCAGAGGCCAAGCCCACAGTTTCCATAGTACTGGGCGGGGTTGAAGGATCAACCCACTCGCCTGAGAGAGTAGGTCCCTCCTGATCGGAATCTCCAGAGGAGAGCCGTCGAGGAGAGAAACTAGGTCCGCAAACCATACTCGGGCCGGCCAGTACGGGGCTACCAACAGTAGACTGACCCCGTCCTGGCGAACCCTCTCCAGAACTCCTGGGAGCAGAGCAATCGGGGGAAAAGCGTACAGACGTGACCTCGGCCACGCCTGCACCATAGCATCCAACCCCAGAGGGGCTGGATGGCTGAGGGAGAACCACAGTGGACAATGTGATGTCTCCCTGGAAGCAAATAGGTCCACCTCGGCATGACCGAAACTCTCCCACAGGAGCTCCACCACCTCGGGGTGGAGTCTCCACTCCCCGGGCCTCGGCCCCTGCCTTGACAGGATGTCTGCCCCCTGATTTAAATACCCTGGGATATAAATTGCCCTCAATGAAAGTAGCTTCCCCTGGGTCCATAGGAGGATCTGGCGAGCCAGCTTGTATAAAGGGTGCGAACGCAGACCCCCTTGATGGTTTATATAAGAGACCACCGCTGTGTTGTCTGATCGAACAAGCACATGATGGCCCCTCAGGTCTGGGAGGAAGTGTTTCACCGCCAACATTTCTAGACAGTTTATATGCCACGAGAGATGATGGTCCTGCCACAGACCTTGGGCTGGGCGACCACTCATGATCGCCCTCCAGCCCGTGAGGGAAGCATCTGTCGTTAGCGTTACACGACGACAAAGAGCTCCCAACACGGGTCCTTGGGACAGGAACCAAGGTTCTTTCCACATGACCAGAGCACAAAGGCAGCGCCGTGTGACTTTGATCGTGCGAAGTGGGTTTCCCCTCGGGGAGAACCCCTTGGCCCTGAGCCACCACTGTAATGATCTCATGTACAGCAGGTATAACGTTGGACGCTGCTGCCATCAGACCTAGCAGTCTCTGGAACTGCTTTACAGTGAGCAGCTGGCCTAGCTTCACTTGCTTTACGGCTGAAAGAATTGAGGCGATACGAGCAGGCGTCAAGCGCGCCAGCATCGTCGTCGAATCCCATATAACCCCAAGGAAAGAGGTTCTCTGTGATGGAGATAGCACGCTTTTCTCGGAGTTCAGCCTCAGCCCCAACCTCCTGATGTGAGCGAGAACGACATCTCGATGCCGAACCGCCAGATGCTCCGATTGAGCTAAAATCAGCCAATCGTCGATATAATTCAGGATACGAATGCCCTGGAGGCGCAGTGGAACTAACGCTGCATCCATGCATTTCGTGAATGTGCGGGGTGACAAAGCCAGACCAAATGGAAGAACCCGATATTGGTACGCTTCGCCCCCGAAAGCGAACCTCAGGAACTTCCTGTGTTGTGGAAGGATGGAAATGTGGAAGTACGCGTCCTTTAGATCTATCGTGACAAACCAGTCCTCGGACCTGATTTGTGACACGATCTGCTTGATAGTGAGCATTTGAAGTTGAGCTTCCCTACTGAGCGATTTAACAGGCGCAGATCTAAAATTGGACGCAACCCCCCATCTTTCTTTGGAATGATGAAATATCGTCTGTAAATCCCTGACTCTCTGCTGGGAGGAGGAACCCGTTCTATAGCCTCCTTTCGCAGGAGCGTTTTCACCTCTTGTTCCAACACCGGAGCCTGCTCGGGGCCCACCACGGTGGGCAGGACCCCGCTGAGGCGTGGGACTCCAGAGGCGTCAGGACTTCTTCTTAGACGAAGCCTTCCTAGCCATAATAACTGTCCTCAGATCAGTTTTACTGCTGGAAGACTTCGCCTGAGACTGACGCGTCTGGTCCCACTGTTTAGTAGGGGGGGCACGAGACGCGACACTCTGTTTTTGTTGCACCCTGTGCGAGGAGCTTGTCGACGGCCGGGACTGCCCCCGCCCAGCAGTCCCTGGGACGTGAATTTTAAGTGGGAGGAACTTCTGAAAAGCTGCAGACTGTTTCTTTTCTTCTTGAAATTTGTCTATGACAGTATTAACCAGTATTGACAGTAGTCACCAAACAGACCAAGGGGAGACAGCGGAGCGTCCAGAAGAAAAGACTTCTCCCTCTCCTTCATACCGAGAGATTCAACCAGAGATGTCTCTCTGCGGCCACCAGGGCTGCCATAGAACGGCCCATTAACTTGGCCGACTCCTTGGTGGCACGCAGGGACAAATCAGCAGCTTGACGTAGTTCACGAATCACATCAGAACTAACCTCCTCACTCTCACTCACATCCTTTAATAAATCTGCTTGATAAGCTTGCAAGATGGACATCTTATGCAAGCATGCACTAGCCTGACCTGCCGCCGAATATGCTTTGCCCACCAAAGCCGAGGTATTTCTGAGGGGCTTGGAGGGCAAAGCCGGTGCCTTAACCTTCTGGGGTCGAGGAACGCGCCGGCGCGTTTTGCTGTTTTTTTTCCACATAGTAGAAACATAGGCTTAAAATACTCCGTCATTTTTGGTCATATAAATAAAATCAATACATGATTATAAACTATAGAGGGTCTTCTTTTTTTTTTGTGTACACTCACATTAACATCAAAACCGTGTGCTTTTGTAAAATAAAGAAAATAAACAGGGTGTGCTTTCTGCCTCTCTGTCTCCATTAACTTTTTTTCTGGAGCACGTCTCTAAACTTAAACAAAGCTCAGCGAATACTATTCACCCAAGCATGAGCAATATATCTTTATAATCATTTAAGTTTGTACTTTTAAAATATCTAATTCAAAACTAAAATAAATTATTAACGATCTCATTATCGTTCTCTCAGCTCATTATTCTGCTAATTTGACACGCCCACGGAGAGCGCGCGCTATTCAGACGCAAATGATCTAAGGCAAGCCATTCAAACATGCCAACACCCACCAGCTGGTTTATAAAACACATCATGTTTAATAAAATTGTACTTTACCTCGTCTTGCTACCTGTGAGGAATAATACTATCTAATAACCCTGGAAAATGTACCAGAAATGCTGGTAGTTTCATTTCAAGGAGCAACGGATCCAGCTGATGTAGTAAGTCATTTATTCTTAAGTGCTTTGTTCTAATCACGATATTGAATAGTGTCTGTAAACCGCAAAAAGACTGTTTAAATATGAATTGCGTGTCTGTGTGTAGGCTAAATGATGAATGAACGGCACAGACGCACGCACTTTGTTTACTAGTTATACAGCGCGTGTCTGTGCCGTTCATTCACTCTCGCACCTACATTAGTAAACGTTATTTTTACATGAACACATCCAAACTATATTGCTATAGCCTACTAAGATGAGTAAAAATAGACTGAAATATGTTGAAATAAAATGTCTGTATAAGCAACAAACTGCAAATTAACATGTATATGCTAATATATCATACACAATATGTTACAGACTAAATATGAATGTTTAGACAAGATTTTGTGATTAGTTTTGGATAGGTTATAAAGTTTTGACTGTAAAAAAAGACTACTGTCACATTAAATAGGTACGCTTTTGTTCACCAATTTCTGCTCATATACTATAGTATGATGTTTTGTCAAAAATAAAGTAGGTATATTGAATTATCAACTAAGATTATAGTGTTTGTTCCAATATTCAAACTAATGAATATTGGAACAAATCAGTCCATGACGCAGACCCGTCAGGACTGCGTCATATCCGTCAGGGTGAACGCTGGCGCTATTAGCTGCCGCTGCTCTGGGAGGGAATTTTAAAAAACTTTTATCGCTTCAAAATCCTCCTGCACTTATGAATGCATGGATGCATTTATGAACTGTTTTAAATCATTTTAAGGAGTCTGACCTGTGTATCCACGCTGTTTCGGCGAGTTTGTACGCTGGTTGATCTACCTGCGTATTGACTGTTGATGCTCTCTGCTGTTGCCGGTTTGACTGCCGGTTAACGTACTGACTGTTCTTCGTGGTACATTTGGCACGCAGTTCAACTATGAAAATCACCGAGCTACTGGTGCGGATGAATTACATCTGGATCGTCCTTTCTGCATTATACCACTCGGTGGCATGGACGATGCTCCAGTATTCGGCGGCGGAAATTATTCAGCTCCGTCTGCATCCTTTTAATTTTCTGTCAGCTCCACTTCTTCCCTTGGATATTGTGTACATACCACGTCGGAAATATATACATCGCGGGTCTCGTCGGAGTTATAACATCGATGACTCGTGTCAAATACGGTCATTTTGGTCATCTAAACCACGCTCACCGAGGAGGCTCACACGGACTGTCGATCACAGTGTACTAACCAACCCGGCCAGATCGGTTGGCAATGATTCTGGTAAAAACATTTTTTCCTTTGGTTTACTTAATATACGATCACTTTCCACTAAAGGACCCCTGGTGTACGATTTACTGTCTGATCGTGAATTTGACTTTTTCTGTCTAACTGAGACATGGCAGAAACCAGATGACTTTTTCCATCTAAACCAGTCTGTTCCCCCAGGATATAGTTACGTTTGTAAATCTCGTGATACGGGAAGGGGAGGGGGGCTAGCAATACTTTATAAAGAGAAATTGAAAGTATCTCAGTTAACTATGTCAACATATTCTTCTTTTGAATCAATTGCCTTAAAAATTAATGGTGCGATTCCTACCATCCTCATAACCATCTACCGCCCTCCCAAGAGCAATAATGCCTTTTTAACTGAACTGTCTGAACTCTTGACTCATCTATGTTCCATATCTTCAAATGTTATCCTTTTGGGTGATTTTAACATTCATGTAGATAATGTCAGCAATGCATTTACAAGTGAATTTTTATCATGTTTGGATTGCTTTGGTATACAACAATTTAACACATTGCCCACTCATACTAAGGGGCATATTCTTGATCTTGTTTGTTGCTCGGGTATAACACCTTTTACTTGTACTGTTTCTGATCTATCCATATCAGATCACTTTCTGGTGTCTTTTTGTGCCAAACTTGCCATTTTTAAGGTAAACCTGTGTCGCCCGATTACATTTCGGAATATTAAGAACATTGATCTGCATACCTTTGCTGATGAACTTGCCATCTTCTCCAGTAAATCTGATTTCTCTACTGTTGATGAATTGGTAAAATATTACGATGATGGACTGAATATGATTTTAGATGAATTTGCACCTATGAAAACTCGAACTGTTTCATTTACACATTCGGCTCCTTGGTTTACACCTGAACTGCGTGAACTTAAAACTATAGGCCGTAGGTTAGAGCGGCTGTACCTCAGGTCTGGCCTTACTGTTCATAAAGACATGTATGCTGAACATATTCAGAACTATAAGCATGGACTGACTAAAGCTAAGTCCGATTACTACTCCAACGTAATTGGACTTAGCAATGGGAACTCCAGGTCTCTTTTTTTGGCGGTAAACAATATTCTGAAACCACCTGATTCTTTGCCATCTGATATGTATTCCACTGACTTATGTGATCGCCTTTTGACTTTTTTTACATCTAAGGTTGAAAATGTACATCAGCAATTACTTACTGGTACTCTCCACAATGACTCCTGTCAGCCTATCACTCACGTACCTCTCCACTCTGCTTTCTCTACCTTTACGCTACCAACTACTTCAGAGATTGTGGGTCTGATAGGTAAATCTAAATCTTCGACTTGACAGTTAGACCCTCTACCAACTCCTTTAGTGAAAGCTTGTTTACCAGCCCTTTTGCCATTGATTACTAAAATTGTTCACGCTTCACTTGGGTCTGGTTTTGTATCTCCATCTCTTAAATCTGCTATTATTACACCCATACTTAAGAAACCAGGGTGTGATCCCTTTAATTTTGACAATTTTCGTCCCATTTCAAATTTACCATTTATCTCTAAGGTAGTGGAAAAGTGTATTGCAATTCAAATTCATGAACATCTCTCCAATAATAACTTGTATGAACAATTTCAATCTGGATTTCGTCCACACCACAGCACTGAGACTGCTCTTGTCAGAATAACTAATGATCTACTGTTGGCAGCTGACTCTGGGCTTTTAACCATTCTTGTCCTTCTAGACTTGAGTGCTGCCTTTGATACTGTCTCACACCAGATACTTCTTGACAGGTTAGCTTCCATTGGTATTACTGGCACTGCTCTGTCTTGGTTTAGGTCATATCTCTCTGGACCCAGTCAGCGTATTCAATTAAAAGGTTTTAGTTCCAGAATATCGACAGTCACCACTGGTGTTCCCCAGGGTTCTGTTTTGGGCCCGCTTCTTTTCCTTATTTATATGCTCCCTCTTGGTGATATTTTAAGGAAATATGGTATTCATTTTCACTGTTATGCGGATGACACCCAACTTTACCTGTCTGCTAAACCCACTGGTTCTTTTCCTCCGCCATCTTTGTCAAGCTGTTTAGCTGAAATTAAAGTTTGGCTTTCAGCAAACTTCTTGAAGTTAAATGGCAATAAAACTGAGGCTCTGCTTGTTGGCACTTAATCTGTGGTATCTAAATCGAATTGTTTCTCTCTATACATTGACAATACTGCAATCTGTCTTTCCTCTCAGGTTAAAAGTTTGGGTGTCATCATGGATGGCACATTATCTTTTCAAGCACAAATTAATAATATCACGCGAATTGCATATTTCCATTTACGCAATATTAACCGTCTTCGTCCCTTTCTCTCAAATAGTAATACTGCAGTTCTTATCCACGCACTAGTCACTTCATGTATAGACTACTGCAATGCTCTTTTCACAGGTATTCCGTCCAAATTGCTGCATAAGCTTCAGTTGGTCCAGAACTCTGCAGCTCGTGTTCTTTCTAGAACACCCTATACTGACCACATTTCTCCAGTTCTTCAGCAGTTGCACTGGCTACCAGTAAAATATAGAGTTGAATTTAAAATCTTGCTACTCACTTATAAGGCACTTCATAATCTTGCACCACAATACCTTACTCAACTTCTCCATGTTTACACCCCTTCACGTGCACTCAGATCTTCTTCTTCAAATTCTCTTGTGGTACCTCGGATTCGACTTACCACCATGGGTGCCAGATCTTTTAGTTATGCTGCCTCCCGCCTATGGAACTCTCTTCCTCTTGATGTTCGCAATAGCGAGTGCTTGCTGACTTTTAAAACGCGCCTTAAGACATATCTTTTTATTCAGGCTTTTTTATAACATGTTTTTATTGAGATTTAACTGCACTTTACGCTGTTTGATTGTTGTGTGTTTTGATTTGTGTAGTGACCTGTATATTTCTTGTGAGGTGACCTTGGGTGTTCTGAAAGGCGCCATGAAATAAAATGCATTATTATTATTATTAATGAATCCTTACCTTTTTTTAATACGTATGATAAAATGTATACTTTTTACAAAGAAAGAATACACTTGAAATATTGTTAAAATTGTAATTGTTGTTGTAATTGCAACCTATTTGTAATTGGTTACAATTTCCAATTGTAAAATATGTATATATAGATCATTTATTTTGTCCTTGCATTCTTTGGGACCCTGTGACACACCTGTGTGAAAGGCTAATTAATATGCAGCTCATTATGTATGTGGCACATTATCCGGCCAGAAAACACCTCAGACCCCAGAGGGTTAAGAGATGATGCAGATTCAGAAGAGAGATGACTAGCGAGTGCTTCCTCTACTTTAGGCATCGCCCCATAACCATGTAATTTAGCCCCCGAAATATTAGAGTACGTGGAATAACGGCTTATTCCACAACTTCGACACCTCGGTGTGGAGGCCGGGAAAGAACGGAAGGCACCGGCGTGGAGGTTGAACACGCGAGGGCAGAAATCTTTCATCCAGTTTGCTTTTTACAACAGACTCCTGCCTAACAGCTGGCCACTCAATACTTAATTTAGCAACAGCACGAGTGAGCACCTCCATAAGCTCCTCAGATTCAGGGGAATGAGGTGACGAGTCCTCAATATCTCCTGTCTCTACACTTACAACATCCAGCTCTTCAGAATTGGATAGATGTAACACTGGTGCCTCAGCCTGGGGGGAAGAAACCGCAGCGCGTGCTTCCACACCCGGGACTGAGGCACTGGATCTGACAGGTGAAGGCTGAGATAGTGCAGAGCCCGTCTCAAACCCCGCTGTCAGATCCATATGTGATCCCCGCGACAAGCGCCGCCGCTCTGCCTCAACAGAAGTGGGACCTGAGCGCGCACCGAACCACTCTCCTTGAAGAGTGATCGGCGGGAGCGGAGCGTTCCTAGAGGAAAACACTCGCAATGCTCGCAATCAGCCCCCTCGAGAGATGACTGGGCATGCTGCACTCCCAAACAAACAAAGCATAGATCGTGTGTATCCCCACCAGTGAGATAAAGAGTACATGGGGGAACACACTTTCTATACAGCTGCTCGCTCGCCATTATATATATATATATATATGTGTAGTTTTTTTTTATAGTGAAAACTCCTGCCTAGTAGACACTAAATGACAGACAAAAAACACTTGAACAGAATTCACACACAGAGCGCTTGCTGAAGTCACAGAAGCTGTCGCGGTTGTGGTGCTTGGGGTGCTTTATAGTTTCCTGGTCGATGACGTCACCCACCTATGACGTTCAGTCTCGCCATTGGACTGATTCCATACGTGCTTCATGACGCACTCACGCAGGGGCGTTCCCACAGCGTTTGACGCAGCTCGAGTTCCCTTGAAAGGGAAAGCTATATTTACCCTCGTTTTGAATTTGCCGGTCACGTTTCCTTTTAAATATATTTGTATGCTTTTTGGTTACAAGGATTGCATTATGAAGTACCGTGAAGTGCAGCCTTTCAAATTTGCCGGGGTGTGACAAGCGCCTCTCACTGACCTCCTGGGCGCTTCAGCCGGGTTCAGTCAGCCGGCTCTGAGCGAAAACGCATTGAGGTTGCCTTAACTTTTTGTCCCTCTCGGCTATTATAGTTTTTTCAAGATGGCGGAACGACATTGAAGTCTCCATGGACGTACCCGCCCCATGTAAATAAAGATAAGAAATTCTTCGCTTACGAGAATAAGTCAGATCATTGGCAGAGCTAATTTTACACCAATGGGATCATATTTATGAATAAAGACATTGATTTTAGATAATAAAATACTTAAAAACTAATGCGGGTGAATCGACACATGAGAGATCTTCAGAAGTCATAACTTCAGGGGTCAATGGGTCTCCCGAGAATATTTAATTTCCCTTAAAAACCAAAGATTAAGTTTAATGACGTTAGTATCAAATAAATAATGCTAGTTATCAAATACTGTATTATACTTTTTAAAGGATAATCTAGCTTTAAAGTTAAAACCAAACATATCTTCATACATGTTGTGTTCTGATGCAAGGCCATTAATTGATCCAGGCATAGCTGGATCAAAAAAAAATATTAATTTTTGGGTGAACTATCCCTTTAACCAAAAGTAAATTATATGGAAGTCATTATCAAACTTTAATTAAACCATATTTTATTTATTAATATTATGGTTTCATGCTGATTTAAAGTTTTTGTTTGGTTGTTATTAACCTTTATTTTTTTATAAATGTGTTAATCTGTATAATGGACCAGAGATTCTCTTAGAGGTTTCTGATGGGGTCGCAGATGGAAACCCGCTACACTAGGAGTGAGGAACGTGCTTTACAGATTTGCAGACACATGTTTTTCGCACATCACTCAAACACAGAACCAGGAAACAGGAAACTCTTCAGTTCAGAGAAACTGAAACTGAAGTGCAGTTGAGCCGTTGTGTGTTTGTGTCTGTATTCAAGCAGTAAAATGGCAGAAGCCAGAATTTCTCAGGATGAATTCCTGTGTTCAGTGTGTCTGGATCTCCTGAAGGATCCAGTGACCACTTCCTGTGGACACAGTTTCTGTATGAGCTGTATTACAGGCCGCTGGGATCAGGAGGATCAGATGAGAGTCTACAGCTGCCCTCAGTGCAGACAGACCTTCAGTCCAAGACCTGCTTTAACTAAAAACACCATGCTGGCTGAAGTGGTGGAGAAACTGAAGAAGACTAAACTTCCTGCTGACTGTTACGCTGGAGCTGGAGATGTGCAGTGTGACGTCTGTGATGGAAGAAAACGCAAAGCCGTCAAGTCCTGTCTGGGGTGTCTGGAGTCTTTCTGTCAGAGTCACCTTGAACAACATGAGAGATTCTTTAAAGAAAAGAGACACAATCTGACTGATGCCACTGGACGACTGCAGGAGATGATCTGCCAAACACATGATAAACTCCTTGAGGTTTTCTGCCGCACTGATCAGAAGTTTATATGTTTGCTGTGTATGGATGAACATAAAAACCATGACACTGTATCAGCTGCAGCACAGAGGACAGAGAAACAGGTATGAACTATAAAGTAGACACTAGCTGCGTTTACATGGTTCAATCGGAATGAAATCAATCCGATTGATGAATCCGAACACGGTGTTTACATGAACGATAAATAAAGTAATCGGGTTGATGTGCGCGTTTATATGTCACAAGATTCAAATCGGAATTGATTTTTTGACATGCGCACACTGCACGAATATGCCGCTGTTCGCGCATAACTATTCTCCTCTATTGCATAACTATTCTCCTCTATTGGTTCTTTATTTTTTTTAAACAGCAGACTTAATATTTATCCATCTCTGGTCATGATTTGGAGACGATGAGCATGAACCGCTTTGCCGTGCTGCTTATATTGATCACGCAGTAAAACCCCGCGCCCAAAACTAGTCGTCTATGGATGATAATCTTAAACGAGCACTGGTGGGACGTTGTCCTGCTTCACTTCACAGACGCTGAGTGAAATGAGAATTTTTTAATAACGGAACACTCATTTTATATTCACTTTATTCAACAGGAAGAACAGCTCGTTCCGTGCGTCATACGTCATTACGCTATTTCAACGTCTTTGCACATGCGCAGTCCTTTTAGTTTCGGTTTTCAATCCGATCAAGTGTTTACATGTTCTCTCGATCGGATTACAAAAGGAGTAAACCACCCCTTTCAATCGGATCTAAATTTCAATCGGATCGAGCTCAATCGGATCGATTAAGGTGTTTACATGAAGGTTTTTTAGTCCGATTGAGCTGTCAATCCGATTATAAGTGTCCATGTAAACGCAGCTAGTGATGAAATAATGTTGACATTTATATTGGCACCCATATGATCAGGTAACATCATTCACACTGCAGACGTCAGCAGAAGTGAACAGAAGCTGCAAGCGGACTTTCAGAAAGCTGAACTTAACAGAAAATATGGTGAAAATGAACCGTAAACATATTTATCAACACAAACTTTTGAAAAACAGGCTTGGTAACACTTTATATTACGACCCGCAAACAACTGCGTAAGTACACCGAAATTACGGTGTACGTTTCTGTAATTATAGTGTACTTCCGTGTAGGTATAAGGAAACAATATGTTAAGTTTTGGGTAATAAAGGGGTAACAAGCAGATATACAACCTGCAAAGAACTTCGTAAGTAAACCGAAATTACGGTGTACGTTTCTGTAATTATAGTGTACCTCCGTGTAGGTATAAGGGAACAATATGTTTTGTTTTGGGTAATAAAGGGGTACAACCAGATATACAAGCAAATTATTTATAATGTAATTATTTTAAAACTAACAGGTACCTATTCTGTAAATATATTCCAGGCAAAAATTGTATGTCTGTTGTATATAAAAGTTTTTATCACATTTCTGCCAAAATATTCTTGTGCAATGTAGTTAGAGGGTAATTTTGACATCTGTGGGTTGTAAATTAAACGTGTGTATATATATATATATATATATATATATATATATATATATATATATATATATATATATATATATATATACACATACATATATATGGCTGTATGTATGCACAGTATGATAAAAATTGAATTTATTGGCTTTTCTTACTAAACTACTTAACGTTAAGCCAAAAAAAAATAGTTCCTGCTATGATTTTAGTTTAGAACGTACCATGTAGTACTTAGTACTTTGTTATCACATTGTATCGCAATGACACTTAAATGTCAGGGCAAATATACTGTGTAATTAAAACGTTTTTTTTGTTTTGTTTTAGTAGAGTACCTTTCTCTGTAATTACTGTGCAAATAGTGTTGTTTCGTATTGTTACATAGTAAGTAGTGTTTGTTACCCGTTTCAACTGTGTATTTACAGGGTAAGTGTAACTCCTGCGGGCTGTAAATTAAAGTGGCGCTTGTTACCCCCTTGTTCTGTGTAGTTATAGGGTAAGTGCAGTAAATATACAATAAAGGATCCCATTTAATTTCTGACTTTTATTTTACAAAAAATTTCAAAACAAAATTTCAAAGTATTTACCCTGCTGCTTTACATCTGTGTTTAAATCAGTTTCACTTTTATGATACTTATGCTTGCAGTATGAAAGAGGCCTGATGCTTAATGTAAATTCATATACGATGGTGGAAACTAATCTATCATCCCTTTAACAAGTTTGAACCTACAGCCATTGCTTATTTATTCTACTGTTACTGGATTTAACTTTTAACAGGCAGGCATGGCTGGTCAAGGCATGAATTGGATGGGCAAATAGGATCTGGCAGGACAGGATACAAGGGGAACATATGACGATGATCTGGCACAGGACTGCAAACACAAGGAGAATATATAGGGCCAAACAAGGCAGGTGATTAGGGAAAACAGGTGGGGCAAATGAACCAATGATCAGATAACAAAATAGCCGCATGCTGCTCAGCACAAGACAAAATTTAACATAAAAGCACACGGCCGATGGAAACATGAATCACATGCTACACAGAACACAACACGCGGACAGAAGAGCGTATTGCTAGAGCGAACTCGAAACCGCATGCTTACACAACAAGACCAAGAACAAGCAAATGCTTATGCTGTGAACTCACAGCAGAATACAAACACACGGAGCATGAATGTCCGAATCCCGGCACAGAACCGAAACCGAACTAAACATGAGTGGCACAAAACCAAGAATAAACTAGACCAAAGTCACAGAACCCTGACAGATATGTGACAGCAGAATAAACTGACATCTCTGTTATTGATTTGTGGTGTAGAAGCAGCTGAAGGAGACGCAGAGGTCGTTCCAGCAGAGGATCCAGCAGAGAGAGAAAGATCTTCAGCAGCTGAGAGAGGCTGTGGCGTCTCATAAGGTAAGTCTGGAGAAGAAGAAAATTTAAGGAGTCACAGTCAGGACCAGGGCAATCACAGTCAGGACCAGGACCAGGACCAGGAAGACAATCCAGCGCTCTGGGCAAAATAGGAATATGCCGCCCCCTACGTTCAAATTTTGAAGAGAAAAAAATGCCAACTTATCACATATTGACCCCTACTGTTGACTTAAGACAGGTGTAATGAATTAATACAGTTGACTCACTATTTAAAAGAGGACCTATCTTGCTTTGACTGCTGCAAACTGTTCTTGAAGTAATCCAATTTGCGACAGATTTGGAGCTCAATTGAAATTTTGCCCAATCCATTTAAATGATCTTGTGACAACGTTTACATGCACAACTTTTGTTTCAATCGGACTGAATTCATTCTGACTGATGAATCCGAACGTAGTGTTTACATGAACCCAAAATGAAGTGATCGGGTTGGTGTGCGTGTTTATATGTCACAAGCTTCAAATCGGAATTGATTTTTGACATGCGCTCATTCCAAGAATATACAGAGTTTCCTGCTTTTTGCGCATAATAACCATTCTCCTACATTGGATCTTTATTTGTTTTAAACAGCAGACTTAATATTTATCCATTTCTGTTCATAATTTGGAGAAAATGAGCATATGAACCGTTGTTCCTTGCTGCTTATATTTATAACGCTGTAAAAATGCCTCTACCCGCGTCTCAGAATCTGAAACTCAGATTTGTGGGCCGTTGTCCTACTTCACTTCACAGACACTGAGGAGTAAAAGGAGAATTTTAGAATGACTGGACATTCATTTATATGACACTTTATTCAACAGGAAGGCCAGCTCGTTCCGCGTCATTTGGTTGCATTAAACGCATTGTTGAGTTTTAAGTCGCAGATAGTTCTTCACAAGTTTGAGATGCTTGTGCTTGTCATGGTTCGGCGCCCTCTAGTGTAAGGGCCACCCATTGGCCCAATGACGGAATCCAACGGTGTGGGCGAAGGTATAACGCGTGTATGTCTTTTCAGCACTCCAGTGAAGTTCACCTTATTTATTAGAATTTAGTTTTAATATTACTTTAGCTCTGTGTTTAATCTGACTCCAATTTCAAATGATAATCAAATTTAGATTGTGTTTCTTATTAAAAAATAATCATAAATATTGATTATGATTTAATTTAGATCTTTGACTATTCTGGGTATCCCATACTTTCAATTATTCATTCATTAAAGGACCCGGTATCGCTTTGAAACTTAATGTCGCGAATGTGCGCTCACGATCACAAACTAGCCAGTTCTGAAATAGTCAGAGGATGCAGTGCAACTATTTTACCCTTAAGATGCCGCTCACTGCTGACTCATAACAAAGGTGTAATTTTTTAATCGTCGCAAGATGCAACGTGCTACGATGCAAACGATGCAAAGTCAGTGATAGTCAGAAATCGTAAGGTCTCCTTAATGATGTGCTCCATGCTCCATTCATTAGTGCCTTCAATGTGATCTATCCTGGACAGAGATTTGCGGAAACACCAGACTACACATTAATCCATTCTAGAAAAATGATTTCAGAATAATGCAGAATAAATCAAATATAACATTTTATTTGACAGAGACACACAGTGGTGTGTGAGTGTATTCTGAATGCAAGACTCGAGAAGCCACTGACACAGCACTGCATGGGGGTTTCCTGGTTACTGTTTCCCATAGACTGCTCTGCCACTTACCCTTATATACCCAGACCAGAACAAAAGGCTTGTACAAATATGTTTTAGAGTTGTTTTGGGTCTATTCATGTACCCCAGGGGGTAGCACCTGGTTTCGGGGGAGAGGAGAGAATTATCAGATATCTTGAAGAGACACCACCCAAAGAGGAGAACAGGATTCTCCTAAGTATTCAATCTTTCTCATAATACCAATGACTGCAATGACATTAAGACTATTTTACCAATCACACTGAGACATTTAAAATGATACCAAACATGAAAAGGAAAAACAATAGATTCACAAGATACATCATATAGACATTCTCAGTGAACTTTCAGTGACTTGAATCAGGGGAAAGGGAGGGAGAGGGGGATGCAGAGATAAGGAAGGAGAAAAGTTTGGACAAGACAATGTCATGTGCTCTTTCTTTGAGATCTTCTGTTCAGGGTGCATTTTATTGCTTTATTGCAGGATGAGTTTTATTGGATGAGCTTCAGACAAGACTCACTGAAGCTCACTGTGTGATTGTGATGTGTGTCCTAACAGCGCTCTGCACAGACAGCAGTGGAGGACAGTGAGAGGATCGCTGAGCTCATCCGCTCCATTAAGAGAAGCCGCTCTGAGGCGACACAGCAGATCAGAGATCAGGAAAAGACTGCAGTGAGTCGAGCTGAAGAACGACTGGAGCAACTGGAGCAGGAGATCAATGATCTGAGGAGGAGAGACGCTGAGCTAGAGCAGCTTACACCCACACAGGATCACATCCATTTCCTGCAGGTAACATAGATCTAGAAGAACAGGAGCATAGTGAACTTGAGCAAGAGACTCACAGAGAAACAGTTGACTGAAGTGTTAATCTGTGTGTTTGGTTATTATGTAATCATCAGTCAGACTCTCATCTGATCATATTGTTTAAAAAAAAGAAAACACTTAGAAGTGAATTTCAGCTCTGGAAATCTCTCAGGAAACAATTTTCTGAATAAGCATGGGCTTAGTATTACCTGAGGTAATTTTTCTGAACCTTCTTACACAAGGTAAAAGTCACCGTAATCTTTACTGATGTAGCGTATCTGGACAGTCTCACATGACGTACCCATTCTGAGTTTGAGGAAAGCTTGTCACCATCGACTTTTGTCCAATAACTCACTAGCCTAGCGCCAGAAAGTCTGCACCTAATTGGTTCCATTGACACTTTTGTGGCGTGCGCAGTTAAAACAAACAGCCATAAAACCAGCGATGAGCGAGCCTCAAACAGATCTTTATCACCAACTACCCCCCCTTTCCGGCAAGAAAGAATTCCGGGTGAAGACGACACAACGCACACACACACACACACACACACACACACACACACACACACACACACACACACACACACATATAGACATTCTTCACATTTGAATCCAGAAATGGGCAATTCTGAAAAGGGTACAATATATTCCTGTATACCGATGTGTTCTGCTTTCATTTTAGTATAGTTATGACTTCTCTAGATGTGTTAGGTAAACTCTAAATGCTTATATTCAAGTATAAGAATGTATCTCTACCTTTGTAGATGACACGCATAGACTTTTTGGTACCGAATTAAACCTCTCTGTCTGCTTTAGTTAAAAATATATAGTAGGTTACGATAAAATGTATTACACTGTTTTCAATTCTTGGGAGTAGAAATGACGAATTCTGACACCCGTCATAAACCATGCAACTTATCATGTCAGACAGAGACAAAGAGATTCTCTCCCTCGCAAAGTTTCTGAGTGTGATTGGTCATTCTGCTCCAAAAGAGGTGTGGACTGTTTTCCTTAAAAAGATGAGGGCCCGAGCATCTTCTCTCTTCCCTTTGTGATCCTTGGACTTCGCTTCTTCTCTACTTGTCTCTTCCTTTGTGTTCAAGTTCCAGATTTTCTTATTTTGGTTCTTTTTGTTTTAAACTTTGTACCATAGTCATTTCGATCTCCGGGTGAAACGGACTCAGCCTAATTTTCAGCAACTCACCTACACGTAATGTTTTGAACTTCCCGCGAGCCATACGCGCCCTGGAAGAACCGGAAGAACGCTCCGACCTAAGGGACTCATCGAGGACCGAAACGCGCGTCCAAGCATCCTTATTCAGTGACACAGAGATCCATATGCAAGTATTGTTTCATCGAAATTCAAATCAATTAAGTGCTGAACGTTCCCTTGAGGATCACACCCATCAGTATCTCCATCTAGATCACATGGTGCTCTACCCAGATGACTCCCTGTGCGCCTTATATCACACCGGGCTCAAAGATCAGACGAAGGCATGCCTGCCCGTGGATGGCCCTCAAGGGATATTCTGTGAGTATGCGGAGTCGGTATTCTCCAGTTGTGGTTCCTCCTTCACAGTGGGTGAAAACATCCCTAATACGGTTGTAGTGACTAAAGTGCGATTTGTCACTTCCTTTAGTCGCCATTACAGGGAATTCAATACTGCTCCAATGATGAGATGGTGTTAGCTCCACCCAATGGCCCAAAAACGGAATCCACTGTTGTGGTCGGAGGTATTCAGCGTGTATGTCTTTTCTGGCGCTTCTGGAAAATCAACTGTTTAATAAATTAAAGTGATTTTCCAATTTTAATTCTGACTCCATGAATAATTTAATCTGACTCCAAATTTAAATGACTCTTTATTTTTTACTGATTTTCTATCTTAACAGCTGATCAAAAGATTAATTCTGATTTAATTTAGATCGTTGATTATTCTGAGTCTCTCATACTTATGAGTCTCTCAGTTATTAATTCATTATGGACCCAATGCCGCATAGTGATCACGTCAGCCGGATCGTGTTTCTCACGGACACAAACTTGTCAGTTCTGACTTTAGTCAGTGGATGCAGGGTTAGCTAATACCTCTTAAGTCGGTTGCCTACTGCTCACTCGTACAAAAAATTTAGTTTATTTTAACCACTTCCATACAACTTGCTAAATCAATAATAGACAGAAATCAAAAGGTCTTCAGATGACGTGTCTACTGCTCCATTCATACATGCGCCTTTAGTTTGACCTACCCTGCAAGATTTGCAGTAGCACCAGCCTCCTTATAATCTACTAAAATAACAATTTCAGAATACTTCAGAATGAATCAAGATGTAACATTTATTTTGCCAGGCAGAGTTAAACCAATTCATAGGATTAAAAAGAATACACAATACATAACTGATCAGCATAAAATACATAATTCAAAATGCAATATCAAAAATAGTTTAAAAGAGTCAGCGTACCTGGCAATAGAGACACACAGCAACAGTGTGGGAAGTTCTGTTTACAGATGCTTCCTTGAGTGGTTTGCCAATTCCCTTTAAATACCCAAGTGGAACAAAAGAACAATAAACATCTAGCACCCAAATATTTATTCAGCTTTCGTTGGACCCTTTCTCGTGACCCAAGTGGTCACGCCTGAGTTTGGAGGATAAAGACAAATGGTTATCAACGAAGAACCGGAAGAACGCTCCGACCTAAGGGACTCATCGAGGACCGAAACGCGCGTCCAAGCATCCTTATTCAGTGACACAGAGATCCATATGCAAGTATTGTTTCATCGAAATTCAAATCAATTAAGTGCTGAACGTTCCCTTGAGGATCACACCCATCAGTATCTCCATCTAGATCACATGGTGCTCTACCCAGATGACTCCCTGTGCGCCTTATATCACACCGGGCTCAAAGATCAGACGAAGGCATGCCTGCCCGTGGATGGCCCTCAAGGGATATTCTGTGAGTATGCGGAGTCGGTATTCTCCAGTTGTGGTTCCTCCTTCACAGTGGGTGAAAACATCCCTAATACGGTTGTAGTGACTAAAGTGCGATTTGTCACTTCCTTTAGTCGCCATTACAGGGAATTCAATACTGCTCCAATGATGAGATGGTGTTAGCTCCACCCAATGGCCCAAAAACGGAATCCACTGTTGTGGTCGGAGGTATTCAGCGTGTATGTCTTTTCTGGCGCTTCTGGAAAATCAACTGTTTAATAAATTAAAGTGATTTTCCAATTTTAATTCTGACTCCATGAATAATTTAATCTGACTCCAAATTTAAATGACTCTTTATTTTTTACTGATTTTCTATCTTAACAGCTGATCAAAAGATTAATTCTGATTTAATTTAGATCGTTGATTATTCTGAGTCTCTCATACTTATGAGTCTCTCAGTTATTAATTCATTATGGACCCAATGCCGCATAGTGATCACGTCAGCCGGATCGTGTTTCTCACGGACACAAACTTGTCAGTTCTGACTTTAGTCAGTGGATGCAGGGTTAGCTAATACCTCTTAAGTCGGTTGCCTACTGCTCACTCGTACAAAAAATTTAGTTTATTTTAACCACTTCCATACAACTTGCTAAATCAATAATAGACAGAAATCAAAAGGTCTTCAGATGACGTGTCTACTGCTCCATTCATACATGCGCCTTTAGTTTGACCTACCCTGCAAGATTTGCAGTAGCACCAGCCTCCTTATAATCTACTAAAATAACAATTTCAGAATACTTCAGAATGAATCAAGATGTAACATTTATTTTGCCAGGCAGAGTTAAACCAATTCATAGGATTAAAAAGAATACACAATACATAACTGATCAGCATAAAATACATAATTCAAAATGCAATATCAAAAATAGTTTAAAAGAGTCAGCGTACCTGGCAATAGAGACACACAGCAACAGTGTGGGAAGTTCTGTTTACAGATGCTTCCTTGAGTGGTTTGCCAATTCCCTTTAAATACCCAAGTGGAACAAAAGAACAATAAACATCTAGCACCCAAATATTTATTCAGCTTTCGTTGGACCCTTTCTCGTGACCCAAGTGGTCACGCCTGAGTTTGGAGGATAAAGACAAATGGTTATCAACGATCTTTATTCGGGCATCTCCCACATCAAAAACACAAGCATTATTTTCTTTTTCTGACTGTTCTGCTGCTGCGGGAATGAAACCACTTTACCATTCGCACCAGAAGTATTTATTTTGACCTCACATAAAACAGCTGGAGACGATAGGTTTGTGAGATTTGAATGAGACCTGAATGAGACCTGAAGGGGAGAAGACAGTGTTGGGAGTCAGGAACTCAGCATGGGGGGAAGAGATGAGATTAGGCCAGTTGTGTTGTGCTCTCTGTCCCTTAGATATCTTCTTCAGATTAGTGAGTTGTATTGTTTTATTGCAGGTTCAAATTCTTGAATTCAGTCTTAGTAGAAATCCATCCTTACAATGGTATGATATAATGGTTTAGTTTATTCACATAAAAAAGGAAATAAACAAAAAGAAACAATCAGTACAATGGCAGTTATCCAAAACAAATTTATTGTAAACAGCGATAACACCAGCAAGCAGGTGTCACTATATTGACATTAACAAATGCATTGATGGCTCACAAATATCCGGCTACGCCACTGTCCTACACCCCTTTGGCTGCACAGGGCTCCTGCTTCCCTCCGGTTCCTCCTTCATCCTTGCTTCCACCAGATCGGCCTCTGTCTTTCAAGCCCCCGGTTCCACCCGGTTCCACAAGTCCCGTGAGCCTGTGGCTCCGCCTTGGCCCTCCAGATCAGTGGTGTTACCCTGGGTCTTCGTACTTCGACTCTGTATGGATCTAATCCTCTCTCAGCTCCGCCTCGATTGATTGGTCCCCTGGTTCAGCCCGGATCCAACGCCGAAGCTCCACTGTGGGCTCTTCCTCCAACAGCTCGTCCACGGTCGGCTCCTTCACCGCCGGTGCCACTGCTGACCCGAGGGTTCTGGTAGAAACAGCCCTGAATGTGTCACACTGATGCGCTTTATCTGTTATATTTGTTATTAGCAGATGCTTTATATGGGATCTGTCTATGAAATAATTTGGAGGATAGTGTAAATGGCAAATGCTAGAAATTGTAGTTCTAATGTTATTTAATGAATATGTTTTCTGTTTTCTGTAGAGTTTCCAGTCTCTCTCAGCTCCTCCTGAATCTACAGACATAAATGACAATCCCTTCAGTTCTCTCTCCTCTTTTGATGGTGTGAGAGAATATGTCCTTCAGCTGAGAGACAAACTGGAGGATTTCTGCAAAGAGGAGCTGAAGAAGATTTCTGAGAGAGGTAAAGTTCTGGAGATTCTGCTCTCAGAAATGATCATCCATTGTCTCATATCATGTAGAAGATCATATTAGAAATGTCTTAGGAACAGATGCAGGGATCATTTTCTCTTGACATGATAATCACACTCTTCACATCTGTTGATTTCCACAGTTACTTTCACCAACATTGTTCCCAGGATGAGGAACGACTTCCTACAATGTAAGTCACTAAGAAAACAAGCAGAAAAACTCACTGAGTGTGTTTCAAGTTCTTCCTGTAGAAGGTGAAAGAAAACATGACAGAAGAGTTTTAGAGTTGATTGTGAAAATGATGATTTGCACAGGATATCTGATAAACGGTACTGAGAGACTGCTGATGTTGAACATGAAGAATTCAGTTACACTGAAAAAAATATAACATAGATTCAACCTGAAAAATTTGAGGTAATAATTTACACAAAGTATTTTTAACTTAAGTCACCATGAATCAGTAAATTTGGTTGAACATGTAATTTTCCTTGCCAAGGGTAAATCATTTTTTTAATCAGTTGGAGCAAGCTCCCCCCCCCCCAATTGAACAGACAAGATTACCATAAATGGGTAATAACTAGGTACTAACCCTGAACCTACCCCTAAACCTACCCTTAACCCATGTACTTACCTTATATTACCCAGTACTTTCTTAGGTAAGTACACTGTAAGTACACGTAAGTTAACGCACTGTAAAATTAAGCATTATTACCCAGTACTTTCTTAGGTAAGTACACTGTAAGTACACGCAAGTTAACGTACTGTAAAAGGAAGCGTTACCAAAAACTCCTGTGTGGTCGTCTTGAAAGCATTTGACAAAACAACTTCCCTCAGGTTTTTTTGCTTAAAAATGTGCATATTTGGAGCAATATTGATGGATTATCATAGGTTTACGTCAGATTTCTATAGAGAGTAATAATATTTTTTTAATTTATACCCAAAATGTGCCGATGTAATCATTATGAACTCTGGATACTCTGATGTACTGTGTTGTCAATCCATACTGGCAGCCTGAGCACATTTAGTCCATATATGGAATACATGAAGAAGAGCCATATCATGTGACATCCCAGGAAGTCCCTGACATAAACAAAGCTTCCAGAGATCAATGTAACATGCAGATTAAAGATGTTTTGGAGACAATAAACATGATTGCAACGATATATGATGTATATGAGAGTAGTATGAGAGTACAGGTCCTTCTCAAAAAATTAGCATATTGTGATAAAGTTAATTATTTTCCATAATGTAATGATAAAAATTAAACTTTCATATATTTTAGATTCATTGCACACCAACTGAAATATTTCAGGTCTTTTATTGTTTTAATACTGATGATTTTGGCATACAGCTCATGAAAACCCAAAATTCCTATCTCAAAAAATTAGCATATCATGAAAAGGTTCTCTAAACGAGCTATTAACCTAATCATCTGAATCAACCAATTAACTCTAAACACCTGCAAAAGATTCCTGAGGCTTTTAAAAACTTGAGTTTCACTACTCAAAACCGCAATCATGGGTAAGACTGCCGACCTGACTGCTGTCCAGAAGGCCATCATTGACACCCTCAAGCAAGAGGGTAAGACACAGAAAGAAATTTCTGAACAAATAGGCTGTTCCCAGAGTGCTGTATCAAGGCACCTCAGTGGGAAGTCTGTGGGAAGGAAAAAGTGTGGCAAAAAACGCTGCACAACGAGAAGAGGTGACCGGACCCTGAGGAAGATTGTGGAGAAGGACCGATTCCAGACCTTGGGGGACCTGCGGAAGCAGTGGACTGAGTCTGGAGTAGAAACATCCAGAGCCACCGTGCACAGGCGTGTGCAGGAAATGGGCTACAGGTGCCGCATTCCCCAGGTCAAGCCACTTTTGAACCAGAAACAGCGGCAGAAGCGCCTGACCTGGGCTACAGAGAAGCAGCACTGGACTGTTGCTCAGTGGTCCAAAGTACTTTTTTCGGATGAAAGCAAATTTTGCATGTCATTCGGAAATCAAGGTGCCAGAGTCTGGAGGAAGACTGGGGAGAAAGAAATGCCAAAATGCCTGAAGTCCAGTGTCAAGTACCCACAGTCAGTGATGGTCTGGGGTGCCATGTCAGCTGCTGGTGTTGGTCCACTGTGTTTTATCAAGGGCAGGGTCAATGCAGCTAGCTATCAGGAGATTTTGGAGCACTTCATGCTTCCATCTGATTTCATTTTTCAGCACGACCTGGCACCTGCTCACAGTGCCAAAACCACTGGTAAATGGTTTACTGACCATGTTATTACTGTGCTCAATTGGCCTGCCAACTCTCCTGACCTGAACCCCATAGAGAATCTGTGGGATATTGTGAAGAGAAAGTTGAGAGACGCAAGACCCAACACTCTGGATGAGCTTAAGGCCGCTATCAAAGCATCCTGGGCCTCCATAACACCTCAGCAGTGCCACAGGTTGATTGCCTCCATGCCACACCGCATTGAAGCAGTCATTTCTGCAAAAGGATTCCCGACCAAGTATTGAGTGCATAACTGAACATAATTATTTGAAGGTTGACTTTTTTTGTATTAAAAACACTTCTTTTATTGGTCGGATGAAATATGCTAATTTTTTGAGATAGGAATTTTGGGTTTTCATGAGCTGTATGCCAAAATCTTCAGTATTAAAACAATAAAAGACCATCTTCGATCCTTAGAAGATGACAATAAACATCAGTTTGCATTTTAGAATCTAATCAAAATAAAGTCATAGACATGATCTTGAAAAACATTAACTAAATACAGAGTTTTAGACTTATCTTCAGATTTTAAATATAACATGGTCAGACATGTGGCTTTAGCTGCAGTGCATTTCTAGATTGATACAATGCCAACTTCAATTTTATTTTCATGAAGATATTTCATAAAAATAAATTTCTAATAACTTTACAAAAATATTTATAACTATTTTGTTCATTGTGACAATAATTAATTCTAAATTTACAAAAGACTGCCATGTGTCAGCTTTCAAATTAGATCATACTTGTGCTTTTAGTACAAAGGGTTCATGAACTGTATCTGTTTTAGTTTGGGTATGCCATTTCTGGGGATTTTTCAAAAATGGGGTTGCTGGCTAACAGGTGCATTAACGTACCCTGAGACCAGTCTCTTCTTAATTGCTCATCCTGTATGTTAAATTTAATAATAATAACACAGGAACATAAATCTATTAAGTTGTTTTAGTCTTGTTGTACAGACATAATCTAATTGTGTGGAAAAGTTGTGTGGAAAAGTTGTCCTTAACGCAATGATGTACTAAAAACCGAAAGGTTTTTCCTTTACATTTTTCTTTGTACGGACGATTAACCCTAACCCTAACCCTTTGCACCTAACCCTAAGCCTAACATTGTCAAAACAATCCCAGTTCAAACAGACCTGCGAAAACCACTTAAATCGCTGTATTTGCTGCCAGGCCAGTAGATGGCGATGTCATTTTGTAAAGAAACACTATGCTGAACACGTAATGAGTGCAGTTTTTGCTCATTGAGTGAAGCAACACACATGATGTTTGTCATGTCGCCTCTCATAGTCTGAACACAATTTCTGCAAAACCTAACATAACAGAAACTCTTTTACATGTCAAACATAACTGAACATAACACATCAGCAGGCATTTCCCTCAAAAACACTACAATTACAATTAATTTCAGCATTTACTCTCCTGATCATACAAAGCATGCTGGGAACTAAAAATCCACAGCCCAGTTTCAGTTAATGCAACACAAATTATTCAGATAGTTCCAACACAATTGGATGAAGTATATTTTGAGTGGATTTTTTAACACAATTTTTTTTAAAATTAAGACAAAACGTTCAGCAATTGTGTGGTTTTTAATTAAAAAAATCTTTTTACAGTGTACATTAAATTCATAAGTCATAATTCCTGATTCTGTTGTGTTTTATCTCCATCAGATTCCCATCAGTTCACTCTGGATCTGAACACAGTGAATAAATACCTCCGTTTGTCTGAGAGGAACAGAGTGATTACTAACACTCTTACAGAGCAGTCGTATCCTGATCATCAAGACAGATTTGATGATGTGTGTCCTCAGGTGTTGTGTAGAGAGAGTGTGTGTGGACGCTGTTACTGGGAGATTGAGTGGAGTGGGAGAGGTGTGTTAATATCAGTGTCATACAACAGCATCAGCAGGAAGGGAGGGGGTTTTGACTGTATGTTTGGACGTAAAGATCAGTCCTGGAGTTTGTCCTGCTCTTCCTCCAGTTACTCCTTCATACACAATAACATAGAGACTGAACTCCTTGTAAAGTCCATCAGCAGGAGAATAGGAGTGTATCTGGATCACAGTGCAGGAACTCTGTCCTTCTACAGCGTCTCTGACCCAATGAGCCTCATACACACAGTCCAGACCACATTCACTGACACAGTCTATCCTGGGTTTTATGTTTATTATAAATCATCAGTGAAACTGTGTTGATGAATCAGAATATACATTAGAGAGATTCTACCCATAATGCTTTGGGCTGCATGATAAATCAGTAACAGTGAGATGTTATAGTCTCTTATTTTCTCTTCATTACATCAATAACACAGCTGAACTTAAAGAGAAAACCAGAAAAAACAGGCAAGAATACTAACAATTGTGTCAATAGAGACACAATGAGACTCACTGCAAACATGTCTGGATGATACAAACAAATCATAGATGATCTCAATAGACAAAGACGTTAAAGTTAGAAGCAATAACAAAAGAAATACAGGAACAGAATGTCAAAGTCGAGGGAATTAAGACACATATTCAAGAGAATGAATCAGTCGCACAGTTTGTTGATCATTTCCTGTGTAAATGAAGGATATCTAAGGATCTCAATAAAAACTTGTGTGTGTGTCACTTCAACCATACATCTGTGTCGTGCTTTATATCCTTTCATTTTATATTTGTTGTGAAGCAGTCTGAAATAAACACACTTGTTGTATTTATGCTGGTCATATAGTGATGGGGAGTCGACTACAAAAGAGTCGATTGGTCTCGGAATAGCCGTAGAGTCAGGCTCCACTCCAGCACAGGAATTTAATCCGTTTCTGTGCATGTAACTTACTTTAGAAATAGATAACAGTCATAGTGACTTCAGTTTGTAATTATACATGCCTCCGTGCCAGCTTTGTAGTTTAAATGATGTTATATTAATACTAACCATAAATCATTAAAAACTGACATCAAGAATAAACACATCAAGTTAACATTATTGTGTATTTTTGTATGTATTGTATTAATTTTTAATATCTTTAACTAGACTGTCCAAGCAGTTTTTTAAGACAACAATCATGTGCGTTTAGAGCCATCACCCTCCCAATATAATAAGATAAATTCATGAAGGAATACCTCCTTTCCCGTTTAATTCTGACATAATATTCGACCATGGCTGTTTCTTGTAATTTTTCTGTAAAATTAAGTATCGGCAACAGCTAGGTAACGACGTTGATAGCTCCTCATCAAGTCAAGGTAATGTCATCGCTAAATTACACTAATTCAGACAGTTACTGTTTTAAGGGTATTTTAAAGTTTGTGTTGGGGAAAATAAATAAACGATTTAATATCATAGTATGTAATATGTACTGCAATCTTGTATTATTCCTGATGCTGCTTTGGTGTAAAGTAAATAAAGTCAAGTAGTTGATTCCATCAATTCCTACGGTGGGAAACGGGAGTTGACTCCAAAAAACCTGGAATCTAACACCTCTATGGTCAGACGAAGCCTGATCAATGAAACGTATACAAGTGAGATTATTCAATAAACCCTGCTCATTCTTTATTGTCGTTATATTGTCTACTGCTTTCTGCTCTTCACTGGCTTTCTCAGGCCAGAGGAATGAGTGCTAGCGAGCGACACCTGCATTTCTCGAGTTTTGCCAGGACTTGAGGAATGATGAGCGTGAGAAAGGAAACCACAGACAATAGATAATAATAATAATAATAATTCATTACATTTATATAGCGCTTTTCTCAACACTCAAAGCGCTTTACATTGAAGGGGAATCTCCTCAACCACCACCAATGTGCAGCATCCACCTGGATGATGCGACGGCAGCCATATTGCACCAGAACGCTCACCACACACCAGCTTACTGGTGGAGAGGAGACACCATATATATACACATACATAGATATACATATATATACATATATATATATATATATATATATATATATAGATATATGTGGCGAAGGACGGCCGAGGGACGTGAGAGAACGGCGCGAAGCCGGTGGTGCGATTGCTAATGAGCAGCACCTGTGAAGCACACCGGTCTCGCATCTCTCACGGAGGAGCGGAAGCATAAAGGAGGAGCGACGACGTTGATGATCGAGAGAGGAACAGGCCTGTATTTTAGTTGTGTTTGGTTTTTGTATTTTATTTTAGCCAGCAGTCGTCCGCGAGGGGCTGCTGGCAGTTCTTTATGTTTATTTTCGGTAGCCAGCAGTCGTCCGCGAGGGGCTGCTGGCGGTATTTTGGTTTGTTTATTTTATTTTAATAAAGTTTATTTGATTGTTCACCGGTTCCCGCCTCCTTCTTCCCTGAACATTGCTACACTGGTGCCGAAACCCGGGAAGAGGGAGGAACGCGCTGTCAGAGAGTCCTCGCCGCTGTGGGGAATCCGCGGTGCCAACGAGCATGGTGCGCGAGTCGCCGCCGCTCGCCGTGGGCCGGAGCCTGCTGCCATCCGCCGAGTGAGGGGAGGAGCAGGGAGTGGGGGACTCGCGGGCCATGGACGCTCAAGGCGGTGCGCTGGAGTGAGTTGCCGGGGGGATGGTCGAGCTCGCTGCCGGCCGCCTGGGAGTTGGAGGAGCGGCTGCCGTCCGGGAGGGAGCGGGGGAGTCGCCGCCGCTCGCCGTGGGCCGGAGCCTGCTGCCGTCCACCAGAAAAAGGGGAGGAGCAGGGAGCGGGGGACTCCTACCGTCTGCCCTAGAGCCCAAGGAGCCGTCGCCGTCCACCGGGCGGCGGAAGAGCGTCGAGCCGTCCACCGAGGGCTACCCAGCGTCACCGCCAGGCACCGCGGAGGAGATCGCCCAGCTGGTGGGGGACCAGATGGCAGCGTGTTGTGGGAACCGGACCAAGTTTTTTTTTTTTTTCTCCTCTCTCCCCTCTCTCTGTCGCTCCTCATGCTTCCGTCTCCGTTTCCCTCGGCTTATCGGTCCATACTCCCCAGGGATCGCCGCCGCCGGGGGGGGGGGGGGGGGGGGAGTAGGCACAGGCTCGTGGGTACCCCCCGGCCTGTGAGGGGCGATGGGGGTATGTGGCGAAGGACGGCCGAGGGACGTGAGAGAACGGCGCAAGGCCGGTGGTGCGATTGCTAATGAGCAGCACCTGTGAAGCACACCGGTCTCGCATCTCTCACGGAGGAGCAGAAGCATAAAGGGGGAGCGACGACGTTGATGATCGAGAGAGGAACAGGCCTGTATTTTAGTTGTGTTTGGTTTTTGTATTTTATTTTAGCCAGCAGTCGTCCGCAAGTGGCTGCTGGCAGTTCTTTATGTTTATTTTCGGTAGCCAGCAGTCGTCCGCGAGGGGCTGCAGACGGTATTTTGGTTTGTTTGTTTTATTTTAATAAAGTTTATTTGATTGTTCGCCGGTTCCCGCCTCCTTCTTCCCTGAACATTGCTACAATATATATATAGATACTGATAGAGAGAGAGAGAGAGAGAGAGAGAGAGAGAGAGAGAGAGAGAGAACCAGAGACATTTATGCTGTTGGTCCCTTTCAAAAGCTTTTCTCAATGCTGCGCTCATAGCACTATGGAAAAACGTATTTGTTTGATCGATTGTGAAGTATATGTGGCAAACACACCAAGGAACTTGGCTTTAAATAAAAGATCAGAATGAGCTCTGATCATTCCAGTCATTGGAAGTTCATGAGAGGCTATAAATAGAGGTGAAACAAGTGCGCCTTCAGGTTTCTTTGTCTTCAGAGACTGCATTGTGTGTGTGTGTGTGTGTGTGTGTGCTAAACTCTCTATCTGTCCACTTAAGCCGCGTTTCCACCGAAATTACCCAGAACAATTTGTTGCAGGAATTTTTTTTTCGCAGGAACTTTTTTTCCCCCAGACCTGTTGCAGTCTGCATTTCCACAGCGATCTAAAGTACCGAGAAGATATGGCAAATAGTCCATTGACGTAGGACTACGCGCGCCTTTACAGTTGTCGCTGGATTTCAACCTCTGAATCTAAACCTCATCGTCGGTCAGACAACTGTTATGGCATGCATCCAACAGATGGTGGTTGAAATAAAATACTGCGTGGAGTCAACTAATCAGCATATTCAGCGCCCAAGTCCCACCCCTTAAAGTTCATGAACTTTAAAAAAAAAAGTACTACCTTGTGAGCAGGGGCTTTCGGAGGGGGAAAAATTTACCCGGAACTTCCATTTAGACCCTAGTTCCTGCGGTGTAAACACACGGAGTACCACCTCAAAGTCCCTAGTTCCTGGGGAAAGTTCCTGTGGTGGAAACTTGGCTTTTGTTAGGAGTTTGAGAAATTTCTGCATACTAACAGCTGGAACTTTGTGTGAAAGAAAAATAAAAGTAGAACATCATGTTGCAAACAATCAGGCGATGTGTGCCTCCCTGTTCAGGGCCCATCCCAAAGTTTTGCTTTGAGTATTTGAGGGAAGAGCATGCTGCCCTTGCGTTTGAGCATTGGGACTGTGAGCACTGTGAATTGTTTACTGTTAAAGTGCCTAGTGCTATTCTCGCATATTTTCAAGGGCAAGCACACACATTGAGATTGTGGGGCTCGAGAGTTGATCTGATGTAAGACTAGAAAATCTGGAAGAACTGGAATATAGCGCAACACTCTGAGAGAACAAAGCAAATTAACATTTGAACGTCTCTCTTGTGCACCATTCGAGACGCAAGTCTCACCTAACAATACTAATCTACATCTTTTCCCTTGACCCCCCATTCTCCCCCCACTCCTTCTCCCTCATGCTGAGATCATCTGAAATTCACACAAGAATCTATATAGTTTTATGTGAATAATTATCATACAGTATCACAGTTTGATATCATTTGAAATGTCTCAGTGCGACTGGTACAAATGTCTCATTCTCAAACAAGTAAACCAGAAGGTAATAAGGTATTTAAGAGTTTAGAAATAATTCACATACATAGAAGGGTGTGTCTTCCAGGCATATGGCCTCATGTGCTCAGGTGTTAACTCAATTCAAATTTCTCACTGTTAGCAAATGGTTCCATGTAAATAAACTTCTGCCCCCAGTAAGTCTGGGATGGTGATTAAGGTGAATTCCCACTGTGAACTCATGTTTATATATGAAATGAGGTCTGTCTATATAATGAAATGCAACTAGAGCTCAGGGCATTTTCTGTAATCAGATTAGCCCATGATGCGAAATGTACCAAAATACTTCGCATCATGTAGATTTTCTATAATGTCAAGGTATTGCATATTCTCTCTTTATTCTAGAGCATTTGATGTTTGTATCTATTATCTTTGAACTGATTATGCAACTGGCGTGATACATTTACCTGACATAATAAATTGTAAACATTTGATTTTATTCTAATCGACTCAGACATTATTTTTAGTAAAGAGTTAAAAAAGAATAATCAAACATTCACATACACTTAATGATGCCCGGTGTTGCAGCTCTTGGCATCAATAAACCCGTGTAGAGTTCGACCGGTGCAAATATCTTTATTGTTTCATCACGCACCGTGAAACTAAAACAAACAAAGCCACAATAAATCTTACAATACACGCATCAAAGACACATCTTCCATTGAATTAGCATTACACAATCAATTTGTCACGACATCAACAACAAATAAAATTAAAGCTGCAAGCAGCCTTACGGGGCCAAGCCTTCAATGGTTCCATGGGTTCAAAAAGTACTTAAAAATACTTTGCTTTCCAAACTTTAAAAGAAACTTTAATAACCAAAGTATTCTTACTTATTAACTTCTTACCTCACAGAAGAAATGAGATCATCCAGCTGCCGAGGTTCAGTAGTAAAAAAGAGAATGAACTAAAAATAAAGACTTTGCATATAAATGAAACACACGTTGTATTTAATAGGAAGAAAGAATAGTACAATGCTTTTCAGTATGAAAAAGAAATTGAAATGACACAACTTTATAAAGTTGTAAGACAAAGGACTTGAACCCACAATCTCTGGGTCATATGCCTGTCACTCATTGAGCCCCTGGGAAGTCATGTGTTTCCATAGATGTAGAAGTTCCATAGTTCAAATGAGAATGAACTCAAAATGAAGATTTAGTATTTAAATGGACAGCATGTTACGTTTAATGAGTTTAGTTGATATTATTGTGATTCACTGTTAGGTGGTTGTCCTGCACCTTTAACAAATAAAGTTAGTCCAAGATGCAGTATATAGGTCAATAAAATATTATTTTACAACATTAAGATTAACAGGTTCTTGTAAGAATCTTACAATTCTGGACTTTTGGTACTACTTAGGATATTGAACTGCACTAAAGGAGAGAATGTTTTGTTTTTGCATGTGGGTCCTAAAGTCTGGAGCAGGTTTCCTGATAATATTCACTATTCTGTCAAACATTCCTAGTTTAATTGTAGATTAAACACTTCTCTTTAAACAAGAATTCACGCAATGCATTTTATAATCTTGTAATTTTGTTATATTAGATCTAATACATATTTTTATGTTCTATTTTCAGTTTCTAAATTGTCATGGGCATATTAGATATTAGGTCATTAAGTTAATATTCAGAAAAAATACAAGTACTCCACAGCGATTCTAGGGGTCACTGTTTGACAAATGGAAATTTTGCATGGTGTGTCTTTGATGTAATACAACACTATTAACTAAAGCTTAAAACAATTATTGAACCTGGTCTTTAAACTGTAGAAGTTTGTCAGTTTATAAATCCATTAACACCATATACCTAGCCTCCCTTTGTTCTACTAATGGTCACAATTGTGACCTGACGAATAATCAAGTTTTTTGTATGGATTTTGATATATATTTTTGACGTAATTGTTAAAGATTGTTTAATATCCTTATGTATTCATACATGTTATCTCAGGGAAAAGAAATTGGAATTACATGGGTTAACTGCCATATGCAACTGTAATCTATATTTTTGCTACAAGTACATTACTTTGACAGTCACCTTTGATAATGTCTTGTACAATTAAGTTGTTTTTTTTTTTATGCTGCCTAGAAACAATATTGTGAGAGGTGATAAAAATGTGAATTAAAAATAACTATTATTTTTAGTTTAAATACCATTTAGCACATTGGATAAAGTAAGCAAATTAGAGGGGGCCTTTGAAGTGATTTTAAAGCACCATTGTTGCATATTTAAATCTTTACAGAAAAGAATACCAACCGTTTCTTTAGTTATTCACAATGACACTTATGGTTACACTACTTGCTTTTCCCAGTATGGTTTGTGAAACTAAACTTAGTGCCTAGTTAAGAATGGCTAGAAGAATGCACGCAACTTTCCAAATGTAAGATAAGCCCATGCAATAAAGGTCACATATTCCAAGAATTGACACACATTTGTTTTAATAAAATAAAAAAATACATTAAACAACATTTAACAAAGCTTTGCCATAAAAATGAAATAAAAATCAAATCAGTAGCATTTCAGAACATAATGGACAAAATTAACCTAATTTCAATAGAAAACATGACTTAAATCAATATTTGCCATTCATTAAAAAAACAACAACAAAAAAACACCAATACCATCATTTCAATATATATACACACACACACAACCATCTTAGTTGTGCATTTCAATACAAAGTCATTTTTGTATTATTTTTACAGCACTCTTCTTAGTCAAAGGTTTTTTAGCTGGTGTAATAGGAGGCGTTGTTGGCTCAGATGGTCTTTTAACTGGAGACTTGGGTTCTGGAGTGCTTTGTGTCTCTGTGACACAGAGGACAGGGTTGATTTCATCGATATTAACTTCAAATAAATCCTCATCACTGGGATGAGCGGATGAAGCGTTTTCAATATTGGTGACTTCCAAACAGTTATTATATGTTAAAGTCAGTTCATCGGAGGATAGAAAGAGTTCTTCTATATCTTGTGAATCACAAGTTGACAGTTCAAGTTCTGGTGCTATGAATTTTGACAAAGTTGAGTTCGAAACCGTAAGAGAAGTTATTTGACTGTCTTGATTTATCTCAATTATTCCATTGCATTTTGTTATATAGCTTTTTGTGTTCCGTAGAATTTTGCAAGTCGGGCAACGGTGAAATTGCTGTTTGATGTTGAATTGTTCTTGTGATTTGTGGCATTTTGGACATTGTTTTTTAATGTTTATTTGCACCCCTATTGGCTTTTGTTTCACCACTGTATTAGGTAGAGAGGGTTCTTTACTGATTTTAGGGCCTTGACCAGGTGGGAAAACTTGGTCCTGTGCAATAGGTTCCATGGTTGTTTTCAGGGTTGTTGTGAGGCTCTTAAGGCTGTTGTACAGTCTAGTTTTAAGATTGGTAAAGGTGTAGGAGTTACCTAGTTGCAGTTTTGAAACTTGGTTTTCCCAAAGAGTAAGTTGAATTTCTCCAGATGGATCTTGCAAGGAACATTCTTGGATCTCACAGTCTGTACCCCAGGCCTTTACAGTAGTTGCGTTGTTTAGCTTGCATACTGTTGCAGATATTTTAGTGATCTGAAAATTTAAAGAAAATCGTACATGTACAATCAAAAATATACATCAATAAACATGATTACAAGGGAAATGTATACAACTGCTGTTGTGGTCATAAGAAGAAGAAATAGCCAAACTTTTCCACACATTAACCAATTTGAAACGCATTAATCATGTTTGTAAAGCATCTAGCAAAGATAACTGAGAAGCAGAGTAATCTTTGCCTGTGCATCTGAAAAATCTTTCACATTTTAGCATTTTTTTGAACGTCAGGCTACTTTAAAATGTTTTTCTCCCCATAAAAACGATTTTGCACAATCTACAGAGGGCTAATATATGTGATTGTACTACTCTCCAGAGCATTACTACAACAAGTAAACAACCCTGTAGGCTATTTACACAGTGAGAAGGTTGAAAAAAAACAGCTTACCAATTGTCGTGATCCCAGAGTTTTTGCTTCTTCTACAGTGAGTTTTTCTATCTCTTTTGGTGGTTTGTGGGGAAATGTAGATGTTGCGACTTCCACAGCAGTACTCCGATCACACTGAATGAAATATTCAGAATTATTGAGGCCTAAAGAATGAAAAAAGTGAGAATTGATATGGGCTTGTTTGTACAATGAATTTGAAAGGAATACGATTACTGAAAGTTTATCAGATAGAAAACAGGATTAAATAGCTAGACTACCACTTACTTGGCTTTTTTGTTATGTTTGACAGTTTAACCGCTGTCCGATTTAATGCTAATGTTGTCCAAGTTTGATGTTTTTCGTGCGCAAAGATGACAGCTTGGTGATATTCACTGCGACCTGTTTGCAAAGTTGCATTAAAAAACTTTGAGTTTGTTCTAGACAGTTGCACTCTGGAAACTGCATGAATGTAAACATAAATGCAGTTGTCAGATTCACTGGTCTCTGGTCTATTTAAATATTTGTTCATTTTTGCTGTTGCATGAAAAAAGAGGTTTGCAAGTGGTGTGATTTATAGTAGATTAGGCCTACTAGAACAGAAATTTACAATGCTTGGTATGCAATTAACAAACGATTCAATTAGGGTGATTGCAGGAATTAGTAATACATTCATCAAATTGCTGAGTTAATCATTTTAGAATTGGGAAGCTTAGTTTAGTGGAGGCAAGAAATGGATCTGAAAGTCTGCTGGAAATAATTGAAAGGTAAATTTACTTGTATAATGCCTTTTAGGGATGGAGAAATGAAGCCTCTTGAACTTAATTAAGCTTTACTCTGATTGTTTTGGGAAAATATTCAAAGCATCAGGAGCAGCAATAAACCTGGAGTGCAGCTCTGTGTATAATGATAGTGTATTGTTTGATGTGTAATGATATTTTGTTGCTTATTTGAGAATAAATAATTGTATACATTATGTAAATTCTTTAGGTTAGCTTTTACTAGTCTTTTTGGCAATATACCTCAACTAATTGATGTTGATCCAAATAATGTACTGTTAGAATAGTAACTATTTGTAATTTAACATTCATGTAGTAACTAATTAACTTCTATTTACAATTACAATTTATTTTTTAAAACAATTCTTAATGTTAGATAATACAAAAATGTTCATGTATTTTAATGTGATTTTATGGTTTACTATTATGATAAAATAACTTTTATTTATTGTCCACATGACGAGAAGGAAAAACTGATATTCAAGTCACTAAGTAAATCTAAAGTTTATGGGACTTAAAATAATTAAAAGATATGCATATGTACACATTCAAATGTTTAATGTCAGATCAGTTAATATTGTGGAGTTGGTCAAACCATTTCTTGTATGGAATTGAAAGTATTCTTTACTATATACTTTGCAATAAAATGTTGCCAGTGGTTGATCAATTGAATAGGCATTTGTGTTCTGTTTGAAGCTTTATGTATTTAACTTGAAATGTATAAAAGGCAGCACAATTTAAAAAACAGAGGTTTACTTAGACCACCACAAACATCTTATCATACCCTTCTGCTCTCCAGTTCACTACTTTACACACAATGCACAAACACATATATGAAGATGAGAATTAGCACATGGAAGCAAAAAAAAAAAAAAAAAAAAAAAAAAAGAGTATACGACCATGTATAGGAAGAAAACAACCAATTTATGTAACTGCTTACATTGCAATCAGAATACTTGAAAGTCAATGACTGCTCAATTGATCACAAACCTTTCAAGACTTCAGGTGAGAATAAACATAGAATGAACAAAAACACACATTTCTAATCCCAAAAGAAAGATTAGAACAATGCTTATCTGGATAGAAAAGGAATTGAACACACAATTTTAAAGTTGTCCAATATGGGGCTCAAACCCACTATCTCTGGGTCAGATACCTGTCACTCATCTAACTGCGCCACTGGTAAGTTGTTTATTAGCCAAGATGCAGAAGGCAGTTTGGCTTGTTTGGATACATGATTTATTAAGTTGGCTTGTGAGAGCCAATTTACTGAATCCTATTTCTTCTTTTTCTTCTTAACAAAATAAAATTCTGACTCTAACTCATCCTAGAGCTTTAACTCTACATACTCCAAACTCGGCTCAGAGACTCAGACTGTTCTGACTGGAGTTACTATATCTTTTCTAACTGATTTGACTTTCAGTTTTCTTAAAAATTAATATTAAAAACCTTAAAAATCCCATAGACTTTCATTGCAGAATGTTCAAATTGAGCCAAGGCTACGGTGGCCCAGTAATGCACAAAAACTCAAATCTAAACTCCATGAAGCCCTAGACTCAATTAAACTACCATTCAATGTACTAATAAACTTATCTATCTCTCTTTTATTTCTTTCTTTCTAAAAAATCTTTCTTTCTAACTAATCTATCTATCTTTCTTTCTTCCTAACCAATCTATCTTTCTTTCTTTCTAACTAATCTTTCTCTCTTTCTTTCTAACTAATCTTTCTTTCTTTCTTGCTTTCTAACTAATCTTTCTCTCTTTCTTTCTAACTAATCTTTCTTTCTTTCTAACTAATCTACCATTCTTTCTTTCTAACTAATCTTTCTGACTAACTAATCTTTGTTCTTTCTTTCTAACTAATCTTTTTTTCTTTCTAACTAATCTACCTTTCTTTCTTTCTAACTAATCTTTCTGACTAACTAATCTTTGTTCTTTCTTTCTAACTAATCTTTTTTTCTTTCTAACTAATCTTTTTTCTTTCTAACTAATCTTTCTTTCCTTTTTTCTAACTAATCTTTCTTTCTAACAAATCTTTTTTCTTTCTAACTAATCTTTCTTTCTTTTTAACTAATCTTTCTTTCTAACTAATCTTTCTTTCTTTCTTTCTTTCTAACTAATCTTTCTTTCTAACAAATCTTTTTTCTTTCTAACTAATCTTTCTTTCTTTCTAATCTTTCTTTCTAACCAAACTTTCTTTCTAACTAATCTTTCTTTCTTTCTAACTAATCTATGTCTTTCTTTCTAACTAATCTTTCTTTCTTTCTTTTTTCAAACTAATCTTTCTTTCTTTCTTTTTTCAAACTAATCTTTCTTTCTTTCTAACTAATCTTTCTTTCTTCTTTCAAACTAATCTTTCTTTCTAACTAATCTTTCTTTCTTTATAACTAAACTTTCTTTCTTTCTAACTAATCTTTCTTTCTTTCTAACTAAACTTTCTTTATTTCTAACTAATCTTTATTTTTTTCTTTCTTTCTAACTAATCTTTCTTTCTTAAACTAATCTTTATTTTTTTCTAACTGATCTTTCTTCTTTCTTTCGAACTTTTCTTTCTTTCTTTCTTTCTAACTTTTCTTTCTTTTTTCTTTCTAAGTAATCTTTTTTTTTTACTTTAAACTACTTTAAACTTTAAACTACTTCAACCTTCTTCAAACTTTCTGGTCCAAACTTTCACAAGCCAACTTAAAGGTTATCTCGGCAAACTTTTTAATCTATTTTTTTACTAGGAATCTTTTGAACATTGCACAATTCACATGTTTTAACGATTGCTACACATTGGATTTGATTAAACAATCTTCAAAGTTATAGCCTCTTGCTTTACTGAGCATTTGCTTTATACTCATACACTGTGGTTTGCTTAATTTTACAGAGACTTAAGTTGTTGAAGGTAGAACTGCAGCAATTGGCTCCAAATTACATAACATTACACAATCATCTAAAGTTGTATAATATGGGGCTCAAACCCACTATCTCTGTGTCTGAAGTCTGTCACTCATCTCATTGCGCCACTGGGAAGTTGTGTTTTTGCTAAGATTCAGAAGGCGGTTTGGCTTGTTTGGATACATGATTTATTAAGTTGGCTTGTGAGAGCCAACTTACTGAAATCCTACTTAAACTTCTTTTTCTTCTTAACAAAAAAAAATCTGACTCTAACTCCTCCTAGAGCTTTAACTCTACATACTCCAAACTCGGCTCAGACACTCAGACTGTTCTGACTCGAGTTGCTATATCTTTTCTAACTAATCTTTCTTTCTTTCTATCTAGCTGTCTTTCTAACTAATATTTCTTTCTTCTTTCTTTCTTCTTTCTAATCGTTCTTTATTTCTAACTAATCTTTATTTTTTCTTTCTTTCTAACTAATCTTTCTTTCTTCTTCAACTAATCTTTATTTTTTTCTAACTGATCTTTCTTTCTTTCGAACTTTTCTTTCTTTCTTTCTTTCTTTCGAACTTTTCTTTCTTTTTTCTTTCTAACTAATCTTTTTTTTTTACTTTAAACTACTTTAAACTTCAAACTACTTCAACCTTCTTCAAACTTTCTGGTCCAAACTTTCACAAGCCAACTTAAAGGTTATCTCGGCCAACTTTTTAATCTATTTTTTTTACTAGGAATCTTTTGAACATTGCACAATTCACATGTTTTAACGATTGCTACACATGGGATTTGATTAAACAATCTTCAAAGTTATAGCCTCTTGCTTTACTCAGCATTTGCTTTATACTCATACACTGTGGTTTGCTTAATTTTACAGAGACTTAAGTTGTTGAAGGTAGAACTGCAGCAATTGGCTCCAAATTACACAATCATCTAAAGTTGTATAACATGGGGCTCGAACCCACTATCTCTGTGTCAGAAGCCTGTCACTCATCTCATTGCGCCACTGTGAAGTTGTGTTTTTGCTAAGATGCAGAAGGTCCATAGTTCAAGTGCATAAACCAACAAATATAATGACATAAAGCAATCAAATTTTTAACTATGATTTCAAAAGTTATAAGCGTTTTGGCAAAAAAAAAACGTATATCTCTGGAACACTAGGTGGCGCTCTGTTCAAACTTCTCATGTACCTTCAGGACATGGTGTTGATGATCCATACTAAATTTTGGTATCTGTAAAAATCGGTATCTGCGGATTCAACATGACACAAGGAATGCATTGATACCACATTTATGATTTTCTGACAAACTGTTCAAAAGTTATTGGCCAAATAGCCATTTTTACCAGATCTCATGACCTGTAGGTGGCGCTGTTCCCAACTTTGGCATGGACACTCAGATCATGGTTTCGATGAAGCGTACCAATTTTCGTTTCGATTGATTAAACTTTGGCTGAGATACAGCCTCTGAACCAATTTTGGGTCAACCTCGTTAAGTTTGCAACATCATGACTTTTTTTTTAACCAGTATGGCATGAAATTCTGTTCAGTCATGTCTGTGCAGCTCAGTCCAAAGATCATTTGAGCAAATGTTTGGACAAAATAGGACAAAATTTGAAGGAGGAGTAGCAAAAAAACTGTTTATCATTTGCTCCAATATGGCGGAAAGTCACATTGTTGGAAAATGACAAATGAGATATTGTCTGAATCGGCATAAACCAAGGAACATAATGACATAAAGTAATCAAAATTTGAACAATGTTTTCAAAAGTTATAAGCGTTTTTGCAAAAAAACTTATATCTCAGGAACACTAGGTGGCGCTGTGTTCAAAATTTTCATGTCCCTTCAGGACATTTTGTCGATCATCCCTACCAAATTTTGTGCTAATATGTCAAATAATTTAAAAGATATTGCAATTTATGACAAAATTCTAAATGGCGGACACGTGGTACATCCAATCCTGGCAATATTGATATCCACAGAATCGACATGACACAAGGAATCCATAGATACCACATTTATGATTTTCTGACAAACTGTTCAAAAGTTATTGGCCAAAATAGCTATTTTTCATATCTCATGACCCATAGGTGGCGCTATTCCCAACTTTGGCATGGAACCTCAGAACATGCTTCCAATGAAGTGTACCAATTTTCGTTTCAATTGATCAAACTTTGGCCGAGATACAGCCTCTTAGCCAATTTTGGGTGGACCTCGTTAAGTTTGCGACATTATAACTTTTTTTTTTCCAGTATAACAAAAAAATCGGGAACAGTACTTTTATGCGGCTCAGTCTGAAGATCATTTGAGTGCATGTTTGGAGAAAATTGGACAAAATTTGAAGGAGGAGTAGCGAAAAAACTGAATACTGTACATTTCAAAATGGCCACTACTGTAATGGGCGGGGTCTTAATGTAAGGTATTGGTTGTGATCAGCATGATGAGTGGAATCAGGTGTACTAAGTTTCATGTCTCTAGATCAAAGGGTTCAAAAGTTATAACCATTTCAATGTTGAATTTTTGAACTGGTGGTGGCGCTATAGAGTTGGTTCTAGAGGCTCAATAATTGGCTCAATTACTATTCATGACCATCACTATAAGTGTGCCAAATTTCATCATTTTCCTATTTACGGTTCATAGGGCTGCCATAGA
>JAVALU010002533.1:0-272765 GCA_030770095.1 Gila robusta
AACCTTTAAAACTTCCCGCGAGTCTGCTCGCCCCGGAAGACACGAGAGAACAAGCCTATAGCGCCGAAGGACAAACATGCACACGACTCTTGCATTCCTCAGCCGCACAGAGAACCATACGCAAGTATAGGTTATTGATTTGATTTGATTGATGTGATTTCTTGTTGCCTCTCTAAGGGTTACGTGGTCTGTGACTTTTGCCATGCTGCGATCACCCCGGTGATCTCTCTAATCCTTTAGTTTCACTTTCTCATCCTCTCTCTCTCTCTCTCTCTCTCTCTCTCTCTCTCTCTATATATATATATCTATATATATATATATAATAGTATATTATAGAATATATATAGTATATATAGTTTTCTCTCCCTCTCTCATCCTATTTTAATTCGTGTTTGTAATGTTTTTTCGTTTGTTTGTTTCGACTGTACATGTATCCCGTGTTTAAATGTAGAATTCTGTATCCGTAGTTTCATTTATTAAAACCATTATATTCTTGATTGCTAATTGTCCAATCTTGCTCATTTTTACAAAGTCAATGAAGTGTTTGATCCTAGCTACAAAGCTTTACAATTCGTTACTATTTCAGTAACCTAAATTTTATAATAACAAGAAGGTGAATTTTCATGGCCAGAAAATAGCTTTTTGGAATTATAAGGAAGGGATAACCTTGTTGAGAAGTTGATAAGTTAATCTTACGGCCGTTTGCTGGACAAACAGATTGTTCGATAACTAAATTAATTCCATTAAAGGTTATCTCATATAATCGATCTGGAAAGGGACCATTGATATATGAATGAAGAATTATAATTCGTTGTGATTGATCATTCATATATACAATCGATCTATTTTCAACTTCGATAATTTAACTGTAATATGCAGTATATTAATCATATTCATGATTAATTATTAAAATTCCCTATATATAATTTGAGCTAATTCAATGTAAGACTCATTGTCGTTACATGTTTGGTGGAGACCGCGACGCATTTCAAACTTTGTTTTATGAGCAAATTCAGTTTCAATCTATGAGTATATTGTGTATTAATTTTTTTTTATGCGCGCTCCAGTGAAAGTCGCGCAACGCAACCCACTGAAGAACTGATCGGCACGAAGCCGATCTCAGTTAAGCAAATTGACCCTGTGAAATATGTTTAACATGTGAACACTGTTAATTGCTAAATTAAACTGCAGTTCATAATATTATACCTGTCCCTGTAAAGACGAAGCAAACTCTTTGCAGCTGGTACATGTTAATATTATTTAAACGCCTGATTAAGACGAGAATCTCTTTATCAGAGCAAGACGTAAATCTGATCGAGAGCGAGTTTCCTCTTTTCAGTGGTAAAAGGCCTTACTTACTTACATAATGTCGTTATTGAATTCGTGGTTAACCCAGTGATATTCAACGAAAACGGTAAACTCCTGGTCAAAATTGGTTTAGCTACCCAATTAAAGATCTGATACATTTAAATGTAAATCTAATACATAAAAATGTTTTATGTGAGTAACAACAGACGAAAATTCCTGTTGTTTCACATCCGCGTGTTTTCACAGCGAAGAAATCCTGTTTCACGCTCTTGTGCACTATAGCACCGTAAAGATCCACCGAGATCTGTTTGTTTATTTGTGATTTATGGCAGGAAATCAGCGCACGACGCGAGCTGAAAGCTCTAAGTTTAAATCACATTAAAGTCGGTTGTAATTCCGCTTGCTAAACACCAGAGGGCGTCCTTTAGGTATTTAGAAATCTCAAATTACGCCCCGCCTTCTGACATCAGCATGCATGAGCACAATTCCGCCATCTCGTGGCCGTTTAATGCTCTCGTTACTGCTGAATTCATTTCCCTGTGAATTAGCCTGTCTAAATTCTCAATAATTATTTGCATTTATAGCTTTGCTTGTGCGAATATTATTTTGTGTTAGACAATTTTCCTGCTTTTGACTGGTACATTTACTCAAGTTTGGTCAAACAAGATTTGAATTAAAACTTAGATTAAAATCCCAGCCTATCGTGAGCCCACTTGGTAGGAAGTCCTAGTGGCTGCCCCCCCGCCAAGTCGGTTCACTCAACGCTCCTTTTCTCTCTTTTCAAATTCTGTTTTGGATTGTTTTATTTCTACTTTTTCTCTTATATTATTTTATAATCATTGATGACACTTCACTGTTATCGTAATTATTATAAAATTTTATCCTGATTTCTCAATCTCCTTTCACGCTTATTTTAATTTGGTTTTAAACCAGTGTAAATTTACGTCGTGTTTGCCTGTCAGCAACTGATATCCATGTGGAGGAAACAGCTCCACCCTGTGGCCTTCCTCACTAAGTCGGCATCACGCTTTTCCTCCTTTCACTCTGTTTTGAATTGTGCATCTATCTCATCTTCCCCTTTTGATTATTTTATAGTTATTAATGATGCTTTACCTTATTAGCTATTATAGGATATCATTCTGATTTCCCTTTTAATTCTTTCCTGCTTGTTTTAAATTTTAAATTTAAACAAGTTTTGAATTTTGAATTTGAATCAAGTGTTCTGTTCCCCAGGCAAAGCACGGAGAAGGAGTACGCCCCCTTGTGGTGAAAACCCCCTACTGCGGCCTGCTTCTACCGTGTTTCAATCCTGTCTCGTCATACTTTGATTTTTATTATTTTTCCTCTCTTTTGGGTTAGGTTATTGTGATAATTACCAACATTATCATAATTCCCTCTTGTTTATTATTATTTAGTAAAACCTTCGACTCTTATTGCTACATAAATAATTACTCAATTTGGTTTAAACAAACTAGCCTTAATTCACTTTATGCTTCCCTTGTTCATCCTTTTGTGTATCTATTGTAGTAACTCCCTTGAAGTCATCTCTGGTGGTGTTCCGGCCAGCAGGGTTGTCCGACCAGCGTTACCAACACTGGCTGTGCGTGAATCTCGGTTTCTTTTATCTCTGTCCGTCGTTGCGGCCCGCAGTGCTGACATCAGCAATTTGGCACTCCAAAGGTAGTCAACCAGTCCAGCCGACACAAAAGGCCATTTCTGGGACCAGTACCTAAACCGGGGCCTAAAAAGAGGCCACTCCTCCGGGAGGGTTCTGGGGAACAGCCCAATTTTGTAGTGTTGTCTGGCGGTTGACATCTTGGCGTTGCCGAGTTGTGTTTAAAGTCAAAAAGACTGTTTGGGAGGGCGCAACGCGACACAGATTAACGGAGGGCCGAGAACACCGCGGTTGATTGTTTGGGAAGCGCCAGGGAGGTTGACTATGCCACTGGTTCTCACCGGAGTGGACTCAATTCACCGCAGGTAAACTAAATTTAATAACACCCATTCCACCTACTATGAGCCACAAAATGCTAGATATCTCCCGGATATTTTAAGTGTTTGGCCCATCTCTTCTCCAAGCCACACCTTCTTAGGTTGCTATCCCGACAACCCCACTCACCCGTAGGCCCTATCTTAAAACCTATCAGCGGTAGTAGGCTTAGGCCTCCTTAGTCTCCCTAACACTTCCAGTGTTAGTATTTATTCCAGTTCTTTACAGACCTATTGTTTTATTTCATTCTGATCTTTTCTATCTTGTGTTCTGTTGTGATTTGTTTCTTTCATTTCACTTAGAGACAGTAACCTGTGAGAGCCACCAAGGAAGCTAAATAATAGAATAGAGTGACAATTACGCAACCGGTGTCATCACGTGACCCGCTAGGCTACTGCCTGTCAAAACTCTAGTTCGGGTCCTTCGTCGACCCAAATCAATCGGCTCCGCTAACTGTTTACATCAGTTAGCCCCAAAATTCTCATAAACGGCATAACCCGTATGAGTATAGCTCGTTAACCTTAGAACGAACTTGCACTGGTCTCTTTGTTTGTGTGTTGTGTTCCTCTCGCCCACAGTGAGCCAGCATGGTCCGGTCCTACAGTCATGGTCGAGAGCCATGACGACCTCCTTCCTGCCTAAGGACGCCGACGTGGACAAGCTGATGGCCCACGATCCGACCCAGAGCTACAACTACAAAGACTGGGCCAGAATCGTCGGAGGCATCGCACACAACCCCGTCGCCCAGGCACGGCTCAGCGAAAGGAGCAGCATCAGCCTGGAGCAGGAAGCCACAACGCTAAAGCTTCAAGCAGAGGAACCAGGCCCACGCGCAGAGCCATCTAGATCAACTACTCCGCGAGACCCACGGCCAGCGCGGGACAGAGGATGCAACAGACCCAGCGCTACAGAAAGAAACGGAAAGACTTCAAAAGGCCCTGTGTGATCTTCGTCTCGACACAGACCAAAGAAAGCAAGCGGAGAGAAACGCCAGAGAGGAACTCAACGAGAAACTCCGACAAGGTGAAGCTCTCCTTGCAAGAGCAGAGACTGAACTAAAAGAAAGAGACGCTAAAGCCAAGGCATGCAAAAACCACTTGCACGCAGCCCGAGCTGAAATCCACGAGCTTACTCAGCAGAGACACGATCTCAAAAACGAACTTGACATTGTTCACGAAGAGTTGAAACACTCTTATAGACTGCAGAATGACCGGGAAGGGGAAACGCACACCACAAAGTTTCCCCTAACCAGCCGGTCCGTACCTTTCAGCCACAAACTCAGAGCTGAAAGGGGGGGGTTAAAAGCCCATTGCTCAAAATGTCACCAGCCAGCTTCCAGAGAACCCCTGCCGCTAACCATGGCATGGCCCCCAAAGAACTCGTCAAGCTGGCCAGAAACATCCCTACGTTCACTCCGAACCCTGCAAGACATTGACTTTCATTCACAGACTGTAGCCAATGTAACTACTTGTGACAGATTTCACCTGCTAAGGATTACGTCTAGCCGTGACATGCGCAGCTTCCTATATCGTCAACCAGAGACTGTCAAAACTGACTACCAGCAGCTGCGACAATCTTTGATTAAAGAATTCTCTGATCCAGAATCAGACCAAGGGGTCCTCATCGCCATGGACCTCAAGCAGACAAGACTTGAAACCCCACAGACCTACTACGGCCGATTCCGACAAGCCTACTTCGGAGCACGGAAAGAGCCAGGTATGGAAGAGGATTACAAACTTCAGAACTCTTGTTTTTCCAAAACCTGCATCCCACAGTGAGTCATCACATGGGCATCCTGGCCTGTTCACGGACCATGTCTGCCCAACAGCTACGAGACTTGGCTCACAAAGCTTATGTCAAGCAAAAGACTGTGTCCAGAAAGACTGTGAAAAACAACACCATCTTCCCTGTCTCCGAACACTATTCAGAGCTGACTCAAGAGGGCGCCCCACAACACCACAGACCTTTGTACAGAGAGTTAAGACAGTTCCAAGCCAGCAGAGGGCAGCACAGCCGCAATGGTGCTCGTCCAAGGCACCAGAGCGAGCGCTCTGAAAGATTCTGGGAAGCCTGCCGGCGACCCAGAAACAGCTTACCCCCATCACCAAAAGACTCAAACCCAGGCAGCCCGGAGCGGTACCCCTCTCAACATGCCACTGGTAAGCACAAGTCTGAGCACACATCAGATAAAAACAGTGCAGCCACGTCAGAGACGGCAGAGATCCTGAAGGTGCTGAAAGAGCTTCTGCACATGAGATCTCACAAGAGAAACAAGAGGGACGAGCCAGACGTCCTATGTCTAAGCGTAAGACTTGAAACAGGGTCCCAGAACACTGGTCGTCAGCCAAAGACCACAGAGCTAACTGTCACATCACAAGGTGTCAGCATCACCCAAGCTCCACAGCTGACAGCTGCACAGCCTGAGCAGGACAGCACAGCGTCCCACAACTGGGACCAAAGTCCCAAAAGACCAAGAAATGCTGTTTTGGCTACCTGCCTCCGCAGCGACCCACACAGACCAGCCCCGACGCCAAGACTTCTGGGAAACCTGATCAAAAAGGGGGTGGGCCGAAAAACTCTACCTAACAACCACTGTGGACAATGATTTGAGCCTTGACACCCTGCTAGACACCGGCTCAGACATCACGTTAATGTCAGCCCAACTATTTGAAAGACTCAGTGCTAAAACTAAGAGCCAAGATCGAACTCTTAAATCTCAAACATGTGAGCTGAATGTGCAATCCCACAGCCAGAACGACATCCGGCTCAAACAGGTAGCTCCCATCCACCTGACAATTGGTTCTATGAATCTGATCCACCCAGTGTACATCTCAAAAATGAACACTTACCCACTTCTAATTGGCAAAGACCTGCTAGATCGCTTTGAACCTTTACTGGACTTCAAATAACTGTAAGTTTGGGCTCAAGTGCGGGAACCCCTCCCCCTCCAGTCACACAGGCCACCCGAGCCAGACTGTTGGGTCACAGAGGTCACGAGAATTCCCGCAGAGCCAGACTGTCAGGTCACAGAGTTCACGGGAACTCTCACAGCCAGCCACCGGGACACAGTTCCAGCACCAGACCAAGATTCAAGTTCACCACTCTGCACATTTCAGCTCACCAAAGACTCTGATTCCTTCTGCCCCAAGGTCACAACTGACCTGCAGTTGAATGATATAACCACCACTGACATTGTACTTGCACTATGGGCAGACAACTCAGCCATCAGTGTCCCACTATTCAATGCTCTCATTGAAGACACACCGGACCTTCCTTCTGCCAGCAAGCACACCCATTTTCCTTTAAACACGTGCCCATCAACCATGATGACGGCCAAAAGTGTCTGCGCTTTGAACCTGAACTGGAACCACCGGCTGTCTGACCCATTACTTCCTGGTCCTTCCGGACCCGCCCCATGATGTCTACATCGGAGCAGACATCCTGACTCGCCACAAGGCTCATGTGGACATCATTAATGAGGTAGTGTGGGCCCCATTGACTTTACAGCCCCCTGTTGTTCCAACCAACACTGAGAACCTCCTGTCAGGTCAGACCATTCCTGAGGTTTGCACCCTAATCAACGAACAGGAAACTGTGATACCATTTTACACCAAAGGGGTCGCCGACCGGCTCAACATGCGTTGTGGTCGAACCCTAAACCACACGCTGGGTTCCTTTCAACCCTCACCTGAATGTGTTGAACTTGGACTCACGCTGCAAGCCACACCCCTTACTGAAGTGTCATCTTGTGTAGTCAACAACGGCATGGCAAGGGACATCACAATTCCCAAAGCTTACCGAGTGGGATGGCTATTGAGCCACGACTTCCATGACTTTTGAACTCACACTACCAATCATTGGGCCCATCCCATATTCAATGATGCCCGAAGGGAACACAGACCACACAGTGTTCACAGCACCCTTCAAACTCATCTCCATTACTTCGGTCATGCCAATGGACAAAGACCAGGTATGCAGAACAGCACTGACAGAGGACCAACACCTTGCAGCATACAAAGTCTCCAGACAGCCTGCCTGCGAGACTGACGACACTGCTGCACCTCTGCCTGCCAACACGACAGACGACACACCAACAGAGGAGCCGTACCCAGGATTTGAGTCTCAAGTTCAGCAAATTCTAAAAGACGCTGACGCAATTAAAAATGATGCAGATCTACAAAGTACTTTACAAGTTCAAAGCATCCTTTACCAAAGACTCTTTAGATTGTGGTCTCACCGAACTCCACACCGTGCGCATCCCAATGCACCCTAATGCTCCTCCCACTTTTGTCAGGCAGTACAAGATCCCCATCGCTTCACACGAACCGGGGCAAGAGATCATCGAACCCATGCTTGAAAAAAAGGTGTCATCCTTCCATGCAACAGCACCTATTCTGCCCCCATCTGGCCCGTCCTCAAACAAAACGGCAAATGGCACCCCACCATTGACTACAGGAAACTGCATCAACAGGTGCCACTGTCCCGATGGCCCTTGACCCAGCTGGAGCAAGAAACACCCAGAATCAGAGGAGACACAATCTTCTCTACACTTGATGTGGCCTCTGGATTCGGGACCATACCTGTGCATCCAGAAGATCAGCACAAGCTAGCCTTTACGTTCGGCAACAGACAATTCACTTGCACCAGGTGCCGTTCGGCTATGCCAACTCACCTGCTGAGTTTAACACCTCCCTGAACAAAGCATGCCCAGATGCCAGAATGAGAGGTGACCTTATCTACGTTGATGATGTTCTCATGAAAAGCACAACAGGGGCTGACCACCTGAAAGAGATAGACTATGTTTTGAACCAATTATCCACTGCCGGCGCCAAGAACGCCCTCCACAAAGGACAGTGGTGTCGAACCAAAGTCAACTATGCGGGTCTACGCATCGGATCACGGGGCATCGAACCGCACTCCAGCCATATTCAAGCTGTTCAAAACATCAAGCCACCCACCAACATCTCAGAGTAAGACACTTCTCCCACCAGAGACTACATTCTCAGACTGTGAAAAATCTCTGCTATGCACTGTATGGGCTGTAACGTTCCTCAACAGCCAGCGCATCCGAGATGGCGTGGTCACCAATTCACGCATAGCCACATGGTTAATGGCCCTCCAGGCGCGCAATGTTGAGGCACGTCATGCTCAAAATCACAAGTCTGCGCTAGGCAACGGCCTGGCAGCCTGCCAAAACTGCTCTGATAACACACCAGCTGCAACGGTGGATGTAGAAGAACCCCAACAACAACAACTGACCTGTCACAGGTACTTTAAAGAGAATGCGTGTCAAGATATGCCCACAGCCTACATCGATGGATGTTCCTACCACCATGAGGGCACCCCTCAATCAGGTGCGGGCATGCTGTGGGTAAATGACATACCGTGCCCACCACAATACTTCAAGTTGGGCCCGCAGTCATCACAATATGCTGAGGTAGCAGCCATTCTCATAACGCTGCAAATCGCGTTGACACATAACATCAAAGAACTCCTTATGTGCACAGACTCTACCTAAGCCAGGCTCAGTTTCACATGCCACCTTCCAGGCTGGAAACAAAAGGGCTGTAAGACCTCAAACCACATGCCTGTCACACACCAACACCGGTTCCAGGCATGCGATGACATCACAAGAACAAACAACATGATTGTCTACTGGAAAAAGGTGAAAGGACACTCAAGGCAACCGGGCCTTGACAAAGACTTGAATGACCAAACCCATACCCTCACCAAGCCTGGCGCACCAAACGACTAGCTGTGGTCACTTCAAACCCACCCACCCAACCTGAAGTTTGAAGTGATTACACACGGCATAAGAACTTTACAAACTAAACTGTCCACCTCAGAGCAGTTTACGCTAGCTCCGCTGTTTACAAAGACAAACATAACGAACATGCGGGCTTCTGACACAATAAAGACTTTGCTTCACCACCTCTCAGACCCCTCCAACCAACCCTTGAATGCCGTCTACACTCACTGACAACCAGTTACTCAGAACACTGCATGACACCAAGCTCATGCTGCGTGCACAGAGCTACATTCTATGTGTGCACCGTCTGACACCACGACGCACAGACGTGTAATGCAACGGCGCAAAGGGGGGATAAACGTACATTGGTATTGGGGGATACCAATGTACGTCCATGACACATCATGCGCTGCAAACCACAGCACCAGAGCCACTGACAATACACTGAAGCAAGCGACATGCCAGCAGCAAGATGTGGGAAAACATGGGCCAAGGCAAGCTAAACCTAGTTGCCACCCATGAAATAAAAAGACTGCCCTGTCCAACCAAAGACAGCCCTTGCTGGCTTTTTCCTCCCCTTTCTTTCTCTCCCTGTTGTCTGTACCAGGTTGCTGCTGTGGTTCGCCATGCTGTGCTGTCAGCCAACCAGAGGAAAGCTGCCACCGAGAGAACAACTGAGACTCCTGATCACCGACCGCAGGACCTACACCCATTAAGCGCATGTTCGACTCATCCAGCCACAAGGCCTACAGAGCACACTACCCCAGCACCGTAGCCCAATACGGCTGGGCAAGTGCTCGATGGACAGAGGACTCCCTCTCTCACGCCAAGGCCAAGGTCGAACACATGTCCAACCAACTTGGGAAAGTGACTGTTACACAATCAGGACTCCTAAGCACCAACTAACACTCCAAACGGTTCCTGGGAGCGTTGCTCGGAGCCGTAGCTGCCGCCAGAACTCTGTTCGACACTGGTATGCCAAGTGTCCACACAGCAAACATAGCCACTGTGAAACGGCATGTGGTTGAAATCCAGACTGAACTTTCACAGCTAAAAGAGCAACTCACCACGCAGAGTGCATCTTTCCAAACCATCGGCAAGACATTGAGAAGAACATGGTCATTCTCAACATTCACAGCGTCCTGCTGAATCAGACCATGAACTGCATGAAACCGCTGTTTACTGTCTTCCAGAATGACTTTGCCCAAACTCAGCTGGTTACAGCCCTGATAACAGACATGCTTTGGGGAGGTTAACTCCTCAAATGACAGCCCAGCCACGGGTAGAATCCCACTGTACTTGAAACCCTTAAGCCTTGTGCTAATTATGCTGGTTTCCGCCATCACCATGCCAACTGATTTTATTTATTTATTTATTTTTTTTATTTTTATTTTTTTTTCAAACTCACCTCGCTTACTCTCTGGGTAGCGCCATCCCACTCTGCGTCGACCCCAAGCAGAGAGAAGTGGGTTTTGCTCCTGAACTTGCCGATCAGCGAGTCAAACCAAGTCTACAGACTTAAAGACATTGCCAATGTCGGGTTTTTGAAAAGCAACACCCACATCAAGACACACATTCCAGATGTGGTGGCCTACCACACAGCTGCACCTGGCCCCAAACCTGCACATGTGTACCTCACCAAAGACATTCACTATCTCTGCCCTAGCAAACCCTTCCTCAGAGACAACACTGAAGGAACCTACGGGTTGCAACCCCTGGTCAGCGACACACGCTGCCCTGCCGAAGCTAAGCCTCGAGCAAAAGTCACAGAGATGCAAGCAGAGATTGTAGGTGACAGGTGGCTCGTTAACATACCTGTGCGTACAGCTACTCTCACTTACGACCAGCATGACACAACCAGCCGTGTCAACATGCTCAACCAGAGTACGTGGATTCAAGCCCCGAAAGGTGCCATATTCCACCTGAATGATCTGGCATTGTACCATCTTCCGAGCAAAGCATATCAGACAGCACTGGAACTCCCGTCCTTCAAGAACTGGAACTCCGGATCGAGGAAAGGGGGTCCCAATTCATTGACATTGCTCCGGTCAACACAGCCATCCAAGCACTGTCTCGACTGTCCGTTCTGAACACTTCATCTGCGGTCCTAGCCGGGACCTCAGCCGACATTGTGCTGTGCATCTCTACAGGTAATCAGCCACACTCTGACACTATGCGTGGCATTCATTCTGTACAGAAGACTCAACCAGATGCGACACAGCCGAGCTCACGAAAGCCGTGCCTGAAGGTCTCAGACAGAATCCCCGGAAAGGGGGTGCCAAGTCAGAGACTATGCCGAACCTCATCGAGCGGAATCCTCAACTTTATGATCCACCTGCTGTCCTACCATCCTGGTCCACCTGCTACATAACCATCATGATTCACCTGTCATCTGCCCATCGTGACGATTGTCGTCCGATGATGTTCACACAGGGACTTCATCCGACGAAAAGGGGGAACTGTAGCCGCAAGCAGATGGCCAGTTCTGCCAGTTGATTAAATTATTAATGGACAAAGCAGTGTCCGGTTTTACCACATGTGACCAAAAGGCATATGACCAAAAGGCCGCTTTTGGCTCAAGATCACGCGGAGAACTCCCCAGGGTTTCCCCTTCGATAACAAGACGAACATTGTCACTTCCACATTGTCCATTCAAAAACGCAAACACAATCGCCCGCAGGGGATGAGCAAAAAAGTTCACCACCCGCCAACCACGGGATAAACTTACACACACACGCACACAAACGTCCCTTGTGTGCAACTTAGGATAGAGATATCCTTAATGTATATAACACAGAATTGTATCTAACCTTCCTGTATGCATGCATATCTAATTAGTTTTGTCTTATTCTATAGATTAAATTTGAGACTGTTCTGTAACTTTGAATCTTAAGTGTATTTCTAAAGAAAGAATACCTAACAGGATCAAATTCTGTGCCTCTCCCTCTTGCTAGGTCATAAAACTTTATGACCCCCAAAAGGAATTCCAAAGGAACCATAGCTCCCACTTGAATTCTGATAAAGAAAGAGGAATAGACTCTGCAATCTTATATTTTCTATAAGTATAACCACTTAAGAAATGTATAAACATGAATTTGATCTTTCCTAGGTCATGGTAGCCGGTATTATGACTTTATAATCGTGTGAGTGAACATTAAATGTGTGTAATTCTGCATATGAATGTAACTTTATGTTTCTTCTACTCTTTCCGGCCATTCTTGGTACCTGTTTGACCGTCTTGTTTTGACTAAACAAGTCATACATAGGATATTACAGTAAAATGTATTGTTCTGTGTGTACAATCTTTCTGGGTAGAAATGACAAAATTTCATACCCTCACAAATTATCCTGACAGGACAAAGAAAAACTTTTCCCGCTTGAGATACTCTAAGATGATTGGTTCACGTACGCGAAGCAGGCGTGAACCCCTCCTCTCCATAAAAGACTGACACAGAAGTTTCTAAAAGAGCTTTTTCCCTGTGAGAGGTTTCCGGTGCCATGGCTCCTTAGGGAGCTTTACGCAGTGTTTCTCCTTTTTCTTTAGTCTTTTCTTTATTTTCGTCTTCGGACCTTGCCTACGTTCAGTGAAATGAACAACCTGCAACTTCAACTTTAAAAGGACTCTTTGAAATCCCCGCGGCTCTTAAAGGAAACGCGCAAGCTGCGCTCAACGGAAGAAGATGGGAGTGAGCTCTCATCTCCGTTTTTCCTTTCTTTACTAAGTTTTATTTTCATCTTCGCCTCTCCTTCCACGAGGGAGATGAACTCTGAATTATTTCCTTGGTAACTTCACGTTCGGTGAACCTTTAAAACTTCCCGCGAGTCTGCTCGCCCCGGAAGACACGAGAGAACAAGCCTATAGCGCCGAAGGACAAACATGCACACGACTCTGCATTCCTCAGTGTAGCAATGTTCAGGGAAGGAGGAGGCGGGAACCGGCGAACATTCAAACATACTTTATTTAAAATAAAACAAACAAACCAAAATACCGCCAGCAGCCCCTCGCGGACGACTGCTGGCTACCGAAAATAAACATAACTGCCAGCAGCCCCTCGCGGACGACTGCTGGCTAAAATACAAATACAAATACAAATACAAAAACAAAACACAACTAAAATACAGGCCTGTTCCTCTCTTGATCATCAACGTCGTCGCTCCTCCTTTATGCTTCCGCTCCTCCGTGAGAGATGCGAGACCGGTGTGCTTCACAGGTGTTGCTCATTAGCAATCGCACCACCGGCCTCGCGCCGTTCTCTCACGTCCCTCGGCCGTCCCTCGCCACATACCCCCATCGCCCCTCACAGGCCGGGGGGTACCCACGAGCCTGTGCCTACTCCCCCCCCCCCGGCGGCGGCGATCTCTGGGGGGTATGGACCGACAAGCCGAGGGAAACGGAGACGGAAGCATGAGGAGCGACAGATCGAGAGAGGGGAGAGAGGGAAAAAAAAAAAAAAAAAAACTTGGTCCGGTTCCCACAACGCGCTGCCATCTGGTCCTCCACCAGCTGGGCGATCTCCTCCGCGGTGCCTGGCGGTGACGCTGGGTAGCCCTCGGTGGACGGCTCGACGCTCCTCCGCCGCCCGGTGGACGGCGACGGCTCCTTGGGCTCTAGGGCAGACGGTAGGAGTCCCCCGCTCCCTGCTCCTCCCCTTTTCTGGTGGACGGCAGCAGGCTCCGGCCCACGGCGAGCGGCGGCGACTCCCCCGCTCCCTCCCGGACGGCAGCCGCCCCTCCAACTCCCAGGCGGCCGGCAGCGAGCTCGACCGTCCCCCCGGCAACTCACTCCAGCGCACCGCCTCGAGCGTCCATGGCCGCGAGTCCCCCGCTCCCTGCTCCTCCCCTCGTTCGGCGGATGGCAGCAGGCTCCAGCCCACGGCGAGCGGCGGCGACTCGCGCACCATGCTCGATGGCACCGCGGATTCCCCACAGTGGCGAGGACTCTCTGACAGCGCGTTCCTCCCTCTTCCCGGGTTTCGGCACCAGTGTAGCAATGTTCAGGGAAGAAGGAGGCGGGAACCGGCGAACATTCAAACATACTTTATTTAAAATAAAACAAACAAACCAAAATACCGCCAGCAGCCCCTCGCGGACGACTGCTGGCTACCGAAAATAAACATAACTGCCAGCAGCCCCTCGCGGACGACTGCTGGCTAAAATACAAATACAAATACAAAAACAAAACACAACTAAAATACAGGCCTGTTCCTCTCTCGATCATCAACGTCGTCGCTCCTCCTTTATGCTTCCGCTCCTCCGTGAGAGATGCGAGACCGGTGTGCTTCACAGGTGTTGCTCATTAGCAATCGCACCACCGGCCTCGCGCCGTTCTCTCACGTCCCTCGGCCGTCCCTCGCCACACTCAGTAACACAGAGAACCATACGCAAGTATAGGTTATTGATTTGATTTGATTGATGTGATTTCTTGTTGCCTCTCTAAGGGTTACGTAGTCTGTGACTTTTGCCATGCTGCGATCACCCCGGTGATCTCTCTAATCCTTTAGTTTCACTTTCTCATCCTCTCTCTCTCTCTCTCTCTCTCTCTCTCTCTATATATATATATATATATATATATATATATATCTCGTTTTCTCTCCCTCTCTCATCCTATTTTAATTCGTGTTTGTAATGTTTTTCGTTTGTTTGTTTCGACTGTACATACATGTATCCCGTGTTTAAATGTAGAATTCTGTATCCGTAGTTTCATTTTATTAAAACCATTATATTCTTGATTGCTAATGGTCCAATCTTGCTCATTTTTACAAAGTCAATGAAGTGTTTGATCCTAGCTACAAAGCTTTACAATTCGTTACTATTTCAGTAACCTAAATTTTATAATAACAAGAAGGTGAATTTTCATGGCCAGAAAATAGCTTTTTGGAATTATAAGGAAGGGATAACCTTGTTGAGAAGTTGATAAGTTAATCTTACGGCCGTTTGCTGGACAAACAGATAACTAAATTAATTCCATTAAAGGTTATCTCATATAATCGATCTGGAAAGGGACCATTGATATATGAATGAAGAATTATAATTCGTTGTGATTGATCATTCATATATACAATCAATCTATTTTCAACTTCGATAATTTAACTGTAATATGCAGTATATTAATCATATTCATGATTAATTATTAAAATTCCCTATATATAATTTGAGCTAATTCAATGTAAGACTCATTGTCGTTACACTATGTTGTGTCTCAACAATGATTTTATATTTTATGGACATTTTAAGACTAATAATAAAATAGGTTCGCAATGGATACAGGCCTATTTATTAAGTTGACTTTATTTGGTATCAATAATATGGTGGTAATTAGCCGAGGCTATTTCATAATGTCATTAAAGCGTTTAAATTGGCAATCACTTTTGATAGGCTAATTAAAATCATGGCAAACAATTTGGCTCTAAATGGCTAAGATCTATAAATGGGTAAGCATGTGGTGTCTAGTAACTGACCAACTATGTCACATTTTTTCAAAACTCTACACACAATTCCCAAAACTTCACACACAAAATGCAAAATGCCTCACATCTCCTTCAAAATGGTAACACTGCATTCAAATGCCATAAACACATGTCAGAATGAAGCATTTGCATCAAATGGCAAACATTTATTTCATAATAGTGCATTTTTGGATATACCTTGTAAACATTGTTTTTCTAAATCTAAAGCTCTTTGGTCATTCTTACACTTATATCTACATTTCAATACAATGTTCTACAGTGAAAGTAATCTTCTGAGAGGGGTAACAAGTACACTGTAATCACCAGTGCAATGTAGAAACAGAAAATATTTATTAGGCCAAACATTACTGTTGTATACAGTAGCATACAACAAAACCATAAACATATGTAAACCAAAAGTATATTCTTTAGAATACAGTAAAGAACACAATTGAGTGTGGGGGGTCTCTGTGTTGGCATCCGTTGTTCAAAACAGGTAATCTGACCTTTGACCTATTATAGGCTTATACTACAGTAAAGCAGTGATTGGTTAGTGATCAGTAAAGCAATTAGTGTTTGCACATATGAGGAGTGTGTGTGTGTGACCTGGTGAATAAGTGTAGCATTTCGATTGGTTGTGTTTGGTGATCTGATCTTGCTCGGGGGCATATTATTTTTCCAATGTCATTGTCAAAGAACTTAGGCTATGTATATCTGTGTTAAATAGGAATCCATTGCAATAAAGTTATTCTCATTCTGGGCACAGTATGCAAGGCTATTGCTTTACCTGCTCTCCTCTCTCATCCCCATCTCCTTCTCTCGTTCTTCTTCTCTCAGTCTCTTTATCTTTACCTGTAAATACCCCCTTCCCGAAGCTGAGCTTCGATACAGTCTTTGCAAACTGATTATTTATGTCGGTCGTTTAAAACTTCTATCGTAAAACAGCTGTTTAGTTTTGCCACTTGCATCTTATCTCGTGAAGCGTCGCGTTGGGATTCGCGCGCGGCTCGCGCTTCTGTGAACATAAATCCTGCTTTGATCGGTCATCTCAAACATTTTGACATATCACAATTTGATAATTTAATGAATATATTTGACTTGTTAACTTAAACTATGTTAAAATAAATATTACTGGAATAATTTGAGGAATGTTTCATTTGCATAGAACGTGTTGTCTTAACGCCGTAATGGCGTTAACGGATATTCATAGACATTACGATATTCGATATTCGTAATGTCTTAACGGATATTCAAATTAATTAACCAATCATACCATTGATCAGCTCTACCAAACTTGGATGTCTTTTTTCCAGTAATAAACAAACATTGTTAAGTTGTTTTGATTGATACTGTGAAGCAGCTTTGATACAATCTGTATTGTGAAAAGCGCTATATAAATATATTTGATTTGACTTGACTTGACTTGACTTAATGCACCTTCGCGTGAAGTGCAAAATCAATTCCTGAGCAATCGATGCCAACTAATTCAGCACTTTCACTCGGGACAGCGCCTGTGTAACGTCGAGCGTAAGAGGAGCGTGTTAAGAAGCCTCCTAAGGGACACTTCGGGGAACACACTTAGGAACATAACCAACTTCGGTAAGATATATCTTTTTGAGTCTTCTTAGCGCGCTAAGAGTGAACGTTAATCGGGGAACCGGGCCCTCATTATCAATGCTGAAAACAGTTGTGCTGCTTAATATTGTTATTTTTCTTCTTTTGTTTTGGTTAAGTAATATACAGTATATATATATATATATATATATATATATATATATATATTTATAATTATTTTATTTAGCAAGGACCTATTAAATTAATCAAAAGTGAAAAAATATCACGGTTTCCACAAAAATATTAAGCATCCAAAAAATAAACAATAAGAACCTTTCTTAACTTAGCACCAATAAAAATGTAGCACAAATCAAGATTTTACTATGATTTCTGAAAAATCGTGTGACATTGAAAACTGGAGTAGGCTATGATACAGAAAATTCAGCTTTGACATCACAGAAATACATTTTTAATTAATTATATTAAAACAGAAGAGCTATTTTAAAGTGTAATAACATTTCCCAATATCAGAGTATGTTTGATAAAAAAAAATCAGATTGAGACACATTTAAAAAATGAATATATAACAATCCAAACTTTTTACCCGTGCTAGGCCTATACACGTATAAACACTGCAAACAGATTGTGGTGCGTGTATTTATGACAATGTTCATATTATGTTATTAACAAAACAATATACAGTAAGTAAAAACACCTTGGAGTTTGTGTTACATTCCACACATCCTTGATCCGCAGTGTCCGTTAAAAGTTAAAACCTCACATAGTTCAGTAAATATTGTGATTTGGTTTGCCTTCGGTCTTACCTTGTTACTTCAACTGTAGTTAGCCTACTGTAAAAAAAAAAAGAAAAAAAAAAGAAAAAAAAAAGATTGAGCCTGTTTGGGGTAAATTTGGAGCAGGTAGGGGGCTGGTGAAGTCACCATTTATAATTCTCTTTCATTCAGTGTCTGATATTTTAAAACCTGACGCAGCACAAGCGAAAATGTTACCAGCACAAACGAAGCACAAACGAACGAGACTATTTTGGGTGAATTTGGAGCATGTGGGGGGCTGAGTGACCTCAGAATGACCTAAAAATATTTTATTATCTAAAAAACCGAAGCAGCTCAAACGAAACTTTTTACAGCACAAACCAGCACAAACGGAGCACAAACGATTGCGTCTATTTTGGATGAATTTGGGGGGGCTGGTGACGTCATTGTCTATAATTCAATTTCCGATATTTTAAAACCCAACGCAGCACAAACGAAAATTGTACCGGCACAAACCAGCACAAACGAACGAGACTATTTTGGGTGAATTTGGATCATTGGGGGGGGGCTGAGTGACCTCAGAATGACCACCTAAAAATATTCTTTTATTATCTAAAAAACCAAAACAGCAGAAACGAAACTTTTTACAGCACAAACGGAGCACAAACGATTGAGCATAGTTTGACGACGTTTTGCGTTGGGTGGGGGGCCAACTTCACCCCTCACACACACCTCTACCACCCCACCGCAGCCGCCTACTCTCGCACACATTTCAGTCGTGGCGCATCTCAAACGAACCCGTCTGCACGTGTCTATTAAATCCATGAGACATCAGCTCATCATCAACTACATGACATGTGTTAATGAAGCGTCGACTATGGCAAAATGTTGACGTATTTAACTATGGCTACATTCATGTCACCGGGTGAGACAAAGAGGAACCTTAAAACCGGGACTTGTTGCACTGGGGAGCGATTTCCGGTGTAACACCGGGCTAGTTCCGGTGGCATGTCATGGCCGTCAGTGTTGACGAGCGCCAGCTGTGGACACTAATCAGGCCGGTATCAGTGAACATATGCGGGAAGAGGCATATATAAGGAGAAGTTTGAAGACAGAGGTTGTTGGTTCTTGGGGGGTGGGGGAGTTTTCTTGGTGCTTGGGGTTTCCACGTTGGGTTCCCTTGGCGCTTTTGTCAGCAGACAGCAGAAAGCAGCAACCGCAGTGCATACAAGTGTGGGGATGTTTACACATTGAAGACGGATGAGTGCCCGACATATGGAACTGAGAGAACAGAGTGATTAAGGGCAGCGCTGAAGATCCATGCTGTTACCAAGGAGAGAAGTTAAGTACACTTTTTGCATCAACATACAAAAGGGGATGTTATGAAGATTTACCAAGAACATTCTGAATACTGATTTGCACTGGCTGGCAGCGTGTGTTGTCTCTCTCGTTGTGAGTCTTAGAGAACAAGGAAGGAGCTGGGCTTTATAGGATTGCTCTTGAAACCTGATACCCCCGTGTAGAAAGCCATCGGTGGATTGTCTGACCCTGCAAAGATGGAGTGAAGGCCTGTTATTCACGAGAGGTGATGTGGCATTGCAGTGTCTGAAAGTGTGAAGTGAGCACGTGTAAAGAGTTATACTATTGATGCATGCACGAGTGTGGGAGACCAAATCATTACCATCATTCTATGATCTTTGTTTGGGGAAGCCGAACCAGTGGGGAATCAATCTAATCTGATCCGTTGATTGTAAAGTTGTGTCCAGGTTCCAACCACCTGATGTGATATTGGAGGGAGAAGTTTAGCTCTGTGTGTTGTTGGGAAGAGCTGCATTCTGCTATTGCTGTCCTGTGGGAAGAGAAGACTCAGTTATTAACTGCTGGATCCTGTACTCACCATTGCTGTTCTGTGAACAGAGAGATTCTGCTGTCCGCCGTTGCATTCTGCTATTGCTGTCCTGTGGTAAGAGAAGACTCAGTTATTAACTGCTGGATTCTGTACTCACCATTGCTGTTCTGTGAACAGAGAGATTCTGCTGTCCGCCGTTGCATTCTGCTATTGCTGTCCTGTGGTAAGAGAAGACTCAGTTATTAACTGCTGGATTCTGTACTCACTATTGCTGTTCTGTGAACGGAGAGATTCTGCTGTCCGTCGTTGCATTCTGCTATTGCTGTCCTGTGGTAAGAGAAGACTCAGTTATTAACTGCTGGATTCTGTACTCACCATTGCTGTTCTGTGAACAGAGAGATTCTGCTGTCCGTCGTTGCATTCTGCTATTGCTGTCCTGTGGTAAGAGAAGACTCAGTTATTAACTGCTGGATTCTGTACCCACCATTGCTGTTCTGTGAACAGAGAGATTCTGCTGTCCGCCGCTGCATCCTGCTATTGCGGTCCTGTGGCAAGAGAAGACTCAGTTGTTAACTGCTGTGTCTGATCTGCTGCCGCTCTACGAGCGGAGAGATCCTGTGAACCATTACTCTGAAGGAGAGTCTGCTGACTGCTGTGTTTGATCTGCTGCCGCTCTACGAGCTGAGAGATCCTGTGAACCATTTCTTCGAAGGAGAGTCTGCTGACTGCTGTGTCTGATCTGCTGCCGCTCTACGAGCTGAGAGATCCTGTGAACCATTACTCCGAGCGGAGAGTCTGCTGACTGCTGCGTTCGATCTGCTGCTGCTCTGCGAGCTGAGAGATCTTGTGAACCATTGCTCTAAAGGAGGGATTGCTGACTGCTGTGTTCTATCATAAATAAAAAGAAGAGATTTTATATGATCTGTTGTCTGTCCTGATTGGTGTCTTTGGTGTCGGCTCCTCCGGAGTGTGGTTATTGACCCTTGGCCTAGGGAGGCAGAACGGTTACATTCACACTGTCAGTCCAAATCCGATTATCTTTGTATCCGATTGGAATCTGATCTAAAATAATGTCCACACTGTGTATCGCAACAGATCCGATTTGTGTGTCCATGTAGCTCTTGGGCAATATGGCACTGACATTGTGTTGATGGAGCCGAGGGTTTGCATTTGCAATAGAGATGTTTTCTTATTTAATTATTTTACATTTATTTATTTTTTATTTTTCTTTATTTTGCAATGATGGAAATATGTAGCCGCCGCGCTGGACATCTGCGTCTTGAGCTGCAGAACTGTAGGAGGATATTATGTACTACAGCTTTTTTCCCGTGCTCTTGTCTGTGCCTGTTTCAAAATAGATAGGTTTCAAAAACGTTGGTGAAAACCCTCTATAGCCCTGATTTAGACCAGCGATTAGTATAGCCAAAATAGTCTTAAAATTGTTTATGTTTTTCGCCCACGCAGCTTCATGTTTGCTGTCACACATTCATAAAAAATCTACGATATTATTTGACTGTCTTTCATTTTAAATTAAATAAAAATGCAATTGCATTTCTCAACCGCTATATGGCAACAGCCCCACTGAGACATGACTACTGGCGAGACTTTACTACAGATCACCGTTCTCGCGATCGCGCAATAAACATTTCCACCATTTTGAAACATTTTAAACGAGCCAGAGCAAAATTGCATTCAGCTGTCGGTCGAAGAGAACAGGTAGAAGACATTCCTACTTTTGTCTTGTAAGTATCGGTGTTTTCGTTTTGACATGTGCTAATTTTTTAGCTAAATTATTTGTCATCATGTGTTGTTAGAATCGTGACATTTTAGCGGGTAACAGTGTATCATGGCACATGTGTAGGCCTACTGTAACCCCATGCTTCCATGTGCAACCTATTATAAAGTGTTATGAAAGCCACAATTATATGTTACTCTTTTCTTTAGATCATTATGATATGAAAATAGCATTTCCTCACTAAAGCTCTCATCTTTGACAAAGTCCATCATTGATTCATTTGAATTATAATATTGAATTTGTCTGAACAATGGCTTGTTACATACAGAGAGAGCATAAGCTAATATAGTAGAATAATATTTGTCATTGTACAAGCACAATAAGATTCATTCATTCATTCATTCATTCATTCATTCATTCAAGTTTGAAACTTTTAAATTAATTTTATAATACAGCATAAAAATACAAATGATTGGCTATATAAAATTAGCAATTATAAAAAGCATCCAGCAGTATATCAATAATGCAAATAGCTCAGATGTGCATTAAAACCTAAACAGAACACATACAAGCAGTGCAGGTGAATGTATTAGTCCATGCACACTTGAGGTTAAACTGTCAACAATGCTTTTCTTGTGCAAATATGTTTTTCTTATTTAGCAGATGCCGTGATGACCAACTTCCCAGCAGCAACAGAGTTTTATATTTTATTATCTTAAGTTGTTGATGTTCCATATTTAAAAAAAAAAATCATTTTATATTGTATTGCAACGCGTTCTCATCCCAGGGCGTCATATACTGACACTTTTGACAAAGCGTCTATATCCAACGCACATGGCACCCTTTAGCGTCAATATGTAACGCACAGGTTATGGGTAGGTTTAGGTCTGGGGTAGGATTGGGGTTAGACTGCTAGGAGGCGCCTTCTGGCCCATATCGATCTGCGTCTCATATTGACGCTAAAGGGTGCCATGTGCGTTGGATATAGACGCTTTGTCAAAAGTGTCAGTATATGACGCCTTGGGATGAGAACGGGCTGTGTATTTTTAATATTTGATTTGGTTGATTTTTTTATGTTTTGATCTTTTTGTAAATAAAACCTTTATATTTAATTTGTTTGGATGGATTGTCATTTATGAGAACCTGTTATGTTTGAGTGAAAATAATCCCTATAGCCATCATTTTGTTGTCTATTACATGTGTAGTCGTTTAATAGCTGTCTGATTGAGGACTAGTCTATTCTTGGGCTATGGTTAGACGTCTATTAGATTTTCACTGACAGCCCAAATTCAGCCTTGTTTTAGCCTAGACCCATATGCACTGTCTATTAGATGTATATATGTAGTGGTTCAATAGCCGTCTAATTGATGACTAGTCTATTCTTGGGCTATGGTTAGACGTCTATTCTTGGGCTATAGTTAGATTTAATTTAGCCTTGATTTAGCCTAGACGTCTGGGCTGTGTTTTGACGTCTATGCAAAATTGCTTGCTGTGTCCCATTTGTAATTTTAGGTTTAGAAGGGTGCTTGTGAGCACCCCTTTTGTAGTCGATATGCACCCTTGATGTGCACTGATGCAAGCTCCACAGCAGACTTCTTTCAAACAGTCAACGCGGCGTTACGTCACGAAAGTGCGGACTCATATGAAGACCACGAGTGTTTAGGGTACAATTTAGGACAGGGCCTACTGCAGAATCCGACATGGAGTTTTTTTTTAACATATGTCAGCATGACATCAGAGCAAGTCAAACAACACATTTCTAACCAACATGCATCTCGCGGTGATCGGCTCTGTGCAGATTTAGCTAATCTCAAACCTAATGATGGGAGAAACTAAGCTTTTCAAAGCTTCGAATGAATTGAACCGATTGCTTCCCAAAATTATTTAAATGCCACATGCTGGTGACCCCTGCTGGTCAGTACAGTGTAAATGCAACACAAACTCAGGCCAATCATGCATAAAAACACTTTTTAAAAACATATTGCAAATGTTCTCTTTCATAGGTTCACTTGATGCTGCATAGCGATGAAGCAATGGGAACGTCCTTAGGGCGGTGCTGTTTGTCTGAACCCGTATAGAATCACGCCAATCCATTGGCTGATTGCGCGGGTGCCTCCTCAGCGGCGCTACGTCACTCACTTTTATACAGTGAACGCGCCATCAGCTCCTCAGAGTTTCTTCTTCAGAAAAAGCAATTTATCTTGCCCGTGCTAGTTTGCATTTTTCGGATTTTCCTCTTCATGCTTCAGTGACCGCATTCTACGGAACTTTCTCGTTCTCCTCTCGTTGAATCACAATGGATTTGTGTTGTTGCCAGCCTCCATGCTCTCGCTTCATTGCAAGCGACGACCCGCATGGTAAGTGTGTGAAATGCCGAGGCTATTTCTGGCACATCTGGCTGCAAGTTTTGTGAGAATTTTAGGCTTAAACTCTTCGCACGATGCTTGCTTTGATAAAGATTCGCCCACTCTCTCCCGCCGCTCTGCTGTCAATAATGCGGCTGAGGACTGGGGATTGGACGTAGAGCTCGAGGCGTTCGAGAGCGAGCAGGCCAGCTATTCCCTCTCTCTCATCGCACTTGATGTCATCTCCTTTGGAATGGAGGAAATTTTATTCACCGTGGTGTCTGATTTCAGAGGATTTCGTTGCTGCGGCTGATGCTCTACCGCCCAGCGGCCAGGAAGCGCAGCCTTCTGCGGCCTACACTGAGCTGGTGGATGTGCTACACTTCCCTTGGGAACTGGGAACTGGGAACACTTCCCTTAAATCCTGATGTACTCGTTACATCATAAGAAGAATGGCATCTACGCTAATTTTAGTGTCTTTGTTTATCCCAAGGTTTTCCCGCAGCCTGCCGGATCCAGGCCGTATCCAGATCTGACTAGGAGCTTCGCCTGGACCCGATGACAACGCAGTGCTGAAGTGCCAACTAGCCTCTCCCTATGGAGGATCCCTATTTCACTCTACAGATAAAGCGTTGTGATTCCGGTTCGCGTACCAACCCCGACGTGATAAAATAAAACAAAATTCTGTATCAATTATAGGCAAGAGAAGTAGTTTGTTTAGGCATGGCTTGTAAAGAATTACAAACCTTTGCACATATATTCAAAAGCACATAACTATAGAATAAATTCTTAATGCGCATGTGAACGCCACCAGCATTTACCACAGGTTCACGTTTAAAGTCTGTTTAGAGAGAACGGCGTCGTCTTAGCAGCCCCTAATTTAATAACAAATGATCATTTCAACAGAAGTAATCAATCAAAACAAACTTTAGCTGGAAATAACATTATTCGAGAATCGCTATGAAGCCAAAACAATCTCTGTTACCTTAAATTATGTTTGTCTCTGTAAAGCTGCTTTGAAACAATCCATTGTTAAAAGCGCTATATAAATAAGGATGACTTGACTTGACTTGCTAGTGCGTGCTACAGAGAAGTGAGCAGATGGTTTTTCCTATATGTCTGTACCTTCTGCGCTGCAGTAATGCAGGCACGTACATTTGATTTGGAGCTTACGCTTCCAACTCTTGTGTCGTGTGACTGCTAGGCGCGAACTCTGAGCAGTTCTGCAGCAGACATTTTGACGTGCACTATGGTTTTGGCGCTTCATGCTACCAAACATTTGTCTGCCCAAATAAATTACTATTTCATCTCCGCTGCTGCTTTGAGCTGGAACAAATGAATGGACAAGTTCACATATTAAGAGTCATTTCCTATGGCAGGCTGTTTTAACACGAATGCCATAGTGACTCCAGCTGCAGGGTAATCAGACTGTTTTTCCTATCTCTCTCTGTTCTCTCATGCCTGATAGCAATGATTTGGTCGATGGGACAGCTATTTCACTGTCACCACCCTCTTTCTGTGCAATTGTTTTGGCACTTATGCTACCAAGCACTTGCTCATGTGACTGGATGTTGCTATGAGCTGGCTCTGAGGAGTTCTGCAGCACAGTGTTTGGCACTTCATGCTAATGTGGCAGCTTTGACTAGAGGTACACTGAAGATTTAGGAAAGTTACCGACGGGTTGTCTTATATTCGCGATATAGAAAGCAGGGGGAAACAGCAGAGGGCGCCAACACAATAGGCTAATTAATGACAGTGTTATGAATTAAATAAACAATAAATTGCCGCCATGGAGAGATCAAGAGATCATCTTGAGAAACGCGCTTCAAAAGTTGGTCAAATAAACCAACACGTTCGAAACAGTTATGACGCCGACTTTAAACTTATGGTCGTGAATGAGGCAGAATCATCTAATAATTGCAAAGCTGCCAAAAAATTTGGAGTCACAGAATGCAACGTTCGAAGGTGGCGAGCAGAAAAAGAACAACTAAAAAATACCAACAGCCAAAGGAAAGCTTTCCGTGGACCTCAAAGTGGCAAGTTTGCAGAACTTGATCATAGAATCTATGAATATGTGATAGAAAAACGTTGTGATGCGATGCCAATCACAAGAGAAATCATTCGGCTGAGGGCTCTGGAGATAGCCAAGGAGCTGAACATACCGACAAATGAATTCAAAGCTAGCGCTGGGTGGTGTACACGAATGATGCGGCGCAAAGGGCTGACACTGCGTCGTAGAACAAGTCTCGCCCAGCGCCTGCCCTCGGACTTCGAGGAGAAGTTGCTGTCTTTTCAGCGATATGTGCTTAAACTGAGGAAAACTCACTCATACCCCCTGGATCAGATAGGGAATGCTGACCAAACACCAGTGTTTTTTGACATGCCAACATCTGTTACTGTTGCCAAGAAAGGGGACAAATCAGTTATTGTGCGATCTACTGGAAATGAAAAAAAAAACGAATCACTGTAATGTTGGCGTGTCTCGCTGATGGGAGCAAACTCCCCCCTTATGTGATTTTGAAACGCAAGACTTTGCCAAAGGAGACGATGCCAGCTGGCATTATCGTACGTGCCCAGGAAAAGGGCTGGATGGACACTGACCTGGTAGTGGACCGGCTCAAGGTAGTGTGGGGCAGGCGCCGCGGTGCGCTTCATAAGATGAGGAATATGCTTGTTTTGGATGCATTCCGCGGACACTTGACGGAGCCCGTTAAAACTCAGTTGCGGAAAATGAACGGCGATCTAGTGATCATACCGGGGGGGATGACAAGCCAGCTGCAGGTATTGGATGTAGTCGTCAACAAGCCATTCAAGGATAATCTGCGCAACACTGAGTGTCTCCTGTCAGGCGTTCACTCAATGACGCCTACTGGAAAACTTAAGAAGCCAGCAGTGCATCTGCTCTGTACTTGGATCCTCCAAGCATGGGATGCCATAAGCCAGGAGAGCATCATTCATGGATTTAAGAAATGCTGCATATCAAATGCCATTGGTGGGAGCGAGGATGACATTCTGTGGGTGGGGCTCGTGGAGCATCATGATAGTGATGACAGCGAGAGTGAGCATAGCGAGGCAGGGGATCTCTATGAGGAATAGGCCTAGTTTAATGTGCAGCATAAAGGCCCATTTGCACTGCTGTTCTTATTGCAACCTCACAGTTTGGTTTGTTTCAAGACTTTAATGTCAGATGTGTTTGATTAAAAGCAGATGGTTATTTTCTATCTTATCTTCACACCACAATTTACATACATACATAAAACTTTTTTTGCATTTTTGTGAAAAGGTTATTAATTTTTGTCACTCATTCATTCATTTCTGAACTCATTGACAGAGTGCACTTTATTTTGGACAAATTAATCCAAATATTTAATGAATGGTGTTAACATGTTTTTCAATGAATTATCACTAGAAATTTCAAATAAAACTATTTTCTGTTGAAAATCAAATTTTTTCCCCAAAAATCTTTTTGTCCCCAAAAATAAATCTGGAAAATGGGGGGTCGTCTTTATATTCGGGTATATACGGTATATGAACAGAAATGGGCAAAAGCAGCAAACAGCATTCCAACAGGCCGCCCTTAGGTCGACCAAACACATAAGAAATAAACAAACAAAAATAGACTCAAAATCACACACAAAATATATATTGCTAATATACACCAGACCACTCAAATCAATAAGAAAAATATAAACCACACGACAACAAGAACTCAGAAAAATCAAATAAAAGAAGCAAACATCAGAAAATAATGGTCACAGTTAGGTGGCTGACCTAGTATTTGAACGCACTGGAGGCTTTTGATTCAAGTTGGTTAGCACATACTTGATAAAAATACCGCACTTATTACGGCCCACAATCATCGGTCCAGCTGATGGAGCGCATTCAACACTGTGAACAAACAATGGACGAGGGATCAAACACAGCGTGTCGTCACTCAAACTGAAACAGAGTTAATGATGGTCGTCTGCCAGTTCAATAGAACAGACAAACTCATACAGTCCCGTCTCCTTTAAACCCTGAAAACAGGATATAACGTTAGTCACTGTGACGAGTCCGATGATGTCGAAACCGGCAGAGAAAACAATGCAGACAGCAAAAGGAACATTCGCGCAGGGGTTTAGATGAACTCTGAGCCCACTGTAACGTATATTCACTTGCACGTTGAGGTAATAGCACTGGCTTACGCATTGGGGGAATCTCTTTTCCACGAGATATTGAAGCAAAAAATTATCCTTAATTTGTTTTAATGTAAAATGCGTTGCAGCAGCACGCAGACACAGGCAAGACGGCTCGCGTGCCTATTGGCTGCTCTGCGGCAACTGCAGCAGCCTATCGAGAGAGGCCCCTTGACGACCTTAGTCCAATGGGGGCGCTTCGCGCCCACTACATCACGTCCCGCCGAAACGGGCGTGGCCTGGGCCTATAAATACGCTCGATGGGCTGATAGAATCTGGATTTTATCGACAAAGCGAACCAGAGCGTGTCACATACACGGCAAAATACGCAGTACTCGTTCCCTCTTCTAGAGAGAACCGAGGTTACGTTAGTAACCAAGTACGTTCTCTTACGAGAGGTTCTCTCGTACTGCGTAAATATCTTTACGCATTGGGGACGCAATGTAAAACGCTGTGCGTGCTGAGATCCAACACCAAAGTCCCAAGGGCAAGAGCACAGGGCTCATATAGTGCATAATCACCAGGGACCCACAGGGAGTCCAGGAAGAGGGGCTGGAGCAGCATCATTCCCATATCAGATAGTTCCAAGGAGCATAATGTATATGTAGACATACATATAACTATATGTAGGCAACACTTGGCCTGAGCTAAAAAGTAATATGGGTCTTATTACTGCCAATAAGGAATAATAATCTGAGGCAGGAGCATGACGGGGGGAAAGGCATAGAGTGGGCAGCGGGGCCAGACGTGGGCAAGCGCATCCCTGCTCTTGGAAAAAAACAGCGGACAGTGAGCGTTTTCTTGTGACGCGAACAGGTCTATTTCCGCTCTGCCGAATGTTTCCCACAGCAGTTGTACTGTTTTGGGGTGTAGAGACCATTCCCCTGCCGGAACATTGTTCCTGGACAGTCTGTCTGGTCCCAGGTTCAGGTGACCTGGCACATGTGCTGCTCTTAGCGAGCGCAGATTGTGCTGGGCCCAAACTAGAAGGCGTTCCGTCAACCTGTATAGGTTGCGAGACCGAACACCTCCTTGGTGATTTATAAAGTCCACCACCGATATGCTGTCCGAACGGACCAGTACGTGGTTTCCTCTTATCTGGGGACAAAAGTGCCTCAGCGCGTTGTCGACCGCCATCATTTCTAGGCAGTTTATATGTAGGAGTTTTTCCCGTTCTGACCACTGGCCGAAGAACGGTCTGCCCTCGAGCAGTGCTCCCCATCCCGAGGTGGAGGCGTCCGTGGACACTACCTTCACTACCTGGTACCAGTCGGTTGCTCTGCAAGGTTTCAGAGCTGAAACACATTCCTGATCGACCTTGAGGCGAAAAAGACCGGAAGTCCATGCTCGGTGTGGCACCCGCTTTTTCAACCAGAATTGAAGCGGGTGCATGCGAAGCAGACCCAGCTGGAGAACTGGAGATGCTGAGTCCATGAGACCTAGCATCCTCTGAAATCTTTTGAGCGGGACTATAGTGCCGCAGCGGTATGGAATAATTAATTGGACTTTAATATTTGTAACCCACAGAAGACAATCTACAAAAGTGAATAATGATGCGCAAATGTTTCACTATCTGCAAATGTGTATATTTACATTTGTGATACGTAAAATCATATCCACAAAAATACAGGGTGATGTGTACAACAGAAAACTGTTTTTACACATTTGCAGATTACTTCCTGTGAAGTTGTGGGTCACATTACATTTGTAAGTTCCTTTTTACACATTTGTGGAATTTTGTCCAATGTGTACTGCGGAGATCTGTAAATAAACATATGCACAAATATCTCACGATTTGCAAATACACACAATTAAATCTGTACAAATATCTTTTTATTTCACATACAAATTGTGATTTACGCATTTGTGGATCCATTTCTACACACAAAACTGTTTTTACACATTTTCAAATTACTTCCTGTGAATTTGTGGGTCACGTTACATTTGTAAGTTCCTTTTTACACATTTGTGGAATTTTGTCCAATGTGTACTGCGGAGATCTGTAAATAAACATATACACAAATATCTCACAACCTAAAACATGTATTTTTACATTTGTGTTGTGTAAAATCATATTCACAAAAGTAATGTGTGATTTGTAAATACACACAATTGAATCTGTACAAATATCTTTTCATTTCACATACAAAGTGTGATTTACGCTTTTGTGGATCCATTTCTACACACAAAACTGTTTTTAAGCATTTGTGGATTGCTTCCGGGAAATTTGCAGGTGACGTGACATTTGCAACTCCCCTTTTACACATTTGTGGATTTTTGTCCACTCTGTCCCGCTGCGATCTGCGAAAAGAGATTTGTAAGGCGTACGTGTGAGAGCAGTTAATTAGCAACACCAACAGGTGGCGGTAGCGACATTCTCTCCCATGAATTGAGAGGATAGCGACAGTAAGTAAATTTGGCAATAAATTCACAGATTCGAACTTCCCGGATCAATAACTCCTCAGCTAAACGTTGTTACTACACAAATGACACCTCTTTTTAACCGTAGTAATGTAGAGAAGCAGCTACAATCTAATTTTCCCCGAAACAAGCTATCCTTCGCAGTGGATAAAACACATTGATCTCTATGCGCAGGGGGCTGAGAGACTGATCCGAAGGGACCGTCTGCAAAGTGCAAACCCCGAAAAGCGTTACTACGAAAACGGTCAATAACTTCAATGTCAAACACTAGAGTGTCACCAAATTCAGTTTACACACCACTGCTGCCCTGTTGGTTATACTACAACACTGATTTTGGGGGGGAAATATTTTTGCATCATTTTTATGATTTATATTTATGGAAAATATTCAATGACTTCACTGTAATACACTGCATTGTTGCCAAATTCAGTTTACACTTCACTGCTGTCCTGATGGTTATACTACAACACTTATTTTGGGAAAATAATATATTTTTATTGTATATACAATTATAAATGTATAATTTGTATGATTATTATGAAAAATATTCAATAACTACACTGTAATTCACTGTATTGTTGCCAAATTCAGTTCACACATCACTGCTGTCCTGATGGTTATACTACAACACTTATTTTGGATTTTTTTTTAAATTGTATATACAATTATAAATGTATAATTTGTACGATTATTATGAAAAATATTCAATAACTTCACTGTAATTCACTGCATTGTTGCCAAATTCAGTTTACACATCACTGCTGTCCTAATGGTTATACTACAACACTTATTTTGGAAAAAAAAATGTTTTTTAATTGTATATACAATTATAAATGTAAACTTTTTATGATTCTTATGAAAAATATTAAATAACTTCACTGTAATTCACTGTATTGTTGCCAAATTCAGTTTACACATCAATTCTGTCCTTTTGGTTATACTACAACACTTATTTTGGAAAAAAATATTTTTGCATATTCTTTATGATTGTTATTTATGAAAAATATTCAATAACTTCACAGATTACCAATTAAATTGACACTGCATTGTTGCCAAATTCAGTTCACACATCCTGTTGGTTACAACAGTTATTTTGGATAAATATATTTTTGCATAATTTGCATGATTATTATTAATTATTAATAATTATTATAAAAAATATTCAATAACTTCACTGTAATTCACTGTATTGTTGATAAACTCTGTTCACCAATCACTGTACCTGATGGTACACTTTTTGGGAGAAAAATGTATTTTTGTATAACCTTATGATTTTTTATTATTGCAAAATATTCACTAACTTCACTGTTACGCACTGCATTAATGCCTTATTGAAATACATCACTGATGGACACGGCAGTAACTTGATCTTTGTTGGAGACAAAGTTCAAGTTATTGCTTTTGCAAGAAACAAATATATATATATATATATATATATATATGTGTGTGTGTGTGTGTGTATATAATTTATTTCATTTATTTATTTTGTCAGTTCTAAACATTGACTTCTGTTCCTTCTGTGGGAATAAACACCTGCCAAAAACGATGCTGTTTGGGTGAGATTTAAACTGTACAGTAGATAATGTAGTGGATAATATGTAAAACATCTGGAGTGAAATTCCATGGATTATTTAATAGTAATTAATTATTGTAAAACTTTTATGCATTATAGGATTCCTAAAGCGAACATTTCCTTCATATAATTGACATATTTATCCCCTTATAGATTCAGTGTGGAACTTGTGCGAGATGGTTTCACATACGATGTCTTGGAATGAAAGCAGCACAAATACCAAGAAAAGATATCCCTTGGTATTGTGCTATGTGCAAAAGCATGTAAAGAGGCCGTAGGAGAGTTTGACAACATCTCTTGTCATTGACTTTATTTGGCTCTGAAAAGGCCCTAGGATTATTTTACTATAACCAGCAAGATTACGTGTGTGTGTGTGTGTGTGTGTGTGTGTGTGGGGGGGGGGGGGGCTGGGGGGGGGGGCTAAGTAAGGTTTAAAGAGTAGTGAAGTTTATAACACAGTGAAATCTTTGTTCATTTATTTATTGTTTGTTCATAATAAAAAAATCATCAACATTATACATTAATAATTGTATATACAATACAAAAATATTTTTACCAAAATAAGTGTAGTATAACCATCAGGGCAGCAGTGATGTGTGAACTGAATTTGGCAACAATACAGTGATTTACAGTGGAGTTATTGAATATTTTTCATAATAGGGGCAGCAGTGGTTCAGTGGTTCATGTAGGTTGTCTACAAACCGAAAGGTTGGTGGTTCAATTCCCAGTTTAATCACCTGACCAAGTGTCGAGGTGTCCATGAGCAAGACACCTAACCCCAGCTGCTCCTGACACCACTGCAGAGCCGGACAGTAACGGAGTACATTTACTTGAGTACAGCCTACAATTTTTAGGGATCTGTACACTCAAAAAAATGGTTTTGTGGCTCTGTTATTTTTACCCAAGTATGTTTTGTTAAAGTAACACACATATATTTCTTTTACCACCAAAACACTATTGTATTGCATTTAATTAACTTAACCTGTCACTCAAAAAAAATGACTCTTTAAACTTACTCAATTTAATTATGGACAGTGGTTCCACACAAGCACATTATTTTTTATTAACATTAATGGAATTTGTTGAATCTATGTAAGCTCCTTGTGTTGTGACAACACAACTGAATCAGATAGAATCTATGTGAAATAGTAATGTCCAAACAAATCAACGGAATTGCTTCCCTGTAACTGATACAGACTTAACTGAACCGATAGACTTTCATCGAACCTTCGTACAAGGTTAAAAACTAGTTCAAATGTGGCCATTGTGGACATATTTTCAACATCATTTATGGTCTCATTTAGACAGAATTACTTTGACTATTGCTGTCAGATGATCTTAGTGAGAATTAGCAGAAGTTTAGATATTTAGATTATTAGATATTTAGATAGATATTTATTTGTTTCATTTGAAGTGTCACCATTGTGGTGATCAGTGTTTGCTTTAGTTGGGCTCTTGGTCCCTGTAGATTTTACTTTTAAATTTTCATTGGCTGTTGTAACTGTGTGTTTGTATAACACAATTGTTGGGGCAGAGAAAGCCAAGAAAAAGTTAGATCAGGTGTTATCAGCTCAATGTTGATGATGACATAATCATCACAAATCAAGTTTCAAATGTTGAGTTTTAAATTGTATTTATGTTTGGCAGTACCAACCTTGTGGAAGTGTAATATTGGTGCCAATAGAATAAGAAATATTTTTAAAATATAAAAAGCATGTGCACATGATGTTTTGAGCAAATGTATTATGTAGTCACACAGAGACATCATGATTTTGGATATGAATCACATCAACGGTGACAATCAAAACAAAAAAGCTTGGGAATCAATGATGAGTTTTGAACTATGAAAGCTACCCACCATGCATTGCAGCATGACCATTTTTTTATTGTCACCATTGTTGTGAATCATATGTAAAATCTTGATGTCTGTGTGTGACAACATGATATGTTTGCTCTGAACATCGTATGCACATAATTTTTATCCACCTCTAAATAAGTGATCATAAAAATGCTATTGGTGCCAGTATTGCAGATCCACATGGTGGCGGCTAGAAATGCTAAAGTGTCTGACAACATTAGATGAATGTTTTGTAAAGCTTTCATCATCAAAATGAAGCTGATAACACCTGATCTTACTTATTCTTGACTTTCTTTGCAACATCGATTGTGTTATACAAACACAGAGATACAGCAGCCACAGAAAAGCTCAAGTATAAATCTACAGGGACCTAGAGCCCAACTAAAGCAAACACTGATCACCACAATGGTGACACTTCAAATGAAACATCAACATCTAAACTTCTGCTAATTCTCACTAAGATCATCTGACAGCAATAGTCAAAGTAATTCTGTCTAAATGAGACCATAAATGATGTTGAAAATATGTCCACAATGGCCACATTTGAACTAGTTTTTAACCTTGTACGAAGGTTCGATGAAAGTCTATATCGGTTCAGTTAAGTCTGTATCAGTTACAGGGAAGCAATTCCATTGATTTGTTTGGACATTACTATTTCACATAGATTCTATCTGATTCAGTTGTGTTGTCACAACACAAGCTTACATAGATTCAACAAATTCCATTAATGTTAATAAAAAATAATTTGCTTGTGTGGAACCACTGTCCATAATTAAATTGAGTAAGTTTAAAGAGTCATTTTTTTGAGTGTACTTTACTCGAGTATCATTTTTTGAGAGTACTCATGACTTTACTCAAGTACATTTGAGAGGTAAATATTGTACTCTTTACTCTAGTACATTTCTATCCATAACCGTGAGTACCCATTACTACTTCTAAAAAAAAAATCTCGGAAACCCTCAATTTGTTGTTTCCCTCTCAAACGTGATTGGATTGTGCAGGCACCACTGATTGGGATCAGCAATCACCTTCAGCTTTCCGCCAAAGTCAACTCCATGGTCAGATTTAAATAAGAGACGAAACCATGGACGAAACAATGGATGAAGACGCAGCAGGTCCATCCCGGGAATGTGCCAACCCAGGCCCCACCTCGCCAGACTATTTAAATTTTCGGAATTTTCTGACATTTTCTTAAATGTTAAATAAAGCAACATGGTAAAAAGATGAAAATGACTTGATTTTACTTTCAATTCCTTTTACATTCTCCAAGGTATTAACATTTTTCATAACTCCATGTAGGACGTTTCTGTACATAAATGTAAGCACTGTGGCAGTAGTAATGCAATATTTAGAAAATGTACTCTTGATACTCAAGTACTTTTAAAAACAAGTACTTCAGTACTTTTACTTGTAACACCCCCTTTTCTTTTTAGGTGTTACCCTGAGGGGGTTCAACAGAAATTCGACTGGTACTGAAATAGAACCACTTCACTCGACAAATATTAATTTTCCTATTTTTATTTCACACGTGCATATAATTGCCCCCAACAATAAACAATATAAGGAAACCAATAGTCTTTGTCTCTGTGTAAATGAGACGATAATATAAACAAAACTTATCGTCAGTGTCCAGTCTTTAGATGAGTTGAAATGATGATGGTGAAGAGATGAGTATCAAACCCAGTGGATATTTGAGATCGACGCAATGATATTATCCAATAATCCAGTATGAGTATGAGGTGAAGATAGTAAATGGCATTTGGTGCCTCGCTACAGCGTGGTGATATCCAGGAGACGTGTATCCGGTCATCCAAACGATGCCGAACAACAAGAGTGGTTTGAAACAATGGTGATAAGTGACTAATAATGAAAAGTCCATTGTTTGAGCATAAACTCCATGAGTTCTCAAACCATGACTTCAAATGAGTAAGCAGGTAGCATTTAGATGAACCATGCGGTTTTCCTCTACCAAACTGAACTGACTTCTTCATGGGTTACCAGGCTTATATCTAGTAGCCACCATGCACTAGTGCCCTCAAATGGCTATTAGTGGTACTACACTTGACCCAGGTAACTTTTCCGGCAATAGTCAGAAATTACCGTAAAAAAAACTCAGGTAACATGTGAACCGTTACATACCCCTCCCCGTGGTCGACGTACGTAGCAATCATAGTTTTCAAATTCCGGTTGACCCTTTCAGTGAGGTTTGACTGAGGATGGTATGCGGTGGTGAGTTTTTGTGATACTTGCCACTGCTTACATAACTGGGCCAAGAGGTTTGAGGTGAATTGTGCACCTCTATCAGACACGATGAAAGCTGGTGTTCCCCATCTTGTGAAAATCTCCTCTATAAGAATTCGCCCAATGGTTGTAGCCTTAGCAGCTCTCATTGGGAAAACCTCTACCCATTTAGTAAAATAGTCCACTATAACAAGAAGGTAACTATTCTGGCGGGTGCTTCGTGGGAATGGTCCCATGATGTCCATGCCAAGCATATATCCAGGCTCAACAATGGGCACACTTTGTAACCCACCTGCAGGTTTTAAGTTAGTTGGCTTATGCTGTTGACATTTCTCACACTTTTTGCAGTGCTGCCATACATCAGTACGTACCGATGGCCAATAAGCAAATTCTAAAAGACGCATAAGAGTTTTAAATTTACCCAAGTGACCACTCAGAGGGCTGTCATGTGCATAAGTTAAAATTACTTCCTTCAATTTTGCAGGGACTACAATTTGAAACCTTCGGCCTTCTTTAGAGTCTGGAACACTCCTAAATAAAACCTCATTTTTAAGGACGTAGTGCGTTCTCTTAAGATCTATGGTTTTTTGGCTCTTGGCTTTTTCCATGATCTCTTTGTACTCTGGGTCTTTTTTCTGTTCATTCGCGATTTGAGACAAGTCCAACGGCAGATCACAAGTGACAGAAGTAAAACCACGCTTAGCTGGTGTGTGTAACAACACAGCCGGTGATTCAGCTGCATCTCTCCTGGATAAGACATCAGGCACTACATTACATTGTCCTCTCCGATACCGTACAGTAAAGTGATACCCTTGTAGTCTGATCGTCCATCTTTCCAGTCTGGATGAGGGTTTTGGATGTTGGAAAAGCCAGACTAAGGATGCATGATCAGTGATCACCTCAAAAGCTCTGCCTTCTAGGTAATGGTGCCACTTCTCTACAGCCCACACTACCGCTAGACATTCCTTTTCTGATGCCGAATAGGACTTCTCTGCACCTCTGAGCAAACGGGATGCATATGCAATTACTCTCTCTTGTCCATCCACCTCGTGTCAATACAGCTCCTAAGCCTACATCACTTGCATCGGTCTGTACTTTAAAAGAAGAATCAAAGTTAGGTGTACATAAAACAGGTGCTCTAGTGAGTTCATCTTTGATGAGATCAAATGAACGCTGGCAGTCGTCTGTCCACTTCCACCTCACTTCTTTCCTCTTCAGTGCATGTAATGGTAAGGTTTTAGTGGAGAAGTCAGAAATAAACCGATGGTACCAAGCCGCAAGGCCTAGAAATCGTTGTAACTGTTTTAAGGACTTGGGAGTTGGGAATGTTCTGATCGCATCCACCTTGTCTGAGTTCACCTTGACTCCATCCACTGTGATGGTATGACCCAAGTAGTCAAGTGAAGAACATATGAACTTACATTTCTTGAGGTTAAGAGTGAGACCTGCCTTGTGCAAACTATGAAACACTTGTTTGAGATGATGCAGGTGTGTTTGGATATCTGGGGCCTCATTTATAACCATTGCGTACGCACAAAACAGGCCCTGAAAGAGGCGTACGCCACTTCTGACGCACAAGTTGTGATTTATAAAAACAAACTTGACGGGAAAGTTTGCGCACCTGCACGCAAACTCTGACCCATGCGTACAAACATTTTGGAGATGGAGCAGTTTGGCGACACCGATGGTGAGCTGGAGTTACATGTCTTTTTGGTCACTTTTAGACAAAAAATCTAAAAAATATATACATATACAGAAAGATAATACACATATAATTTCACTCACCAAGCCTATCACATGAGGCAAACATCCATCCCTTCTTAAATGTCCGCGCCAGCGAGCGCGTTGGGCCGTTTAGTGAAAGTGACGCATATATAGCATCTAACGCATCTAAAACCGTAAATCTTCATTATAAGTCCTAATCATAAATACAGTTCATGTTCACAATAACAGTTTAAATAAATAAAAGAATGATTTAAACTTTGTTTTACTTCTGTTGTAAAGATTTAGATTAAATATGCCATTCTGATTAATGGAGTTAAACACTTAAATTACATGAAATCATTACTGAGAAGTTACAACATTTTTTATATTCAATAAATAGAAATATTTGTTGTGGATGCAATGCTTTCAAACACTTTTCCTCTGGCATGCTGTGTTTTAATGTTTAACTACAGAGATAATTGCTTATCATGATAATAGCAGATTGTCTGAGAAAATAGTTTTGTGCAAATAATTCACAACAAGTTCTATCTGTTTCCATTAAAAACATAAATCAATTAAAAATACTCCTTGGCCAGTGGAAAAGATTGAGAAAAACTTTCTCCGAAATGTATTTTACACTACTTGATTTATTTATTCAAAAACAAGGCAAGGATAGGCTACTAAATGATTTTTATTAATGTAACTAATGTGACAGCAAATCCGTATTTCATATTTTCCTAATGTCTTGTACCGTTAAACATGTTATCACGTGGATGAATAATCATATGCAAATGATACGCAGATGAGGATATGCATAGTAAAACTAGGCGTTGTAAGCTCCATATATGGTTGTTTCGGGGAGGAGACGCATGTGCGCACAATCTTCCGCTAACTGGGATTTATAAAATGAATTCTGCGCAGGTTCTGGCGTACGCACGGTTTTATAAGTCTGAATATTTTTTTGCGTACGCCATTTTTGGCTTTCTGGCGCACGTACACTTTTAGTAAGGATCCTACGCACAGTTTTATAAATGAGGCCCCTGGTGAGTATACAATAATGTCATCGATATAGACCATGCAACATTTGTTCTTGTGCTCTCTGAGAACTTGCTCCATCAGCCGTTGGAAAGATGCTGCGGCGTTTTTAAGGCCAAAGGGAAGACACAAGAATTCATATAGCCCTGAAGCAGTAATGAAAGCGGTCTTTTCCATACTTGCAGAATCCATTTCAACTTGCCAGTATCCGCTCTTTAAATCCAGCGTGCTGAACACCTTGGCTCCTTGGAGAGAATCCAGAATATCCGTGATTTGAGGCATCGGATACGCGTCGAGGTGAGTTTTTGCATTAAGGCCACGGTAATCAATGCAAAACCGGGATCCTCCATCTTTCTTATCTACGACCACCACAGGTGAAGCCCACGGAGACGTAGAAGGTTTAATGATTTTTAGTTGAAGCAACTCCTTAATTTGTTCTTCAATAAAATCATTTTTAGTTCTTGAAACTCTGTAAGGTCTCTTTCTTAACGGGAGTTCATCAATTGTTTTAATTTTGTGCTTAATGAAGTTCGTACAACCTAGCCTATGGGTACATACTGAAGGCCAATCGCACATGAGAGCTTTCAATTGATTCTTTACCTCGCTTGAAGCATGTGAGTTTTCTACTGCTTGGTCAATCAGCTTTGACTTTTCCTCATCGTGAATTATTCCATCTTCTCCTTGTGCAGCATAAAATTGAACAGCAGCATGCTCGGGCATTTTATTAAAACACATAGGATGACTAGAGTTAACGTCAGGCAAGTATATACGTGAAACATTAAAATCGATAGTTAGTTTGGCTTCTTTGAGGAAATCCAATCCCAAGATGACAGGAACAGCCAAGTTTTCATCGTTCATCACATAAAATGTGTCTTCATGTTTCACTCCGTAAATTTCGCATTCCCAGAGTACTTTACCCTGAGTTTTCTGACTCTGGCCATTAGCGAGCATGAACGTTTGAGCACTTCTGGTCAATTGCTCATCCCTCTTCCTCAGTCTCTGCCATACTTTTTGTTGCAACAAAGAAAAGGTGCAGATCCTGTATCAATTACTGCATTGAAGTACGAATGATTTAAAATTATAGGAGCTTGTAGTACATTGTTACATTGAGAGTTAAAAGTGAGATCAATAAGCATGAGGCGATTCGGTTGATCTTTCCCACCTGAAGATTTCTTCTTCTGCTCCTCATCTCTTCCTTGACTCCATCTTCTCTTGCTCTCTGCCCAGTCCTTCTCTATTCGCGTGCCGAGACGAACCAGATCATCAATTGTTTTTACTGTTCCCCTCAACAGTGAAGCCAAGCGAGGATTGCAGTTTCTCAATGTTGCTTGCACTAGCTCATTTTCAGACATTCTGGGGTTAATCTTTAGTGACATCGCTCTGTAGTTGAAAGCAAAGTCTCTTATACTTTCGTTAACTCTTTGTCGGTAATTTGCCAACTTCTGAGCAGCCACTTCATGGTGATCTTCATTCAAAAATGAAAAAAGGAACTTCACTTTGAACGAGGTCCAATCTCTAAAATTTTGCTTCTCTGCTCTCCACCAGCTCTTAGCGGTTCCTTTCAGACTCACGGACAATGCCGCTAACAACTCTTCATGATGCAGAGGTCTCAATTCTTTATACTCTTCAAAACGATCAATGAAATCTATGGGGTCTTCTGAATCAGAATTACTAAAAGTAGGCAATTCAAGTTTAACAGTAGGTAGGGAAGATGATGAAGAAAGATATGTTACTTGCTTTGTGGCATCTTGTGAAACGGAAGCAATCTTGGATGGTGTTTGAGACTTATGAGAAGTACTGGAATGTACTGGAGTGGACATGATGGGCTTAATAGCTTTGAATTGTTGATCTAGCTGTTTATCTCGCCGCTTTAAACAATCCACAATGCTCTGACTCAATTCATCAACTCTGGTATAACATTGCTTTTTAACACGATCCAGCTCTCTATGGTTTACAGAGTTAATCCTGTCTTCCCAGGCCCTTAACTCCGTGTTCATTGTTTCTGTGGTGACAAGTCCGCTGACTCTGTGCTCGAGATCAACCAGATGCTCTTCAATATTACCCATGCGTTGAGTTTTTTCCTCATTGCTGAACTGCAGTTCTTCTTGGTAAAACTCAGGTGGAGGAGGGGGTAATGGGAGATCGCCAGGTCTAACAAAATGCTCACCGCTCTGCTCTGGAAACACCTCTCTTTCTTCCTCTGAATCTAAATATAACTCACTAAAAGTATCTATAAGATTCGTTGCAGAGCTTCTGCGACGAACGAAAGCTTCATCTGAATAATCAATGATGGGTGTGCCCTCTTCCATTGCTGGTTTATGATATTTGCTTATGAAGGGTTTTCAGTACCGTCAAAATTTATATTTAATACAAGGGAGTCCTCAAAAGTTTAAAGACGTCCCTGTTCGGGCGCCATTCTGTAACACCCCCTTTTCTTTTTAGGTGTTACCCTGAGGGGGTTCAACAGAAATTCGACTGGTACTGAAATAGAACCACTTTACTCGACAAATATTGGTAAAGCAACATGGTAAAAAGATGAAAATGACTTGATTTTACTTTCAATTCCTTTTACATTCTCCAAGGTATTAACATTTTTCATAACTCCATGTAGGACGTTTCTGTACATAAATGTAAGCACTGTGGCAGTAGTAATGCAATATTTAGAAAATGTACTCTTGATACTCAAGTACTTTTAAAAACAAGTACTTCAGTACTTTTACTTGTAACACCCCCTTTTCTTTTTAGGTGTTACCCTGAGGGGGTTCAACAGAAATTCGACTGGTACTGAAATAGAACCACTTCACTCGACAAATATTAATTTTCCTATTTTTATTTCACACGTGCATATAATTGCCCCCAACAATAAACAATATAAGGAAACCAATAGTCTTTGTCTCTGTGTAAATGAGACGATAATATAAACAAAACTTATCGTCAGTGTCCAGTCTTTAGATGAGTTGAAATGATGATGGTGAAGAGATGAGTATCAAACCCAGTGGATATTTGAGATCGACGCAATGATATTATCCAATAATCCAGTATGAGTATGAGGTGAAGATAGTAAATGGCATTTGGTGCCTCGCTACAGCGTGGTGATATCCAGGAGACGTGTATCCGGTCATCCAAACGATGCCGAACAACAAGAGTGGTTTGAAACAATGGTAAGGATGGCTGGCGCGAAACAGACGTTCCGAAGCTTTGCGAGATCCCGAAGCAAAGATGATTCGAAACACTGATCCGAAGCGTGATTCAAAACACCCACGTCACGTGACAACGGCTAAATGAAGCGTCTAAGTGTTTCATCAGGTGGAGTGCTCCGCCGAATCAGGGTTTCATTGATTGGTCGGTTCGGGAACAAATCACACAATCACACAGTATAAAAGTTTTGTCAATGCATTTTCATATCGTGGGTTTTTGTGAGAGGAGTTTGGTTTTGAGTTAGCGGATTTTTGGTGATATAGTGACATTTATAGTGCGATTTGTTTAGTTATATTTAGGATTTAATTTACATTTACACATTGACTTAGAGACACACAGAGTACATATAGTGACACATTAATAGATGCATTGATAGAAATATATATATATATATAGATTAATAGATAGATACATATATTACAGATACATATAGATTATTAGATAGATAGGCTACATATAAAATAGATAGATAGATAGATAGATAGATAGATAGATAGATAGATAGATAGATAGATAGATAGATAGATAGATAGATAGATAGATAGAAATGGAGGCTCCACAGAAGAGATGCCGTACATCTGTGGTGTGGGAGCATTTCCATTTGGAAACCCCAAATAAAGTGAGATGTGTGTATTGTGATCGGCAGCTAGCCTACTACAACAATACATCATCCATGATGCGCCATTTGAGGAGCATTCATCCTGCCATTCTGCAGGGTGCAGAGGATGGTAGTGTTCCCCCTGTACCAAGGCCTGCTACTGACACTGCTGGGCCATCTAAGCAAGGTATGCATTGTTTTATGATTTGTTACTAATTGCCGTTTTCTTTTAATTCAGAACCACAAATGTCAACATCAGGCCCATCATCATCAACACCAGTTGAAACACAAGACAGTTTATGGGAACATTTTGACAATCGTATCCGTGAGACCCAGATGATACACAATCCTACAGCTGATGCCACAGTGGAAGTGAAAAAATACCTCAGCGATGCGTTTTTGCCCAGAACTCATGATCCTCTAACTTACTGGAAAGAGAGAGCAGTAATCTTTCCTCATTTGTATGTCCTAGCTAAAAAATATCTTTGTATGCCAGCAACAAGTGTCCCTTGTGAGAGAATTTTTTCAAAGGCTGGAGAAATTATCTGTAAAAAAAGAAGTAGGCTGAGTCCTTCAACAGCAGAGAAATTAATATTTTTGAATAAAAATCTATAAGAAAGGGAGACATTGTGGCTTGATTTATTTTTATTAATATTCATTTTTCATGACCAAAATCACATTATGCAATGTGAAGAGACTACAGGTTACAAGCTTCATATATTACAAAAATACAATAATAATAAAAAAAAAACCAACACATTTTTTTATTAGCTCTTTGTAAAGGTTGTTTCAGATCAACACCTGCAAGTGACCACTAGGTGTCACCGTGGAGACGGGTTTCGGATTGATTCGAAGCCTCGAAACAAAATGGCACATTTGCTTCGACTGTTTCATTGCTTCACGAAGCGTCGATCTGCCCATCACTAAACAATGGTGATAAGTAGGGGTGTAAATCGGACAGTTAATCACGATTAGGGGTGTAAATCGGACAGTTAATCACGATACGATACGATATCGATTCTCTCAGCCAGCGATACGATATTTGCCGATACCTCAAAAAATTCTACGATACGATTACGATTCGATTCGATTCAGGGCTATATCGATCGATTAATCGATATTTAGATATTATGTGCCAAGTGTACACAACCAGTTACGTTTATTAACTCACAATACATCCAAAATAACATGAAAGTTTAATTAAACTCTTTGAAAATTGCACACCCTCTCCCAATTGGGACATTTACAAGTTGTTTGTTACAAGTTTAAAAAAAACATGATATATGAAAATGAACAAGAACGGAGTTATCTGTTTTTGCAAATGAACTCTTCTGTTATAACTTATTAAAGTTCATTGAAGGGATTTTATATATATATATATATATATATATACATATATATATATATATATTGTGTGTGGCAAAAGCAGATAACTCCACATTTCATGTTTCAGAGTTAAACAAAGCCAAGTAATTGCTATGATACATAATAAAACACTTGGTTAACGTTAATCTCCTCAGCTGACATAGACGCCTGTCGAACTTTGTTGTTGTGATTAACCTTAACGTACACGCAATACAGAGAGCTTTTCACGACTCACCACTAACGTGCTGTTTTAGCAAGATTCCGTGAAAAAGTTTCAGCTTGTATTTTCCTTTTACGCCCCGAAGAAGATATCACGGGACGGGGTTCATCAAGGTCGCTGAAATCCATCCTCGATCACTTTTAGTCAGCTTTGACGAAACTCCTCTCAGCAAGCGCGTCTTTTCAAAGTGACAAGCAGCCATTGTCACCTGACCTGAATACCGCGCACTGATTTGCTAAAACAGACTTTTCGGGGCTTGTCGTTTCTGCTGTAAAACATGAACTCGCGATGCCTTGACAGTGGAAAATACTGGCTTTTGTGACAAAAGGTTCAGTCAATCTTATCAGGCGTCTATTTCAGCGGAGAAAAGTTACGTGAGGATGTGGAGTGTGTCAAAATAAAGGTACCGTACATCGATATTTTATGTGTGGTATCGATGCATCGTATCGTTAGACGTTTGATCGATGCATCGATCCATATCGATGTATTGTTACACCCCTAATCACGATACGATACGATATCGATTCTCTCAGCCAGCGATACGATATTTGCCGATACCTCAAAAAATTCTACGATACGATTACGATTCGATTCGATTCAGGGCTATATCGATCGATTAATCGATATTTAGATATTATGTGTCAAGTGTACACAACCAGTTACGTTTATTAACTCACAATACATCCAAAATAACATGAAAGTTTAATTAAACTCTTTGAAAAGTGCACACCCTCTCCCAATTGGGACATTTACAAGTTGTTTGTTACAATTTAAAAAAAAACATGATATATGAAAATGAACAAGAACGGAGTTATCTGTTTTTGCAAATGAACTCTTCTGTTATAACTTATTAAAGTTCATTGAAGGGATTTTATATATATATATATATATATATATATATATATATATATATATATATATATTGTGTGGAAAAAGCAGATAACTCCACATTTCATGTTTCAGAGTTAAACAAAGCCAAGTAATTGCTATGATACATAATAAAACACTTGGTTAACGTTAATCTCCTCAGCTGACATAGACGCCTGTCGAACTTTGTTGTTGTGATTAACCTTAACGTACACGCAATACAGAGAGCTTTTCACGACTCACCACTAACAAGCTGTTTTAGCAAGATTCCGTGAAAAAGTTTCAGCTTATATTTTCCTTTTACGCCCCGAAGAAGATATCACGGGACGGGTTCATCAAGGTCGCTGAAATCCATCCTCGATCACTTTTAGTCAGCTTTGACGAAACTCCTCTCAGCAAGCGCGTCTTTTCAAAGTGACAAGCAGCCTTGTCACCTGACCTGAATACCGCGCACTGATTTGCTAAAGCAGACTTTTCGGGGCTTGTCGTTTCTGCTGTAAAACATGAACTCGCGATGCCTTGACAGTGGAAAATACCGGCTTTTGTGACAAAAGGTTCAGTCAATCTTGTCAGGCGTCTATTTCAGCTGAGAAAAGTTACGTGAGGATGTGGAGTGTTTCAAAATAAAGGTACCGTACATCGATATTTTATGTGTGGTATCGATGCATCGTATCGTTAGACGTTTGATCGATGCATCGATCCATATCGATGTATTGTTACACCCCTAGTGATAAGTGACTAATAATGAAAAGACCATTGTTTGAGCATAAACTCCATGAGTTCTCAAACCATGACTTCAAATGAGTAAGCAGGTAGCATTTAGATGAACCATGCGGTTTCCCTCTACCAAACTGAACTGACTTCTTCATGGGTTACCAGGCTTATATCTAGTAGCCACCATGCACTAGTGCCCTCAAATGGCTATTAGTGGTACTACACTTGACCCAGGTAACTTTTCCGGCAATAGTCAGAAATTACCGTAAAAAAAACTCAGGTAACATGTGAACCGTTACATACTTAAGTAGACATCTGACTGTAGTACTTTTACTTGTACTTGAGTAAAATTTAGCAAGGGGTATCTGTACTTTTACTCAAGTAATGAAGCTATGTACTCCGTCCGCCTCTGCACCACTGTCAGTGTATGAATGTGTGTATAAATGGGTGAATAAGAGGCAGATATGTAAAGCGCTTTGGTGGCCATTGGGTCTGTGAAAGCGCTATATAAATGCAGTCCATATACCATTTACCATAATAATCATACAAATTATACATTTATAATTGTATATACAATAAAATGTTTTATTTTTTTTTCAAAATAAGTGTTGTAGTATAACCATCAGGACAGCAGTGATGTGTAAATGAATTTGGCAACAATACAGTGAAGTTATTGAATATTTTTCATAATAATCACACAAATTATACATTTATAATTGTATATACAATAAAAAATTTTTTTCCAAAATAAGTGTTGTAGTATAACCATCAGGACAGCAGTGATGTGTGAACTGAATTTGGCAACAATACAGTGAATTACAGTGTAGTTATTGAATATTTTTCATAATAATCATACAAATGATACATTTATAATTGTATATACAATAAAAAAAATATTTTTTTCCCAAAATAAGTGTTGTAGTATAACCATCAGGACAGCAGTGAAGTGTAAACTGAATTTGGCAACAATGCAGTGTATTACAGTGAAGTCATTGAATATTTTCCATAAATATAAATCATAAAAATTATGCAAAAATATTTCCCCCCCAAAATCAGTGTTGTAGTATAACCAACAGGGCAGCAGTGGTGTGTAAACTGAATTTGGTGACACTCTAGTGTTTGACATTGAAGTTATTGACCGTTTTCGTAGTAACGCTTTTCGGGGTTTGCACTTTGCAGACGGTCCCTTCGGATCTGTCTCTCAGCCCCCTGCGCATAGAGATCAATGTGTTTTATCCACTGCGAAGGATAGCTTGTTTCGGGGAAAATTAGATTGTAGCTGCTTCTCTACATTACTACGGTTAAAAAGAGGTGTCATTTGTGTAGTAACAACGTTTAGCTGAGGAGTTATTGATCCGGGAAGTTCGAATCTGTGAATTTATTGCCAAATTTACTTACTGTCGCTATCCTCTCAATTCATGGGAGAGAATGTCACTACCGCCACCTGCTGGTGTTGCTAATTAACTGCTCTCACACGTACGCCTTACAAATCTCTTTTTGCAGATCGCAGCGGGACAGAGTGGACAAAAATCCACAAATGTGTAAAAAGGGAGTTGCAAATGTCACGTGACCTGCAAATTGCCCGGAAGCAATCCACAAATGCTTAAAAACAGTTTTGTGTGTAGAAATGGATCCTCAGATGACCTAATCTATGCAGCCTAACATTGAATTATAGAAGTCTATAGTGTATTATGTGAATGCTAGGTCAAAGAGATGTGTTTTAGTCTAGCTTTGAACTGACAGAGTGTGTCTGCTTCCCGGACAATGTTAGGAAGACTGTTTCAGAGTTTTGGTGCTAAATAAGAAAACGATCTACCGCCAGAAGGCGATTTTGATATTCTAGGTATTATCAACTGGCCAGAATTTTGAGATCACAATAGACGTGAAGGACTATAATGCGTTAAGAGCTTGCTCAAGTACTGGGGAGCTAAACCATTTAGTGCTTTGTAAGTAATCAGCAATATTTTGAAATGTATACGATGTTTAATAGGCAGCCAATGCAGTGTTGACAGAACCGGGCTAATATGGTCATACTTCCTGGTTCTGGTAAGAACTCGAGCGGCTGCGTTTTGGACCAGCTGTAGTTTGTTTATTAAGCGTGCAGGGCAACCACCCAGTAGAGCATTACAATAATCTAGCCTTGAGGTCATGAACACATGAAATAAATATTCCGCATTTGTCAATGAGAGCATATGGCGTAATTTAGATATATTTTTAAGATGGAAAAATGCGGTTTTACAGATACTAGACACGTGAATTTCAAATGAAAGATTGGTATCAAAGAGCACACACACACACACACTCACACACACACACACACACACACACACACACACACACACACACACACACACACACACACAGGTTCCTAACCGATGACGAAGACTTAACAGAGCAGCCATCATGTGTTAGACAGTATTCTAGGTTATTACGTGAGGACGTTTTTTGTCCAATAATTAGAATCTCTGTTTTTTCAGAATTTAGAAGTAGGAATTTACTAGTCATCCAATTTTTTATATCAGCTATGCATTCCGTTAATTTTGTGAATTGGTAAGTTTCGTTAGGTTTTGAAGAAATATAGAGCTGAGTATCATTGTCACGATTAGTCACGCACTTCCTGGTTTTACTTGGACTACATTTCCCATCATACACCCCCCTTGACTGATTACACCAAACACCATACACCTGCACTGCACTGATTGCACACACACCTGCACTTCATTTACACACACATAAAAGCCACTTCCACACACCAGTTCTCTGCGAAGTATTGCATTGCCCTGGTTTTCAATCGTCCTGATCTCTGTTCTCGTCTGCCTGTTTCCTGTGTTACTTACCTCTGCCTGGATACCGACTCCCGTCTGCTCGCCGCCTGCCTCGACCATCGCCTGCTGATTTCCTCTGATACTGCTGTTTGCCTGTGATATTGATCTTTGCCTGTTCGACTCTGCTTCCTAATAAACACGCTGCATTTGGATCCCCCAGACTCACGTGATTCATAACAATCATCAGCATAACAGTGGAAGCTAATGCCATATTTCCTAATGATATCTCCTAATGGTAGCATGTACAGAGTGAACAGCAGCGGTCCTAGTACTGAGCCTTGTGGTACGCCATACTGAACTTGTGACCGATAAGACATCTCTTCATTTACTGCTACAAACTGAAAACGGTCAGATAAGTATGATTTAAACCATGCTAGAGCAAATCCACTAATGCCAAACATAATGTTGGAGTCTATTTAAAATAATGTTGTGGTCAATGGTATCAAATGCAGCACTAAGATCGAGTAACACTAATAGAGAGATACAACCACGATCGGATGATAAGAGCAAATCATTTGTGACTCTAACGAGAGCCGTCTCGGTACTATGGTCACAACACTTCAAAATAATTATATTTAAAACAAGACTTCTCAGTAATTCTGAAGATATTACCCTAAATGGTAACACTTTACTTGAAGGGGTGTGCATAAGACTGACATGACACCGTCATAATCATGACATGACACATGTCATGAATATGAAGGAGGTTTTATGCATGTTTATGACAACTGTCATTAAGTGTCATTCGCTCAATTATGACATTTTTAATGCAAATATGACATTGTGTGAGATGTCTTTGTTATGACAACTTGACATTACTAAGACAACACAACCTGTCATAAATATGTCATAGACATGACATAGCAGATTAATTATCAAACTTAAGAAACCACTTAGCTTTATGGGTCAACATTTCATTAAACTGTCATGTGGTAATTTAACATTTAATTTTGAATTTAACAATACTATTACAACAATGTTTTCCTGTTATCTCTGTGAAGCTGCTTTGAAACAACTGCTTTGAAACAATTTGTATTGTAAAAAGCGCTATATAAATAAAGGTGACTTGACTTGACTTGACTTGGTAGGTTTTGACATTGGCTGTCATGAAGCATTTATAACATCTTAATGACAAATTAAATGACACAGTTATAATTGCCTCATGACAGCCAATGTCAAAAACAACCACCTGACAGTTTAATGAAATGTTAACCCATAAAGCTAAGTGGTTTCTTAAGTTTGATAATTAATCTGCTATGTCATGTTTATGACAATTTATGTTGTCTTGGTAATGTCAAGTTGTCATGACAAAGACACTGACAGGTTATGATGTATTGGTTTATGTCAAGTTGTCATAACAAAGACATCTCAAACAATGTCATATTTGCATTAAAAATGTCATAATTGAGCGAATGACACTTAATTACAGTTGTCATAAACATGCATAAGACCTCCTTCATATTTATGACATCTGCCATGTCATGATTATGAAGGTGTCATGTCAGTCTTATGCACACCCCTTCAAGTAAAGTGTTACCCTATAAATTACAGCAACACCTCCCCCTTTGCCTTTCGGACGAGGCTCATGTTTATAACAGTAATCGTGTGGGGTGCACTCATTTAAAGTAATGTAATTGTTTGGTTTTAGCCAGGTTTCTGTCAAACACAGCACATCTAGGTTATAATCTGTAATCATATCATTAACAATAAGTGCTTTTGAAGTAAAGGATCGAATATTCAGCAACCTGAGCTTTATCATTTGCTCATCTGTATGATATCTGTTTTTTATTTGTTGAACATCAATTAAATTTTTACCCTTGAATGGGTTTAGGATTTTTTTGTATGTCCTAAGTCGGGGGAACAGACTCAGTCTCTATATGATGATATCTAGGTGAAAGAGGCTCTATATGATGGGATTTATCTGACCTTGGTGACGCGATATATATATATACGAACTATAATATATATATTATATGAACTAAATTACTAACTTTTTTACAAAAATGAACCGTCACTGAACTTACTTAAGCTGGACTGTGACGCTATTTTCTTCTAGAACTGCTGTACAGCAGAAACAAACTTTGTTGTATTATTGTCCTGTTATCACTGTAAAACTACTTTGAAACAATCTGTATTGTAAAATGCACTGTATAAATAAAGGTGACTTGACTATCATGTGACCTAACAGCGTCAGTTGCGTCTCTTCACTGTCATTCACAAATCTTATGGCCTCATGAGACAGTTAAGTGCCCATCGTATGCACACTTCAGATATAGTAGTAGATCATCCGGGTACTTTTTCCCTACTCTTTTTTGAGTATGTGAATTCAGAAAAACTTCTTTTATAACTTACTGTTTTTCGCCTACAATATAGTAGGGAAGTATGTGATTTTGGATGCAGCCTTGGTCTCCAAAACCAAGGGAAAAACATGGAGTTTCCAAAGAGTATAGTGATCCGTATGAACAACAATAACACTGCGCTTGCCTATGACAAGAATCAAGCGTTCATGTGGGCCATCGTTCCCCATCGTGTGTCCTCTCAAGGGCTCCTCGACTTGATCCGTCTTTGTGGTTTTCTTCTTTGCCACGAGAATATACGTTTCATATTTCATGCTTCAGATGAGCATCATTCGGCGGTTTCATCAGTCCAGCGCACTTCATTTATAAACAGTAGACTCTGTTATGTTGTGATGCTGAGTTTGTGCAGTGTTTGCTGACCCATTGACCGACACTGAGCTGTATGTGCATAAAAAAGAGATGCTCCTAAAGGATTTTCCAGAGGCAACTCAAAAGCGCAAACCAAGAAAGTGTCACACACACTGTTGTAAACAGGAACTCCTGGAACTTTACATGGCCAGATACATCCTTCCGGGCTGTTAAATAAGTAAACCCTAGAGCTGGAGGCACTCACCTTATTAGGGTCCCTTTAGAGTGCCCAGCCTCCACAGGCCCTGAAGCACTGTGTAGATCCAGGATCAAGTTACGAGTTAAGCCCTATTCGGACGGGACTAATTTAACATAGAGAGGTGGGGTAAAGTGATTATTACCAGAGCTTCTCTGTGATTTCAGTCCTGTCCGAATGTGCCATCTCAGTAATCATTACGGACAATGTCAATACAGATTACGGCAACTTTTACCTTCAGTAAAAAGGTCCAGAAAAATGACCTCAGGTAATACTAATCCTGTGCGAATAGACCCGCCTTAAACATGTACGTAAATATTTTGTCATTTCATTTTTAAAAGTAGTTTTCTGCGTTTTTCCAAGTATGGAGACGCTTGAAAAAGCTTTCAGTTGTGTTCTAGACGCTGGGACGAGTCTGTGGCAAAACTCAAGTGTTTTCCACACACCATTCAGATTAGAAAGAAGATCGACAGCACTTCTTAGAGGCACGAAACATCTTTTAGCGTTAGATAAATGCCTTTTACCAACACAATCCAATATGAAGTTAATCAATACATCCTTCGACCAGACATAACTGTTAGGTTATATGTGTTTGCACACGTGATATCAGGAAGCAATGTAATACACACATGACAACAGGAGTGACGGCGATGTGCAAATCGAGTTACTCTCCCACTTCTAGGGATATTCAAATTAATTAACCAATCATACCATTGATCAGCTCTACCAAACTTGGATGTCTCTTTTTTTCCAGTAATAAACAAACATTGTTAAGTTGTTTTGATTGATACTGTGAAGCAGCTTTGATACAATCTGTATTGTGAAAAGCTCTATATAAATATATTTGACTTGACTTGACTTGACTTCTGCTAGTTTTACTGAATACTGAGATATCTTATCCAGTGCGAATTGGCCATTAATAGTACATATATCCACTGGTAAAATTACATTACTCCATCTACCCTTGTAAAGTTAACCCGGTCCAAATAGGGCTTTACTCCCCTCTTGCAAAACAATTTATAAAGCGCTATTCTGAGTTCTACTCTCCATGGTGCCTGTCTCTATGATCCGGTCTGTGAGCGATTATCTGCAGTCCTCCCTATCAGATGCCTCCGCAAGTGAGGCAGGTAATGTTAGAGACTCTGTTTAAAAAACAGACAGGTTGTTGGCAAGACAAGGTCAGTAAATTAGACCAGGTGAGCCTTACTGGTGGCATGTGGGGTTGACTTCATTCTCAGGGAAAGGTTACAGTCATAACCTGAGATGATTTTGTAACCCAGATGGTTTTTGCCTTATTCTCCTTATATTCTCCTTATTCGCGGCTCCCTTTTGTGTTGCGTTGTCGCGAGACTTCGTGAAGTATCGCGAGACTTGAGATGGAATGTTGCGTCACTTCCGTTAAATACGGCCGCGCGCTGTTGTTTTGGTATGTGTGTGCGCGAGTTGTGTGTTGAGCTGCTGCAGGTAGGCATTTAGCCCTGTAAAACATTTTATTAATTAAACTGCTGGTTTAACTATTATGTATGCCAATCTTTTAGATTGCCTCTACCTTTGCAAATGACTGCTGTTGAGTGACTTAATGATGTGGGAACTGGTGAGTTGTCACTGTTTGTTATACGGTGCTAAAAGTGTGTTGTATGTGTATATGGTTCGGTTAGCCGGTGCTGGCGCTGGCTGTACTTTAATCATACTGAGCCTGACTATATATATATACAATTTGTGCTTATTTAGATGAGCAGAACATTGATAATTAATCTTAGTATTGTTGAATTATGAAGTTATCAACTACTCTTTGACTCTGAAATGTATTTTGAAGCTATTTATCGATATTGTCCATTTATAAGAGCATTCTTGCTGATTGTTAAATTATTTATATTGCTATATGCAGTATTTATATTGAATCATGTACATGATGAAACAAATGAACTGAGATTATGATTATGATAATATGATGATTTTATTATATTATGATTATGGTGATTAGTTGTGATGCTTGGAACCAGAGTGATGTATTAATTGGTCCTGTTTTGTACAGGCCAGGTTCTGTGCATTGATGGCGAGCCACTAGGCCCAACCCTGATGCATTGGAGTGCATGCATCTACCGGTGTGGTAGGAGGTGCTGCAGCTGCTAACTTTGCTACACCTGCGCACACACCCTCAGAGACATTTTCACACACTTTTGGACACTTTATTCATCTATACATTGGTACTGATCTTATGAACTGTTCCATCCTGGACTCTTTGGACTCTGTCTGTCTCGAAGCTGTGTGTTGTGAGCCGTGGCGGCTTCAAGCACCTTTTTATGATTGAGTGAATTCTGATATTGTTGTATGCTCATTAATAACTTTGAACTGAATACTTTCTATGTGCACGTGTAAATATTGTAAAAATTTGTTGTCTTATATGTAATACAATTCACAATTGCACTGCAGCCGTGACTCTTGTGTATCATTGAACTCTACCATTTCCTCCCTGAGCCAACCTAAGATCCTCTGATACTGGTCCACTATTTTATTTATATTTGCAGCACTTATATATGCTACATAACTTTGGCGAGCCAGCCAGGAGGATTTGGTGAGTTTAATGTGCATTTGAGTTATTAATTTGGGGTTATTGTAGTTCAGTAACAATAATGGATGTGTTTTTGAAACGTGGTATCAAATTTCCAAATGCTGTGCTGTTGGAGGGCATAACAGAACCAGAAAGTAATGAAGTTATTGAGTTTTTAAGCCAATATGGATCAGTCAATAAGATTGAGGAAATTTCTGAGACTGAATCTGAGTATGATGGTGTGCTTGTGGTTGAATTTGTTAGCGGTGCAGCTTTGGAAGCACTGCGTCCTATTTTGCCGCATACATGGGTCTCAGCTAAAAAAACCCATACATGTTGTATTTCGAAGCTATCTTCTGTTTGTACAGATCACTTTGCTAGAGCTAAAACTATGTTATATTTGTCTGAATTGCAGAATTTAGCCAAATTGACTGGGGTGGATTACACAGAAGTGCTCAAAACAACGATGTCTCAGATTGGACTGTCGGTCTCTGAGCTCTGTCCTGTGCCTCACGTGGAAGATCTACCAGTCACGGAGTCGCCCACGTTGCCAGAGCCATCAACTCAGTATCCATCAGCCAATTCTGTTCCCCTTGTGGATACTGCTGCTCCCAGGTCCATCGCTGAGCCCCGCATTGATCCCTCTAATCCTATGCAGCCAGGGATGAGACATTCAATTTCCAGTATTGATGTCCATCCACCTGAGGTCCAGCGCTACGTAGTAGAGCACATTGTGAAGAATGGGGAGAGTGCAGCACATCACCAGAGAATCAGGGTTTTCTCAGGTCGGTTTCCCAGACCCACTCATGAAGCTGATTATGACACCTGGTGATCAGGAGTGGAATTGCTGTTGAAGGATCCATCTGTGTCTGATCTCCATCGCTCTAGGAGGATAGTGGAGAGCCTCCTTCCTCCAGCAGCAGACATGGTCAAGCAACTGAGTTCCAGCACGCTGCCTACAGTATATCTAGACACTCTTGACTCTGCATATGCTACTGTTCAAGATGGGGATGAATTGTTTGCTAAGTTCATGGACACATTTCAGGATACCGGTGAGAAACCATCTGCCTATCTCCAACAGCTCCAGGTTGTCCTGAACTCTGCCTTGAAGAGGGGAGGAGTCAAAGGGTCTGAAATAAATCGACATTTGTTGAACCAGTTCTGTCGTGGATGCTGGGACAATTCTTTGATCGCTGAGCTTCAGCTAAAACAAAAGAAGACTTGTCCACCAACTTTTGCTGAGCTGCTGCTCCTCTTGCGCACTGAAGAGGACCGAGAGGCAGCAAAAGTACATCGAATGAAGCAATATCTGGGGTCTACACGGCAAAAAGCTACATCTCATGCCCAGTTTGCTCGTGTCAACCCTGAAGATGGGGCCGCAGTTACCGCTTTGGTTAACATCACCCAGCAACTGGCTCAACAATTAGCTGATGTCCAGCGACAGTTAGCCATGCTAACGGCCAGCCAGTCAAAGACCAGTTCTGTTCCCAAGACTTCTACCTATAGTAAGCCACATCCCAGGGCCACTCATCAGCAGCCCCGTCGTCCCACGCCTATTCCGGCAAAACCTGGTTATTGCTTCCGGTGTGGTGAGGATGGCCACATCCGTCCCCAGTGTGAGAATGAACCCAATTCTATTCTGGTTGCTCGTAAAAAGAAACAGTTCACTAGTAACCAACAAAATGCTTTCAACTCTGTCCATTTAAACTGAGTCCGGTTCCTGTTGTGGGACAGACAGGGGCCAGAGGGGACCAAATCCGTCCCAAGGAAAAGAAGATTGTCAAGTGTGCAGAAATGACACAGCCCAAGATAAAGGATGCAACCATACAACTTCCAAAGGGCCTGGTGGGCTCAAAATGCTCTGCAGTCGTCCAGATTGCTGGGCAGACCTACCACTGCCTTTTGGATACAGGCTCACAGGTCACTACGATTCCAGTCTCTTTTTACAACCAGAGTCTCAGTGATCACCCTGTGAAGCCACTTTACGACTTACTCCAGGTAGAGGGTGCCGCCGGTCAGTCAGTGCCATACTTGGGGTATGTAGAGGTGACCATAGGGTTTCACAAAGAGTTCGTAGGAGAAGAACTTGAGATATCGACTCTTGCCTTGGTTGTACCCGATGGTCATCCTGAGGGTTCTTCAATTGTGCTTATTGGCATGAATACTCTGGAGCCTTTATATGAGCGATACACCAGTAGTGACATCTCTAATTTTCAATCCACGGCCCAAGGGTACTGTGCAGTCCTAAAGCTCTTACAACTGAAGCACCAACAAAGCCAGCTGGGTCAAGTAGGATCCGTGAAGTTGTTGAGTCAGACATCAGTTCTGATTCCTTCTGGTCAGACCATTGTTCTAGAAGGCTCTGCCAGAATAGACAGTCCAACTACAGTTCAATGGGCTGTGATCGAACACCCGATGTCCCCTCTTCCTGGGGGGTTATGTGTCCAGAGTTGTGTTATCACACTTCCAACTCATGCTCCCTACAAGGTCCCTGTTCTCGTTATGAACGAGTCTGAACAAGATGTTCTCATTCCACCAATGACAGTAATTGCTGATATTGGTACGTCACCTACTATTCTGGCCCAGCACACTGTAAACACTTCTTCCGTCCAAGGAGGTTCCCGAGGAAGCACTTTGGAGTTAAACTTTGGAGAATCGCCTATTCCATCTGAATGGAAGGAGCGAGTAACATCCAAGCTCAACCAAATGCCTGAAGTGTTTTCTTACCACGACCTTGATTTTGGCTGTACAGATCAGGTAAAACACCATATCAAGCTACATGATGAGAACTCTTTCAAGCTTCGAGCCAGGCCTATCCATCCCCGTGACATTGAAGCTGTTCGAAGCCATTTACGGGATCTGCTTGAAGCTGACATCATCCGGGAATCAGAGTCACCATTTGCCTCCCCAATTGTGGTGGTCCGGAAGCGGAATGGCGATGTTAGGTTGTGTATCGACTATCGTAAATTAAATTTACAAACTGTGAAAGATGCCTATGCCCTGCCAAACCTTGAAGAGTCGTTTTCAGCATTAACGGGCTCCAGATGGTTCACAGTTCTGGATCTAAAGTCTGGGTATTATCAGATTCAAATGAGTGAAGCCGATAAGGCTAAAACTGCATTTGTCACACCGCTGGGTTTCTGGGAATGGAATCGGATGCCGCAAGGCGTTACGAATGCTCCCAGCACATTCCAGAGACTTATGGAGAAATGTATGGGGGATTTAAATCTTAAGGAAGCCCTTGTATTTCTAGACGATATCATTATCTTCTCTGACACTTTAGAGGAACATGAGAAACGCTTACTCAGAGTACTTACTCGCTTGAAGGAATTCGGCTTGAAGCTGTCTCCTGAAAAATGCAAATTTTTCCAGTCCAGTGTACGTTATCTTGGACATATTGTGTCTGACAAGGGTGTTGAAACGGACCCTGAAAAAATATCAGTTCTCAAATCCTGGCCAGTCCCCCGAAATCTTAAAGAGCTACGGTCCTTCCTGGGGTTTGCAGGATACTATAGGAGGTTCATTAAAGATTTCGCCACCATAGTAAAACCTCTTAATGTCCTTACTAGAGGCTATGCACCCATTCGTCAGTCTATCAAAGATAAAAGTCCTGCTGGAAAGTTCCTGGACCCGAAGCAGTCTTTTGGGGAGAGATGGACGGTAGATTGTCAAGCTGCTTTCGACACAGTGATTTCTAAACTAACATCTGCTCCTGTCCTTGGGTTCGCCAATCCAAAGTTACCTTACATCCTTCACACAGATGCCAGCATAATCGGGTTGGGAGCCGTCCTATACCAAAAACAGGATGATCAACTCCGGGTAATCGCCTATGCCAGCCGAGGCCTGTCTCAGAGTGAGTCTCGATATCCGGCACACAAACTTGAGTTTCTGGCTTTAAAATGGAGTGTCACAGAGAAATTCCATGATTATCTTTATGGTGCTAACTTCACAGTTGTTACGGACAACAATCCTCTTACATACGTTTTGACCTCAGCAAAATTGGACGCCACAAGCCACCGGTGGCTAGCTGCGTTGTCAACGTATTCCTTTAAGATACAGTACCGTGCTGGCAAACACAACTTTGATGCAGACGCTCTGTCCAGACGTTACCATGAAGTGCCAGATAAGGCTGCAAGCTGTGAAGAATGGGAATTTGTGAACCGACTAGCTGAGCAACTGTGTGACCCTGGTGAAGCTGAAGAAATCTCCCCCGATATTGTGGTTGCTATTTGTCAGAGCAGTCTTGTCAGATCATGCTGTCCTGCTGGCTACACTCAACTTGATGTGACCTTAGTTGAGTCTCTTTCTGTCCATACTAATATTATTCCTGACTGTTTTGCCGAGGAAGAGTCGCATGGCCTTCCTGTCATTTCCCCCCTGACCCACGCTGACCTGAAAGAGGAGCAGCGGGCCGACCCAGCAATTCGGGAAGTCATCTACCAGCTTGAGACAGGGGAAAAGGTTTCTTCCACTGTTCGAGGGGAGCTTCCTGAGCTCCCATTGTTGTTACGGGAGTGGAATCGGTTGGAGCTGGAAGATGGAGTTTTATACCGGAGAAGACAGGACAAAGATAAATTTGTCCTTCAGCTTGTTCTGCCCCAGTGTTGCGTTCTACCGTCCTGAAGAGTCTCCATAGTGACATGGGGCACATGGGCATAGAGCGAACCCTGGACTTGGTGCGGCAGCGGTTCTTCTGGCCAAAAATGGCCGCTAATGTTGAGAACTTCATCAAAACCTGTGGTCGGTGTATTAGACGTAAGACTCTTCCCGAAAGGGCAGCTCCTTTAGTAAATATCCAAACCAGTCGTCCTTTGGAACTAGTATGTATTGATTTTCTAACTCTTGAGCCGGACAGCAGTAACACCAAGAACATCTTGGTACTTACTGATCACTTCACCAAATTTGCAGTCGCTATCCCAACTGCGAACCAGAAGGCCAAAACTGTAGCGAAGTGTCTGTGGAACGACTTCATGGGTTGCTATGGCATTCCAGAACGCCTACATTCTGACCAAGGGCCAGACTTTGAGTCTAAGCTGATTAAAGAGCTCTGTGATGTAGCCGGCATCAAGAAAACTCGGACCACCCCATACCATCCCAGGGGCAACCCTGTCGAGCGCTTTAACCGGACGCTGTTAAACATGCTGGGAACTCTTGAGAGCAAGCAAAAGGCTAAGTGGAGGGAGTACGTTAAACCTCTTGTCCATGCGTATAACTGTACGCGGAATGAGGTAACGGGGTTCACGCCTTATGAACTCCTGTTTGGACGATCACCACGGCTCCCGGTTGACTTAGCTTTCGGGTTGCCAGTCCGTGACTCTCCATCTCCCTCGCATTCGCAGTATGTGAGGGATTTAAGATCACGTCTTGAGGAGAGCTACAAGCTTACATGCCAGAATGCTCAGAAGTCAGCTAAGAGGAACAAAAGTCAGTTCGATCAACATGTAAAACCTGCAAGCTTGGATGTTGGTGACCGAGTACTGGTTCGGAATGTCAGAATCCGAGGGAAACACAAGCTGGCAGACAAGTGGGAACAAGAGGTGTATGTGGTTGTGAAACGTGCTGGGGATCTTCCAGTTTATATTGTGAAACCAGAGACTAGGGAGGGACCTAACCGCACGCTCCATCGTGATCTGCTCTTGCCCTGTGGTTCCCTACCGGCTTCTGCTACAGAGGATTTCCCAGAAGATCTTACCGCTCAAAAAGCCCATACTCGTAGCCAGAGTCGCAATCGCACTGAACAAGTTGAAATCTTTGAGGATGAGGGTACAGGGGGTACTGAGTTTACCACCATTGGGAGTTTTCCTCAGTTCCCAGTGAAGTTCAGTGTGGAAAGTGTGAGTGGAGGTGAACATGACCTAACGACCCGTGACATTGTGGGGTCTGCCTTACCGACAGTCCCAAGTGACACTGAATCTGTTCCACCTTTTCTACAAAGTCCTGTAACAAGATCTTCAATTGTAACCTCATTTGAAGATCACTTACCTGAAGTTGAAGAGTCCTGGCCAACCACTGGTGAAGATTCATCCATGTCCAGATGCGAGGTAGAAACCCCTGTGGAGGAGACTGAAGTGGAAGAACCTGGAAATCCTCTACTTGAACCGATAACCGAACATGTTACAGGAGAGATGGAGCTACCTGTGGGAGGAGAGTTGGAATTTCCTGTGGAAGAAATAACTATCAATGTGCCTGAAGCTGAAGTGCTTCTGGAGCCTGAGGTTGAAGCTTGTGAGCCGGTCCAATCTGAGTCATCTGTGGGTCCTATTGTTCATAGTTCTGTTACTGTCCCCAGTGATATATTGGGATCTGATGTAGTACCCAGACGTTCAGGGCGGCAGCGTCAACCCCTTCAACGCCTTCAATATGCAGTATTGGGCAACCCATTAATTTCAGTCGTTCAAACTCTTTTTCATAGTTTGTCTAATGTTTATACAGAGGCCCTTAGTCAAGCCACTGCAGCAGACTCTGTCCCTAAACTGTAATAGTTTGCTTCTGCAGTTTTATGCAACGGGGACGTGCATGATTTAAGGGGGGAGGGTGTAACCCAGATGGTTTTTGCCTTATTCTCCTTATATTCTTCTTATTCGCGGCTCCCTTTTGTGTTGCGTTGTCGCGAGACTTCGTGAAGTATCGCGAGACTTGAGATGGAATGTTGCGTCACTTCCGTTAAATACGGCCGCGCGCTGTTGTTTTGGTATGTGTGTGCGCGAGTTGTGTGTTGAGCTGCTGCAGGTAGGCATTTAGCCCTGTAAAACATTTTATTAATTAAACTGCTGGTTTAACTATTATGTATGCCAATCTTTTAGATTGCCTCTACCTTTGCAAATGACTGCTGTTGAGTGACTTAATGATGTGGGAACTGGTGAGTTGTCACTGTTTGTTATACGGTGCTAAAAGTGTGTTGTATGTGTATATGGTTCGGTTAGCCGGTGCTGGCGCTGGCTGTACTTTAATCATACTGAGCCTGACTATATATATATACAATTTGTGCTTATTTAGATGAGCAGAACATTGATAATTAATCTTAGTATTGTTGAATTATGAAGTTATCAACTACTCTTTGACTCTGAAATGTATTTTGAAGCTATTTATCGATATTGTCCATTTATAAGAGCATTCTTGCTGATTGTTAAATTATTTATATTGCTATATGCAGTATTTATATTGAATCATGTACATGATGAAACAAATGAACTGAGATTATGATTATGATAATATGATGATTTTATTATATTATGATTATGGTGATTAGTTGTGATGCTTGGAACCAGAGTGATGTATTAATTGGTCCTGTTTTGTACAGGCCAGGTTCTGTGCATTGATGGCGAGTCACTAGGCCCAACCCTGATGCATTGGAGTGCATGCATCTACCGGTGTGGTAGGAGGTGCTGCAGCTGCTAACTTTGCTACACCTGCGCACACACCCTCAGAGACATTTTCACACACTTTTGGACACTTTATTCATCTATACATTGGTACTGATCTTATGAACTGTTCCATCCTGGACTCTTTGGACTCTGTCTGTCTCGAGGCTGTGTGTTGTGAGCCGTGGCGGCTTCAAGCACCTTTTTATGATTGAGTGAATTCTGATATTGTTGTATGCTCATTAATAACTTTGAACTGAATACTTTCTATGTGCACGTGTAAATATTGTAAATATTTGTTGTCTTATATGTAATACAATTCACAATTGCACTGCAGCCGTGACTCTTGTGTATCATTGAACTCTACCATTTCCTCCCTGAGCCAACCTAAGATCCTCTGATACTGGTCCACTATTTTATTTATATTTGCAGCACTTATATATGCTACAATTTCATTGTTTTGCACAGCAGTACAATGACAATAAAGTCTTTAACTTTAACTAAAACACAGAGAGACTAACAATATGACACACATTTCAGACATTGGGGACTTTTGAAGACAATAAAGCTGATGAAATAAATTTTTAACATAATTAACATGATGATTCTTTCTAATAAATTTGCAGTGTAATCACAAATGTATTTATTTATTTATTTATTTATAAGTTTATTTGTATAGGGACAGTACAAAAAAACATGATCCCAGTCAAAACTGGAAAATATGTATTGCACATAGAGAGTATTGCAAAAGCTAATTTGCATCTCAAGTCCCTTGAAAGGCTTTTCTAAACAAAATAAAAAATAAAAACAAAAAATAAAACTACTACTCATAGAATAAAACTACCACAATATGTCACTTATAGACATTAAAATACCCAATTATACATATTAGAATGGAGCTTTCAACTCCAGCATAAAAAAACCTTTTACATTACATTACACTTTTACATACAAAAATTATTACATTTAAATATGCGTGCAGTTCTGGTTTATTTTAAACCACCACTTTACCTTCAATGTAAATGACTTTATTTGGACTCTAAAGGACTCTTTGCCCTTGTGTAGTTCTACGAAAATTAATCCTACAATTCCCACCTGCCGAACTCTTAGTGATTCTACTTGTATCATCCCCCCCCCCCCCCCCCCCCCCACCGGGGGGTGGGGGGGGGGGGGGGGGGGGGGGGGCGGGGGGGGCCCCCCCCCGGGGGGGGGGGGGGGGGGGGGGGGGGGGGGCCCCAAAAAAATGGGGGGGGGGGGGGGGGGGGGGGGGGGGGGGGGGGGGGGGGGGGGGGGGGGGGGGGGGGGGAAAAAAAAAAAAAAAAAAGTGGGTTTAAAAAAAAAAAAGGGGGGAAAAAAGGAAAGGTATTGGGTAGGTGTTAGTGGAAGTGGGATTTATGGGGGGGAGGGGTTTGGGGGGGGGGGGGGGGGGGGGGGGGGGGGGTTTGGGTGTTAAAGTTGTTGTGTGGTGATGTTTATATATTTTGGGTGAGGGGTAGTGAATGTATGGTATTTTGATTGTATGATGTTTTAGAAAGTTTTAGTTTTAAATATAAATATATAATGATTGTTAAATGATATTGGGGGGTTTATGTGGTTGGGGGTAATGATTGTAGGGTAATTTTATGTAGGTTTGATTTTAATGGGGGGGTGGGGGTATTATGTGGTGTGGGTGTTGTATTGAATATGTGGTATATGGGGTGGTTAGTTGGAAAATGTTGGTTTAAAGATAATAAAAAGATGATCGAGATGCTAGGAATATAATGAAAAGTGAGTCTGAGTTTGAAGATGTTAATGTATGAATTGATATGGTATTGGTGGTAAGGTAACCACTAAGGTTCTCTTCCCCCACGGTGTCTTTCACTCTTAATTACATTTCCCATCATCCTGTTCTGTCACTCATTGATCATTGCACACAGCTGTTTCCCGTGGGACTGCGGCTCTGACTCTCTTAGAGACTGGTGTCGTGACAACAGCAGGAGTTTCTTCTTTGGATCAGTGAGAAAGAGCAGTGGGAACGATATAATACACAGAACGGGAGGTCAGTTGGTGTTCTGTGCTGGAGGGCCCTTGTTTTTTTCCTATTTTTTTTTTTAGTAGTAGAAGTAATAATAATATTAGAATAGTGTTGGGAAAAGGAGGTGATATTGGAGGCCTATGGCGTCAGGGAATGGAAGGGATGATGATGATGGTGGTGGTTAAGGAAAAGGGGGGTTCTAAGAGGGAGGCATCAAGTGAAAGGCCTGAAATGTCAGGAGATGAAGGAAATAAAATTAGGAGAACAGGAAGTTCTGAAGAGTTAGTTGTGCTGTTAGGAGAGACTGCATCGATTGCTCCTGTCTGCCTCGCTGCCTGCTGTGTGTGAGTGTGTTTGCTCCGAGTCTGTAAGCTCCGTCTAAGCCTCGTATTTCTTTCTGTTTTGAACCATAATTTACGATCATTTCTAGTTGTTTACTTGTTTATACTACTAATTACAGTTTACCTAACATCTCAGACTAACCTAACATCGCTAGCTTCTGTTATTGTTAGCACAACACGCTAGTAACGTTATCTCGCTAGCCTGTCAACGCGCCGCCCGTGCGTTCAGTTATTTATTTATTTTTCTCGTGCGCGCCCGCGCCTCTGAGTTCATAAAAAGCACAGGTGAGTAAGAATCATTCAACAAACACGGTGAGTAATGTCTTGTCCTGTTATTGTCACCTGCATCTCATGCCACATGTTTACTATAGCCTTCCCCGTCGGCATAGGGTTTATATGTGATAAATGTAAGGAGACAGTCAGGCTGACGGAGAAGATTTCAGAATTAGAGACACGCATCCAAACTTTAATTGAGGATAGTAAGTGTGCTCGAGCCTTAGATACTACTTTGGATGCGCCTAGCATAGTGAACCATTTACATGATTCGGTTCCGGCTGAGTTATTGCCTGTGCAGCCAGGCAGATGGGTGACTGTCAGGGATCGCTCTAGTCGCGGATCAAAAAACCACTCTTACGTTCCGATTACCATAACAAATCGATTTGCCCCACTCAGTGAAACATCCACTGAGAATTCTGTTGATTGTGCCCTGGTAATTGGCGATTCTATTACACGGAACGTGAAAATAGAGACACCAGCCACCATAGTCACATGTTTGCCGGGAGCCAGAGCGCCTGACATCAAAGCAAATTTAAAAGTGCTGGCTAATGCTAATCGTAAATTCTCTAAGATTGTTATTCACGTCGGCACTAATGATGTTCGACTTCGCCAGTCGGAGATCACCAAAATTAATATTAAAGAGGTGTTTGAACTCGCAAGTACGATGTCAGGCACTGTAATTTGCTCTGGCCCTCTTCCTGTTCGAAGGAGTGATGAGATAGTTAGTAGATTGTGTTCACTCAATGGCTGGTTGTCTAAGTGGTGTCTGCAAAATAACATAGAATTCATAGACAATTGGAAAAGTTTTTGGGGCAAACCTGACCTGTTGAAAAGAGATGGTATTCATCCCTCCTGGGATGGTGCTGCTCTTCTCTCTAGTAATTTGGCTCATAGTCTTAGAGATAAAACATGACAATCTGGGGCTCAGGTCAGGAAGCAGACAGACTGGCTAAACCGACCGTCTGCTAGCGGCCTTGCGTCACCAAGGTCAGATAAATCCCATCACATAGCGACTCTTTCACCTAGATATCATCATATAGAGACTGTGTCTGTTCCCCGACTTTGGAAATCCAAAAAAATGCCAAACCTTTCTAAGGTTAAAAATTTAATTGATGTTCAACAAATAAAAAACAGATATAATACAGATGAGCAAACGATAAAGCTTGGGTTGTTGAATATTCGATCCCTTAATTCAAAAGCGCTCATAATTAATGATAAGATTACAGACTATAACCTAGATGTGCTGTGTTTGACAGAAACCTGGCTAAAACCAAACGATTACATTACTTTAAATGAGTCCACCCCGCAAGATTACTGTTATAAACATGAGCCTCGTCCGAAAGGCAAAGGGGGAGGTGTTGCTGTAATTTATAGTAATATTTTCAAAACCACTAAGAAATCTAGTTTTAAATATACTTCTTTTGAAGTGTTGGTGCTTAATGTAAAAATATATAGTGTAAACAATAAATCACGTTTGAGAATTCTGCTGGCTACTGTATACAGGCCACCAGGGCACCATAAAGATTTTATCAAAGAATTTGCTGACTTTCTATCAGAATTAGTATTGGCTGCAGATAAAGTCCTAATTGTTGGTGATTTTAATATACATGTAGATAATGAAAAAGATACATTGGGATTGGCATTTAAAGACATTATAAACTCAATTGGAGTTAGACAACACGTGTCAGGACCTACTCATTGTCGTAATCATACGCTAGATCTAATACTATCACATGGAATAGATGTTGATGCCGTTGAAATTCTGCAGCAGAGCGACGACATCTCAGATCATTATCTAGTCTCGTGTAAATTACATTTAGCCAAGGCTGCAAAGCCGACTCCATGTTATAAATATGTTAGACCTATCACTTCTGCCACTAAAGATTGCTTTATCAATAATCTTCCTAATCAGTTTCATCATCTCAGCATCCCGGATAGCTTAGAAGAACTTGATATTGCAACAGAAACGTTTAACTCTCTCTTTTCCAGCACTTTAGACACAGTTGCTCCGTTGCGCTTAAAGAAGATTAAAGAAAATAGTCCAACGCCGTGGTACAACGAGCACACCCGGGCCCTTAAGAGAGCAGCCAGAAAAATGGAGCGAAACTGGAAGAAAACAAAACTAGAGGTATTTCGGATTTCATGGAAGGAGAGCTCGATTGCTTACAGAGAGGCCTTAAAAGCTGCTAGATCTGCTTATTTTTCGACCCTATTAGAAGAAAATAAACATAATCCTAGGTATTTATTTGAACAAGTGGCTAAACTAACGAAAAAGAAAGCTTCAAGCCCAGAAGTTTCCAAGAAACACAGCAGTAATGACTTTATGAACTTCTTCACTTATAAGATCTATAATATCAGGGACAAAATTATAACTATGCAACCGTCTACTACAGTAGCGCATCAGGGAGTGCATTGTAGTCTCCATGAGGAACATTTTGATTCATTTGTTGCTATAGGAGAGGAAGAATTTTGCAAACTTGTTAATTCATCTAAATCGACAACTTGTATGTTAGACCCTATACCGACTAAGCTACTGAAAGAGATACTTCCAGAGGTCATAGATCCTCTTCTAAATATCATTAATTCGTCTTTGTCTCTAGGATACGTACCAAAAACCTTTAAGCTGGCTATGATTAAACCGCTTGTTAAAAAACCGCAACTTGATCCTACAGAATTAGTCAATTACAGGCCAATCTCGAATCTGCCTTTTCTGTCAAAGATACTAGAAAAAGCAGTATCCTCACAACTGTGTTCCTTTTTAGAAAGAAATAATATCTGCGAGGATTTTCAGTCCGGATTTAGACCGTACCATAGTACCGAGACTGCTCTCATTAAAGTCACAAATGATTTGCTCTTATCATCCGATCGTGGTTGTATCTCTCTATTAGTGTTACTCGATCTTAGTGCGGCATTTGATACTATCGACCACAACATTCTTTTAAATAGACTAGAAAGCTATGTTGGCATTAGTGGAATTGCACTAGCATGGTTTAAATCATACTTATCTGACCGTTTTCAGTTTGTAGCAGTAAATGAAGAGATGTCTTATCGATCACAAGTTCAGTATGGCGTACCACAAGGCTCAGTACTAGGACCGCTGCTGTTCACTCTGTACATGCTACCATTAGGAGATATCATTAGGAAATATGGAATTAGCTTTCACTGTTATGCTGATGATACTCAGCTTTATATTTCTTCAAAACCTAACGAAACTTACCAATTCACAAAATTAACGGAATGCATAGCTGATATAAAAAATTGGATGACCAGTAATTTCTTACTACTAAATTCTGAAAAAACAGAGATTCTAATCATTGGACAAAAAACTTCCACACGTAATAACCTAGAATACTGTCTAACACTTGATGGCTGCTCTGTTAAGTCTTCGTCGTCGGTTAGGAACCTGGGTGTGCTCTTTGATACCAATCTTTCATTTGAAAGTCACGTGTCTAGTATCTGTAAATCCGCATTTTTCCATCTTAAAAATATATCTAAATTACGTCATATGCTCTCACTGACAAATGCGGAACAATTAGTTCATGCGTTCATGACCTCAAGGCTAGATTATTGTAATGCTCTACTGGGTGGTTGCCCTGCACGCTTAATAAACAAACTACAGCTAGTTCAAAACGCAGCAGCTAGAGTTCTTACCAGAACCAGGAAGTATGACCATATTAGCCCGGTTCTGTCAACACTGCATTGGCTGCCTATTAAACATCGTATAAATTTTAAAATATTGCTGATTACTTACAAAGCACTAAATGGTTTAGCTCCCCAGTACTTGAGCGAGCTCTTAACGCATTATAGTCCTTCACGTCTATTGCGATCTCAAAATTCTGGCCAGTTGATAATACCTAGAATATCAAAATCGACTGCTGGCGGTAGATCCTTTTCCTATTTAGCACCAAAACTTTGGAACAATCTTCCTAACATGGTCCGGGAAGCAGACACAGTCTGTCAGTTTAAATCTAGACTAAAAACACATCTCTTTGGCTTAGCATACACATAGCACACTATAGACTTCTATAATTCAATGTTAGGCTGCGTAGTTTAGATCAGCCGGAACCGGGAACACTTCCCATGATTCCTGATGTACTTTGTACATCATGGGAAGGATGGCGTCTACGCTAATATTAGTCTCTCTGTTTATCCCGAGGTTTACCGCAAACCACCGGATCCAGGCCATATCCAGATCTGAGGAAGGACCATCACCTGGACACGACGACAACGCATCCCTGAAGTGCCAGCCTCATCAACACTGAAGGCCTCATGGACACCTCAACACACTCATCTCCACACCGGCGTGATGACTCCGACCCCAACCAGATGAACTGGATAAATATCGTGAAAGTTCTGATCACATCTGACTCCTGACATTATGCTGCCTAAATCATAATCATTCACTGTTCGTTCGTTGGCCAAAGGAGGACTGGCCCCCCGACTGAGCCTGGGTTCTCCCAAGGTTTTTTTCTCCATTCTGTCACCTGATGGAGTTTTGGTTCCTTGCCACTGTTGCCTTTTTCGTCTCTCTTCGCCTTTGTCGCCATTGGCTTTTGGCTTGCTTAGTTGGGGACATTTAACATTTAATTTTGAATTTAACAATACTATTATAACATTATTTTCCTGTTATCTCTGTGAAGCTGCTTTGAAACAATTTGTATTGTAAAAAGCGCTATATAAATAAAGGTGACTTGACTTGACTTGACTTGACTGTTTAAAGTCAAGGGAGCTAACCAAGGAGATGCAGGATTCAGAGCAATTAATCCTTTAAAGGTTACTAATGCTTTGGAGAGTCAGATAGGCAAGGATTTTCAGGCCAAGATATTATATAGTGGAATGATAAGAGTTTGTTGCAAAAATAGGAAACGATGATGATGCTAAAGGTGTGGGGAAGTTGGTGGTTAAGGTGGAGACTTTGGTCCCAAGAGGAAGCAAGCAGGGTGTCAAGGGAGTAGTATATGGAATGTTTGCTGGCTTATCTGAGAAGGAAATCTTATAAAATGTTAAGGGAGCCCAGGTAACTGATGTGGTAAGATTTAAGCGTAGAGATGGAGCTGGAGATCCTCCCATCCTGTTAACGTTTAAAGAGGGTGTACAGCCACAAAGAGTGTTTCTAGGGAGTATGGCATATCATGTGAGGGAGTACATTAAACCACCATTGCGCTGCTGTAATTGTCAGAAGTTTGGGCATGTTGCTGGGTCATGTAGGGGAAAAATAAAGTGTGCAAAGTGTGGTGGAGATCATATAACACAAAATTGTAAGTAAGAGACTCCTAAGTGCCCTAACTGTGATGGGGTTCGTGCAGCAGGGTTTCACAGTTGTGTGCACTTTGTCCAAGCTAGGCGGGTGCAGGTTGTGAGGGATCAGAACAAGGTAACGTATGCAGAGGTGGTTAAAGAGTGGCTGGAGAAAGCGGAAATGGAAGTGCTGGTGTGAGAGAGGTGATAGGATGCCAGGTTCCTATGTCAAATCTACTATCTGTATCTTCATCTGACATATTAATTTTTAGTAAGGAGTCATTTTTGTCTTTTGTGTCTGATGTGTTGGTGGGAACTAAGAAAGCAGCTAACCAGTCGGATGTCATTAGGTTGGTGGGTGCAGCTGAAAGGTATCTGAGTATTAAGCAGTTGCCAGAAAAGTTGCATCAATACATGATGGTGAGTCAGTGTATAAACAGGTCACAGTTGTTGAAGGCTAGCAGTATGGAGGACATTTGTGAGGTGGATGATGAGGATCCTTATTAATATTTTAATGTGGTATATTCTTCAATGGAACGCCCAGAGTCTGATGGGAAATGGTCAGGAGTTAAAAAGGTTTGTAGATGATTTTAAAGAAGTTCCAAATTTGACATGTATCCAAGAGACATGGCTAAAGCCCTGTCTAGATTTTGTAATTCCAGGTTACGAATGTTTGAGATTAGACAGGATAGATAGATCAGGTGGGGGTTGTGCAACCTTTGTTAAGAATGGGTTGCAATATAGAAAGGTTGATATTAACTCTAATATTGAATGTTTGGCTGTGGAGGTTTGGAGTAGTATCAGTTCTATTACTGTGATAAATTATTATAACCCCTGTCAACCTTTGGTATTGTTAGATTTTGATGAGATAATGGAGAAGGTAAGGTGTCCTGTTATATGGATTGGAGATTTGAATGCACACAATCCAATATGGGGGAGTGATCACAGGGATAAAAATGGTGCTATAGTAGAAGAATTTTTAGATAAGTATAAGTTGGTAGTGTTAAATGACGGAAGACCGACTAGGTATAATATTGGGAGAAATACATACAGCCATATAGATTCATCAATTGCCTCATCAAACTTAGCTAGAATTGGTGAATGGGATGTTATAGATTCATATACACTAGGAAGTGATCATTATCCAATTTTGTGTAGGTTTGGTTGGGATTTGAGAAGAGAAGTGGCAAAGAATGTCCCTAGATATAACTTTTCTCAGGCCAAATGGGATAAATACCAGGAGAAAGCTCAAAGCTTATTAGGAAATGTTGATAGTGAGGGTTCTGTAGATAACTGGAATACTTCAGTTAGTCTCATGATACATGAGGCTGCTTGCTATTGAAGGATTACAAATTTATTAAATGTTTAATTAGCTTCCAATACAATAGAATATAAACTGAGAAAGTAATGTATATTGTGTTTTCAGGTTAAGAGACTCTGTTCTGAATTCTCCATGTTTAGCATAATAACGGAGATGCGCACAGAATCAGCGCTGTACGTCACTGAATAGTAGTGCGCAACCAGCGCAGTTGCGGAGCCTACGCTGATTTAGTAGACTGAGAATAAGCGTAGCGCTATAGAGTTGCATCAGCCGTTCTGACTGGAAAGTTCGCGGGATTGCTTGCATTATAAGGACATTGTACGAGTAACGGATAAGTAAGTCCAGTGTTATTTGAATATTAATGTTATATTGCAAGTGTCATTGTTGTAGATAGTGTTTCTAAGTTTACTCGTCTATATTAACCGGCCGTTTTGCCGCACGTGAATTGCACGCTGTATTATATGCCGTCAATCCTTTGAAGTTTGAATAGCGATCGTTATAACTTGTATAAGGAATATTTTATGCAATAATTTTGTATGTTCAGTTTCTCATTTATATCTACAATGTAAGATTTACGTGATTTATGTTGATTATTATTTTCTTTCATTGTCTGATCATTTTTGCATTTTCTTTGATATATTGATCTCTCCTGCCATTGAAGCTAGATCTGTGTCTGTCAAGAAGAGATGCTTAAATGAGAACACTAGTGTACTGTTTATGAAGGCCATATCTTTAACACCAAGCATATCTGCTGACTCTGTTGATTTTCTCCTTGATTCTTTTAACTCAAAAGTTAAGAGCGTAATTGATGATATTGCTCCTGTGAAAGTCAGGAAGAACAGTGGTAGACAAAAAGCACCTTGGAGAAACTCAACAGCAGTGCAAAATATGAAAAGACAATGCAGAAAAGCAGAGCGCATGTGGCGGAAGACAAAACTTGTAGTCCATTATAACATCTACAAAGACAACATCCATGCTTTCAATAAGGAACTAGGCAAAGCTAGACAGACTTTCTTCTCAAATATTATAAACAGCAATATAAACAACACACGCACTCTTTTTGCTACTGTAGAGAGACTGACAAACCCCCCAAGCCAGATTCCCAGTGAAATGCTCTCAGACAGCAAGTGCAGTGAGTTTGCTTCTTTCTTCTCTGAGAAAATCAATAATATCAGAAAGGTGATCAGCTCATCCTTGAGTTGCGCTGGGGTCAGGCAGTTCAGACCACAACCTGAGAAAGTAGTCACTATGTCTGATTTTGAAGAAATTGATGGCAACATTTTGGAAGAAACCGTACAGCACCTTAAAACATCAACCTGCACCCTTGACGCACTTCCCACATCTTTTTTCAAAAAGGTGTTTCACAGCTTAGAAGCAGATCTCCTAGAAGTGGTAAATGCCTCACTTCTCTCTGGGAGTTTTCCTAACTCCCTGAAAACTGCAGTTGTCAAGCCCCTCCTGAAAAAGAGCAATCTGGATAAGACCATATTAAACAACTATAGACCGATCTCAAATCTTCCTTTCATAGGCAAGATCATTGAAAAAGTTGTCTTCAATCAGCTGAACAAATTCTTAAGCTCAAATGGATACTTTGACAATTTTCAATCGGGTTTCCGACCGCACCACAGCACAGAGACAGCTCTCATAAAGATAGTAAACGATATTCGCTTAAATACTGATAAAAGCAAATTATCAGTGCTGGTACTACTCGACCTCAGTGCTGCATTTGACACTGTCGATCACGACATACTTCTTGACAGGCTGGAAAACTGGGTCGGGTTTTCTGGGATAGTCCTAAAATGGTTCAGGTCATACTTGGTAGGGAGAGGTTATTATGTGAGTATAGGAGATCATAAGTCTGAGTGGACACCCATGACATGCGGAGTCCCTCAAGGCTCAATTCTTGCGCCACTCCTATTCAACCTGTACATGCTCCCAATGAGCCAAATAATGAGAAAGAACCAAATCGCTTACCATAGCTATGCAGACGACACACAGCTCTACTTAGCAATATCGCCTAACGATTACAGCCCCATTAACTCTCTGTTCCAATGCATTGATGAAGTAAACAATTGGATGTCCCAAAACTTTCTTCAGTTAAACAAAGACAAAACTGAAGTCATTGCGTTTGGAAACAAAGATGAAGTTCTCAAAGTGAACGCATACCTTCAGTCTAGGGGTCAAACAACTAAAAATCAAGTCAGGAATCTGGGTGTGTCTCTGGAGTCAGACCTTAGTTTCAGTAGTCATGTCAAAGCAATAACTAAATCAGCATATTATCACCTGAAAAATATTGCAAGAATTAAATGCTTTGTTTCCAGTCAAGACTTAGAGAAACTTGTGCATGCTTTCATCACCAGCAGGGTGGATTATTGCAATGGACTTCTCACTGGCCTTCCCAAAAAGACCATAAGACAGTTGCAGCTCATACAGAACGCTGCTGCTAGGATTCTGAGCAGAACCAGAAAATATGAACATATCACACCAGTCCTCAGGTCTTTACACTGGCTGCCAGTTACATTTAGGATTGATTTTAAGGTATTATTACTGGTATATAAATCATTCAATGGCCTAGGACCTCAATACATTGCAGATATGCTCACTGAATATAAACCCAACAGATCACTCAGATCACTAGGATCACATCAGCTAGAAATACCAAGGGTTCACTCTAAGCATGGCGAGTCCGCATTTAGCTACTATGCCAGCCGCAGCTGGAACCAGCTTCCAGAAGAGATCAGATGTGCTCCTACAGTAGTCACATTCAAATCCAGACTCAAAACACATCTGTTTAACTTTGCATTTACTGAATGAGCACTGTACCACTGTTCGTCCGACTGTTTGTACTGTTATGCTTTTTAATTATTCTGATTTCTTTTGATTATTTCTGTATTTTATCTTTTATTCTAAACTGTTTTAATTATTCTGATTTCTTTTGATTATTTCTGTATTTTATCTTTTATTCTAAACTGTTTTAATTATTCTGATTTCTTTTGATTATTTTAATTTCTTCTATGTAAAGCACTTTGAATTACCATTGTGTATGAAATGTGCTATATAAATAAACCTGCCTTGCCTTGCCTTGCCTTGTTTAGAAAACCTTGCACATGTCTATCCATGTTGATGCCAAAGCAATCATTAAAAGGCTATCATCTATCCATGACTCTGAGTTCTCTGACAAGAACACTGTGGCGGTCAGTGCACATTGATCTAGCTAAAACTAAATTATAACATGGTCCTTCGAGCCGGATACTGACTACTACAGATATGTCATTGCCTGATGATAACCCGTTCAGTTCAGAGCAATCAGCTGGGAGACCGGTGAGACGGAGCACACTTCCTAAGCACTTGGAGGACTATGTTATGGACTATAACCTTTCAAGGTCAACTAGTCCCCCACTAAGCTCACTAGAAACACATACAGTGCCTTTAGCTGTAAACCGAGCTGTGGATAGAACATTATCCTTGCCGAGTATGTCTACACCAGTACGAAGAACAGAACAAGTTCAATCAACTGATAAATGTCCCTGAGAAAATTGATGGAAAATATCTCTGCAGCTGAGATGGAGGAGTCAGCTGAGATTGTACAGCTTACAAGCAGACTGTCTCTTTATGAGAAAAGGCAGCAGCGTCGACAGGATATGTTAAAACGCATTAATGATTTCCTACTGGAGGAGGAAGCAGATAACCTCTAACTCCAAGAAGCAGATATAGCATCTCAGAAGGGAGCACTTTCCTCTGAGCCTGGACCAAACATTACCTCGACTGCTCCACGCTTTACAAAGACACCAGTTGACTTTGCAAAATCTCCGCCTGATATAATGAGCCCTACTCAAAGGGGAGCTGAATTACCTCCGATCTCACAAGTTCCTGTTACACGAAACGTGGCACAGGGTACCATAAAAGCTCAGTCAGCCCAGCAAACACTTGCACTGAATAACATGAGTTCAGTTGACTCAATTCCATCATCATGCTTTGTGTCTCCACAACTCCCTATAGCTTCTGATACTGCCTTACAAGGACAGTTACTCCTACAAAGGCAGTACGAAGATAAATCACCTCCGGAACTTAGAAGGTCCTTAGGAGTTGAAGGTGGCCCTTTTCTGTTCGACCAGCAATGGGCCACTAATCCTCAGACGGCAATACATACGATGCAACACTCTGTACCTTCCGTTTATGCTGGCTGTCGTACTAATTATCCTGGTGCCTACCCAGCACAGCCTAGTTATGCTGGTGCACATGGTGTTCATTACCCATCACAGCAAGTAACTTGGCCACAATATGGTAATTGTCAGACAGCTCCTCCACCCCCCATTAATTTATATGGAGCGCCAAGACTATCCATACCAGACTTTACTGTAGACAGTGAAAGGGATTTCGCTAATCTGAAACTAGCTTTGGATAATCTACTAGACCCACATCCTGAGTTGTCAATGATTGGACAGTCCTGTCGACATGAAGCTCGGCCATATACAGCAGCAATGCAGGCCCTACAGTTGCATTATGGACAGCCACATCAATTAGCACAGAGCGAAATAGCAGCCATACTCAACGCTCCAGATGTGAAGGTCGGGGAAGCCAGTAGTTTCCAGTCATTTGCCTTAAGGGTTCATCTTCTTGTGAGTATGTTGCTGTCCCTGGAGGGCCAGAGAGGCATTGAACTCAGCTGTTGTTCCCATGTAGACCGGCTCCTCAGCAAACTACCCAAGTATCTCAGAGACAATTTCATTGAGTTCCTACAGATGCAAGGCAAGTTGAATGTCGCCAGCCTCAATCCATATAATCTTCAGGACTTTTCTGGATGGCTGCAAAGTAAAGCTCAATAACACCGTCTGTCCAGTAGACTAGTTGAACGTTATCAGAAAGAAAAATCCTCCCACTCACTTCAGGGAAAGGATTCAACCCGATCGAAAAGACAGAATGCTTCAGTCTACCATGGTACAGAAACCCAAAGTGTCAAATCATTTAAGCCTGTATCTCAACCCTCTCAATGGAAGAAATCCAAAGTCCATTGCCTATTCTGCCACAGCAAAGAGCATTACATAACGCAGTGCTCAGAAATGAAGGAGCAAACTACAGAAACCCTCATGCAATGGATAGCGGAAGGGAAACGGTGCTGTAAATGCGGCCGTTCCCATCATCCAGAGGACTGTAATTTAAAGAAACCATGTGGAATCTGTGGGGAGATACATCTCCAAGTCCTCCATGGAATCGCTGAACAGCGATCCAAGACTAAGCACACCAGTGCATTAAACAGTAGGATCTATCTCACACTTTCCAATCCCTCAGGTCGAGTACTACTGAAAGTTGTGCCGGTGCTTCTACATCATGAGGACAGAACAATTGAGACCTTTGCAATATTAGACGACGGAGCTGAACGTACCATGCTGCTACCTGCCGCTGCTCAACAGCTTCAGCTGGAAGGGAAGGAGGAAACTTTAGCCTTACGTACTATCCGTCCTGATGTCACATTCCTGACTGGCTTAGTTGTTACCTTTGATGTGTCCTCCAGAAGCAATCCAGTAGTCAAGTACAGAATCCAGAATGCCTTCACTGCGGATGGATTAGATCTTGTGGAACAGAGCTACCCAGTGAAAGCTCTTCAACGTCGATATGTCCACTTGAGAGATATTCCATTGCAGTCATTCAAGAATGTTCAGCCCTTGTTGCTGATTGGCTCAGATAATAGCTCTCTGATTACTGCAGTGGAAACAATTCATGTAGACACTCAGATTTGACCAGTTGCAGTCCGTACAAGACTTGGGTGGGCTCTTCAAGGCCCTGAAGGTCTTTCAAATCGGTCAACTTCCACTCATCAGAGTTATTTTATTACCGCTGCAGTAGCCTATGACACCCTCTATAGAGACGTAGAGCGACTGTGGAAGTTAGATGCTCTACCTTACCGCAGTGAAAAGCTGTTAACTCGATCTAAACAGGACCAAGAATCTATTGAGATCCTAGATGGCAAGACCTGCAGGGTGTTAATCGATGGAATTCAGCGCTATGCAGCTCCCTTGTTAAGAACGGATAATTCCACCAAGTTCCGTGCTCCTCAGGAGTCTGTTCTTGCCAATCTCCGCAGTACCGAAAGGAGACTCCGGGATCATCCAGAGAAGGCAGCCGACTATCAATGTGAGATGAATAGACTTATTCAAGCAGGTTACGTCAAGGAGATCACAGGTAAAGAAGCTAATGAATCGGAGGAATCCTGGTACCTGCCACATCATCTCGTCTACCATAATAGTAAGGCACGTCTGGTGTTCAATTGTTCGTTCGTCTACAAAGGTACTTCACTCAATGAGCAGCTCCTGCCAGGACCAAATCTGGGACCATCCCTGCTCGGGGTCTTACTGCGATTTCGACAGCACTGTGTGGCGATCAGTGGAGACATTAAGGGTATGTTTCACCAGGTTCGACTGTTACCTGAGGACAGACCCTTACTGAGATTCCTCTGGCGGGATCTACTACGGGAGATCCCACCGAAAGTATATGAATGGCAGGTGCTACCGTTCGGGACAACCAGCAGTCCTTGCTGTGCTATCTATGCACTACAAAAGCACGTCAAAGAACACCCACGCAGCACTACTGACCTCATCCAGTCTGTCGAATCTGGTTTCTACGTTGATAATTGTCTGGAGAGTCTACCTACTGCTGAAGCAGCCAAGACTAGAGTGGATGACTTGCATGCAATACTGGCGGATGGCGGATTTGAAATTAGGCAGTGGACAAGCAATTGATCGTCAGTAGTGGCTCACTTACCATCTGATGCTAGATCCCAGGACATGGAACTGTGGCTTGAACACAATCGGTGTGACCCTCAAGAACCCGCATTAGGGCTTTGCTGGAATTGTAGAACAGACACACTGGGTTACAAGTACCGACCTATCAAACATTCAGCACTAACCATGCGTACAGTTTACAAGATACTAGCGAGTCAGTATGACCCTTTGGGTTTCATCACGCCTTTTACCACCAGAGCCAAGATTCTCATACAGCAGCTATGGTCAAAGAAGAGAGATTGGGATGACCCAGACCTCCCTGCAGATCTGTGTGAGTCTTGGAATGTCTGGGAGAGTGAATTACCACACCTCAGCTCAGTTTCAATCCAGCGTTGCTATGTTCCTGAAGTAATGGATAATCCTGAACTTGAGCACCACCTTCATGTTTTCTGTGATGCGTCGGAAAGGGCGTATGGAGCGGTAGCATACCTCTCTACAACTTATGAGGGCACGACCAATGTCTCCTTCATAATGGCCAGGTCAAAGGTGGCCCCAAAACGTCAACAGACCATACCACGGTTAGAGTTGTGCGCAGCGCTGGTTGGAGCACAGCTGACAAAATTAATCCATACAGAATTGTCATTCTGCTTGAATCAGACCACGCTATGGACAGACTCAACAACTGTTCTAGAATGGCTACAGTCAGAGTCATGCCGGTTCAAGGTATTTGTCGGCACACGTGTATCTGAAATACAAGAACTGACAGATCAGCGATCATGGCGTTATGTCGACTCACTGAATAACCCTGCTGACGACTTGACAAGAGGCAAAACACTTCTAGAGCTCACTAGACCGAGCAGATGGAGTAATGGGCCGTCTTTCCTCTTGCGAGCTTCAGATGAATGGCCTAAGAGACCACACATCACTCAGCCACATAAGTCCAACGAACTAAAAGGTCTGACTATCTGTAGTTTGGCATCGGTACCACAAAATATTCCAGACGCAAACCAGTTTGATTCATGGAAGGACCTTGTCGAGGCTGTACGTCAGCAATGCTATGGGGTGGCAGAGCCAAACCAGACTCAATTGATTAACAGTTACCGTGAAGCAGAAGCTATTCTACTGCGAGCTTGCCAAGAACAAAGTTTTCTTGAAGAGCTTGTTTCTCTGAGGGCAGGCCAGCCAGTTCATAGCAGCAGCAGACTCAGAAATCTATCACCAGAGCTGGACCAAACAACAGGTCTTATAAGAGTCGGTGGGAGGCTACGGCAGTTACAGCATGTCAGTGACCTTGATATTCATCCCATTGTCCTCGACCCTCGTCATTCAGCTACTATGCTTCTAATTATCCTATTGTCTTCGACCCTCGTCATTCAGCTACTATGCTTCTAATTAAAGACTATGATGAACAGCTGCTACATGCTGGATCTGAGAGATTATTTGCAGAAATCAGAAGACAGTATTGGATTTTGCGAGGTCGACAAGTCATTAAAAGGTACCAACTTCACTGCCCAGAATGTCAGAGATGGAGAGCACAGCCTAAAGTTCCTCAAATGGCAGATCTGCCCAAGGCTCGTCTACGCATCTTCCGCCCACCTTTCTTCTCAACAGGCGTTGATTGTTTTGGGCCATTCATTGCCAAGATAGGCAGACGAAATGAGAAACGGTGGGGAGTGATTTTTAAGTGCATGACGACACGTGCCATTCATTTGGATCTCCTTAATTCACTGGATACAGATGCCTTCCTACTAGCCCTCCGCAGGTTCATTGCCCGGCGAGGCAAACCAGCAGAACTCCTTTCAGATCAAGGCACGAATTTTAAAGGAGCTGACAGGGAACTCCAAACAGCTTTCAAGGAATTGGAACCGCAGCTTCAACAACAATTGGCAAATTACCAAATTGATTTCAAATTCAATCCCCCTAATGCACCGCACTTTGGAGGAGCATGGGAGCGGGAGATTCGCTCCATCAAGAGTGCACTCCAGGTCGCTGTGGGAGCTCAATCATTGTCAGAAGATGTACTTCACACCATCCTAGTGGAAGTGGAAGGGATCCTTAATTCCAAGCCTCTAGGGTATGTTTCAGCTGACATGGCTAATCCCGAGCCTATAACACCAAATATGCTTCTAATGGGGCGGCGGGACGCTTTTTTGCCACAAGCCGTTTACGCTCCTGAGACTATAGGAAGACGTAGATGGCGGCATTGCCAGAACTTAATAGATCAGTTTTGGATCCGTTACCTACGAGATTACCTGCCAACCGTTCATCCCTGCTACAAATGGCAGCATCCAACAGAGCCCCTTGCACTGGATACCGTGGTAATGATAATTGACCCCAACCTACCACGAGCCCAGTGGCCTATAGGTCGTGTGGTGAAACTCCTTCCAAGCAGAGATGACTGTGTACGAACTGTTGAAATTCAAGTACGGGATAAAATCTACACACGACCTGTAGCCCGTCTTATCCCACTTCCCGGACTGCCAGATAATACAGAAAATCCGCAAACATAAAAAATTCTACTAATCATCACATTTGCTCCTCAAATGTGGGGGCGGCTGTTCTGAATTCTCCATGTTTAGCATAATAACGGAGATGCGCACAGAATCAGCGCTGTACGTCACTGAATAGTAGTGCGCAACCAGCGCAGTTGCGGAGCCTACGCTGATTTAGTAGACTGAGAATAAGCGTAGCGCTATAGAGTTGCATCAGCCGTTCTGACTGGAAAGTTCGCGGGATTGCTTGCATTATAAGGACATTGTACGAGTAACGGATAAGTAAGTCCAGTGTTATTTGAATATTAATGTTATATTGCAAGTGTCATTGTTGTAGATAGTGTTTCTAAGTTTACTCGTCTATATTAACCGGCCGTTTTGCCGCACGTGAATTGCACGCTGTATTATATGCCGTCAATCCTTTGAAGTTTGAATAGCGATCGTTATAACTTGTATAAGGAATATTTTATGCAATAATTTTGTATGTTCAGTTTCTCATTTATATCTACAATGTAACATTTACGTGATTTATGTTGATTATTATTTTCTTTCATTGTTTAGAAAACCTTGCACATGTCTATCCATGTTGATGCCAAAGCAATCATTAAAAGGCTATCATCTATCCATGACTCTGAGTTCTCTGACAAGAACACTGTGGCGGTCAGTGCACATTGATCTAGCTAAAACTAAATTATAACAGACTCTTTTTCTTTAATGGCTCTGGGAGCCCCTGTCTCAACGTTTGGAGAGTCACGCTGAGCAGGTGTGTACCTCATTACTGAGACCATTTGTGAGTTCTCGTCTCAGTGCGAGAAGGCCTGCTTTTTCTGCTCTCATGTATCAAAGTTTGAAGAATCATGCTGTGCAGGTTCCAAAACCTGTATACCTCATTTCAGAGTGTTTCCCCCCTCGATGTAAATCCCTCCCCCTAAAATGTGTATAAAATTGCCATGTAAAGTTCCTTTAGTCAGACTTGATTGAGATGGCTACAGCGACGAAATAAAGAACTTATACCTCAACAATCTCCTGGTCTGCAACTCTAACTTTTCTACACTTTAGAAGGGAAAAATTCACAACACTATACTATTCCTGTGAAACAGGAACCTAGGTCACGTATGCTGGTTCCTTGGTGGAATAAAGAATGTGATGAAGCTGTAAGGAGTAGGAATAAAGCATATAGAAGATTAAGAAAATACCAAATGTTGGTTAATGTAATAGAGTATAAACGTCTAAGGGCAAGACGATTATAAAGGATGCAAAAAGAAATAGTTGGAGCAAGTTTTGTGGTACGTTAGGTCCTGAGACATCAGTAAGGCATTTGTGGTCAGCGGTACGTAGAATGTCAGGGGTATATAAAAGAAGATTGATACCAGTGTTACAGAAGGGAGAGGTGGTAGCAGTTTCCAATAAGGAAAAAGCAGACATGTTTGTTGAGAGTTTTCAAGCTGTGCATAGATCAGAGAGAATGGGGGTTGAGAGGTGTAGGAAGAGGGCTGAATTGATGGAAGTTAATCAGTGGAAGCTGGAGAGGAGTTTAGAAAATGAAAATCCTATTAATTTGTTCTTTTCTTTAAAAGAGTTAAAGGATGCAATTATATCTGGGGCAAATACTACCCCAGGGAGAGATAGGCTGTCTTATGAGTTATTTAAATATCTGGATGATTTTGTACTTGAAGAAATCTTAGCTTTGTTTAATGCTGTGTGGGCAGAGGGTCATTTGCCCAAGGAGTGGAAACATGCAGTTGTGGTCCCTGTTTTGAAACCAGGGAAAGAGGCATCTGACCCTAATTCATACCGTCCTATAACACTCACAGCAGTGACCTGTAAGATTATGGAGAGGATGGTAACTAACAGATTAGTATATTTTTTAGAATTTAGAAGACAATTTGTTGATGTACAGAATGGTTTTAGAAATGGAAGATCTACAATGGAGTCAGTTGCAGTTTTAGATCAAGATATTAAAAGGGCATTTAGTAATAAGGAAATAGTAGTGAGTGTATTTCTGGATATTGAGAAGGCTAATGATTCTTTGTGGAAGGAGGGTTTGATGATTACAATTTTTGACATGGGAGTTAGGGGACGAATGTTTAATTGGATAAAGGATTTTTTAATGAAAAGAACAATTCAAGTAAAGGTTGGTAGTGTTAGTTCAAAAACTGTGGACATAGAGAATGGAACCCCACAGGGAAGTGTAATAAGTCCAGTTGTATTTAATATAATGATAAATGTTATCTTTGATAAAATAGAGAGAGGATTCGGGTTATCTTTATTTGCAGATGACGGGGCTATTTGGAAAAGAGGGTGTAATGTAGAGTTTGTTTTAAAACAGATACAAAGAGTGTTAGTATTTGTAGAGGAATGGGGAAATACATGGGGCTTCAAAATCTCTGCTACTAAGACACAATATATGATCTTTGGTTTTAAAAGAAAGTTACCTAATATAGGGCTATTTATGTATGGGTCTCCATTGGAGAAGGTAAAGGTTTTTAAATGTTTGGGTATTTGGTTTGAAGAGCGTATGACTTGGGCTGTGCATGTAGGTAAAATTGTGTTGAAGTGTGAAAAAGTTCTGAATGTGATGAGAAGTCTGTCTGGGTGTGGGTGGGGGGCTAATAGGGAGACGATGTTGCAAATTCTTCAGGCCATGATCAGATCTGCTCTTGATTATGGGTGCTTTGTTTATGGATCTGCTTCCAAAACTGTTCTGGCTAGGTTGGATTTGGTGCAGGCAAGAGCTTTGAGGCTTTGCTGTGGGGCCTTCAGATCTACCCCAGTACCTGGCCTGCTCATTGAAATGGGAGAAATGCCATTATGGTTAAGATGCATTAAGTTACGGTTACAGTACTGGGTAAAACTTAATGGGTGTAATCATATCTTCCCCACAAGGTGTTTGTTGCAAGAGGTTGCTGGAGATAATAGATACAAATTTTTTTGTCATAATAAATAAGTGGGCAGGGAAGATGAGCATGGATCAGGGAAGTATCGTAGAACACACAAGTTGGTTCCCTTTCGTTGTCACTCCGAGTTACGTCGGATGACGACGAATGGGGTTTCGCTTAGAAAGCCTATCAGCTTCGAGTATAGAAAACGAGCCAATGGCAAAGAAATGCCATGGGTCTGCGGAATTTGCATGACGTAACTCCACCCCACCTCGTGGGTATAAAAGGAGGAAGTCCTGCGAAATGCAGTCATGTTTTCGCTTCGGAGCCAAGTTTATTCTTCTCTCCACAAAGCCATCTCTGAACTGTCAGCTTCACGAACGAGTTCCTCTGGTGTGAGTGTGACGGCGATCTCCGGCGAGCGCGTGCTTCCTGCTTATCTGTGCAGTGGTTTGCCAGAGAGTGTGTGTTTCCCCGGGCGCTTCAACACTCAGAGTGTTTCTCTTACAAAAGAGCTTGCACGTGGCACGTCTTTTTAAAGATGTCTCGCCCGTGTACTTCTGGTTGCGGCAGATTGGTATCGGACTCTGATGGGCACGAGCGTTGTCTAGTGTGTTTGGGCTTAGATCATGCTAGAGCAGCGCTCGTGGATGAGTCATGTTCCCATTGCGGGAAATGACCATCGCGTCATTACGGTCGAGACTCAATGAACTCGCAAGAGTGAGAGTCCCCTCTGCCACACCCCGATCTAGTGCTCCCCCGAGGGGTGCTACTTCGGCTGGTGGCCAGGGTGATCTGAGGGTCACGGTTTGGAACAACGCGCCGACTATCTGTCCACGCTCCAAACCCCCCTGCATGACGGTGCCCGCTAGTGAACAGTTAATTCCCACGGGTCTACCCTCGGGTGGCCCGTGTGTTTTGGCTGAAGCTACAGAGGAAGATGCCATGTCTGTAGCAGCATCACAAGGTGGGTTTGAATCTTCTGGAAGTGAAGACTCAGCACAGCTGCCACCCTCTGGTGTGCATACGGTTGTACCTGAGTCGGATCCAGAGATGACGGCCATGCTTTCCCGGGCAGCCGAGAGCATCGGGCTTGAGTGGCGGCCACCACCATGTCCCGAGCACTCACGGCTGGATGATTGGTTTTTGGGTCAAGCCGCCGATCCGCGTCCACGGCAAACCCCAATACCTTTCTTCCCGGACGTGCATGATGAGATCTCGAAGTCCTGGAAGACCCCCCTGTCTTCCCGGGACCGCTCGTTGGTCTCATCCGCCTTCCCTTCCCTCGATGGAGCAGCTGTCCGTGGGTACAAGGGACTTCCCTCGGTTGAACGCTCTGTTGCGATGCAACTGTGTCTTCAGAGTGCTTCTTCTCGTGGCGAGTTTAAGCACCCATCCAAAGCCTGTAGATTCACATCTTCCATGGTGGCGAAATCTTACAGAGCGGCGGGACAGGCAGCTACTTCTTTGCATGCAATGGCCACTCTGCAGGTCTACCAGGCCCAAATGCTGAGAGACATGCACGAGGGCAGGGCAGACCCGACCGACCTTGCTCTCCGGGCGACGAAGGTTACCGCGCGCTCCCTGGGTTTGGTGATGTCCACTGCGGTGGTCCAGGAGAGACATCTCTGGCTGAACCTGGCCGACATGCGGGATTCCGAGCGGACTCGTCTGCTTGATACGCCCCTGTCCCAGGCCATTCTCTTCGGCGGAGCGGTGGAGGACTTTGCCCAACAGTTCTCCACTGCGCAGAAGCAGACTGAGGCCATAAAACACATCTTACCCCGCCGGCCCGCTACTGCCTCCACCTGTCCGGTCGGGCAGATGCCTCAGACTGCTCGCCGCCGAGGGCGCCCTCCTGCGGCTCCCGCCCCTCCCGCCCCTCCCGCCCGGCCTACGCAGCAGCCTTCACCCAGGCCCAGGCGCGGAGGAAGCCGCAAGAAGGCGCCACAGCCCTCTCCAGCCCCGCCCCCCGCTAAACGCCAGGCCAAGCGGCGCTCCTGAGACGGGCTGCTCAGGGATGATGTTCGTTTCTCAGGAGATAGTAGCAGGACCACTCCTTCCCCAGGTGGAGGGCCGGGGGAGAATCTTTTGTTCTCCACTCCCCGCTGCTCACCCATGGGTGAGCAGTACCCTAATGTGGTTAAAGAAAGAAACAAACCCCTCTTCCCTGAGCTCACAGAGTTCTCGGACGACACAGAGCGCCGCCCACAAGCCGTGCTCTCCTCGTCCCCCTCTGTCCCAGAGGCGGTTGACACGGCGGGTCGTCCACGGACCGCCTCGACCCTGTCCCCCTCTGTCGCCAGACCCCCGACAGAGCAGGCCCCCGTGGAACGCTGGTCCTTCCCTGGCCTCCTCTGTTCGGGCGCGGTTGCTAACTGTGCCCCCACATCGGATTGCTATGCCGTCCTTGTCCGGGCCAGTTACTCTGCTTCGCTGCCCCTCCGGGGGGACGCCTGTGGTCCGCATTACCCCGCTGGTTCAGTACCTGGGATCCTGGCTAGAGCTTCCCCGTCTGTCCCGCTGGGTCGCCCGCACCATCAGGCTCGGCTATGCGATTCAGTTCGCACGGTCTCCTCCCCGCTTCGGTGGCAATGCCCCCATCATGAGAGCAGAGATTGCCACCCTGCTGGCGAAGGGTGCAATCGAGACTGTCCCTCCAGCCGAGATGAGGTCCGGCTTCTACAGCCCTTACTTCATTGTCCCCAAGAAAACCGGTGGGTTACGACCAATCCTGGACTTGCGCGTGCTGAATCGCTCCTTACACAGGATGCCGTTCAAGATGCTCACTGCCAAACGCATTTTCGGATGCGTGCGGCCCCAGGATTGGTTTGCAGCGATCGACCTGAAGGACGCCTACTTTCATGTCTCCATTCTTCCTCGACACAGACCGTTCCTCCAGTTTGCTTTCGAGGGACAGGCATACCAGTACCAGAGCATATGAGCGGAGTGGAGTGGTGAGAGTCTCAGCTCCTCGCTCACGGAACTGTTCACCCCTCCGCTCCCCCGCTCAAAGCCACATCAGGCCGCTCCGCTCATTATCGCTCAGCGCTCAACGCAGTTTGCTTCGCGCTCCACTCAAATCGCACCCCGCTCGCTCCAAAAAAGGAAAAAAATCTGCATGTATTTCACTTTTAGCTTAGACCACGGCTTACCTCCCAAAGAACTAAAGAGCAACAAAAACATTTTCCAAATAGATATGTTTTATTTAAAATTACAAATTAGGCCTAGCCTGTGTAAGAAGGAATATAGCCTACACAAAAAGTCCTGTAAAATTAAACGAATAAATTGACCTAATAATATAAATAAATTATATAAACAAAAATATACATAAAAGTTTTAAAAGTAAATTAACTATTAGGCCAGAATTTTGATAACTGAACTTTTGCGCAAAGCGCACGATTAAAATTAAAATTGGCTTATATCCATTGTACACAAAAACTGCAGTAAAATTAAACGAATAAATGGGCCTAATAATTTAAAAAAAGATACATTTAAAAAAAAAATATATATATATATATATATACATAAAAGTTTTAAAAGTAAATTAACTATTAGGCCAAAATTCTTATAACTAAACTTTTGCCCAGAGGATTACAATTTAAATTGGCTTATGTTGTCAAACTTAAAATAAATATATATATATATATATATATATATATATATATATATGAATTGCTTTCCTTATCTACAGTTCTTTTGAGTTCACGACGAGTGGACAAGTTTGGACGATATCTGAGGCTTCAGACTCATGCAGTGGTTTCTTGACAGCAGGCCAGAAGCGGAGAAATCCCTCTCTGCGCTCGCAGACCCGCTTGGGATGCTGAACACAATGCGAGCTACTTTAGCCAGGCGGGGAAAGACGTGGAGTTTTCTTTCCAAAATTGTCTTCTTTTTGAACTCCATTATTGGGCCGAGTTTTGACTGAAAATAGTTTACTGTTGACTGTGCGAGACAGGCTTGACTAAGCATGCTTCAGACTCGTGGTGTGAGCGGACTGCGGAGCGAAATTGGAGCGGGAAATAGGGCGACGCTCCGTCCTTTTAAAAATGCCGCTCTGCGCTCTGTCCAAGATCTGCCCGCTCGCGCTCCCCGCTCGCTCCCGCTCCACTCCGCTCACATGCTCTGACCAGTACGTGGTTCTCCCTTTCGGGCTAGCCCTGTCTCCTCGCGTCTTCACGAAGGTCGTCGAGGCAGCCCTTGTTCCCCTTCGGGCTCACGGGGTTCGCATCCTGAACTATCTCGATGACTGGCTGATCCTAGCTCACTCTCGAGACCAGGTTTGCGAACACAGGGACCTCGTGCTCCGGCACCTAGATCGCTTGGGCCTTCGGGTCAACTGAAGGCCCAAAAAGAGATCCTCTGCACGGGGCAAAGTTTGCTCTTTTCCCCATGCAGAGAATCTCTTTTCTCGGTATGGACATCGACTCGGTCGCCATGTCCGCGCAGCTTACGAGCGAGCGCGCGCAGTCACTGCTGACTTGTCTGAGACAAATCCAGAACAAGAGTGCGGTTCCACTGAAACTTTTTCAGAGGCTCCTGGGGCATATGGCATCTGCAGCCGCGGCAACGCCGCTCGGATTGCTTCATATGAGACCGCTTCAGCTCTGGCTTCGCGACCGAGTCCCGAGGTGGGCATGGCAACCAGGCACGCTCCGAGTACCAGTTACTTCGAGCTGCCGTCAGACCTTCACCCCGTGGTTGAGCCTCAGTTTTCTCAGGGCCGGTGTCCCCCTAGAACAGGCTTCCAGGCATGTTGTTGTATCAACGGATGCCTCCTCCACGGGCTGGGGCGCCATGTGCAATGGTCATGCTGGCGCGGGCTCCTGGACAGGACCCCAGCGCCTATGGCATGTCAATTGCCTCGAGTTGCTGGCCGTACGCCTTGCCCTGCACCGCTTTTGAGTGCTGCTCAAGGGTCAACACGTACTAGTCCGGTCAGACAATACCGCCACAGTAGCGTACATCAACCGTCAAGGTGGTCTACGCTCGCGCCGTATGTCACAACTCGCCCGCCACCTCCTCTTATGGAGTCAGAAGCGTCTGAGGTCGCTTCGAGCAATTTACATTCCCGGAGCCCTGAACTGTGCAGCCGACGAGCTCTCACGGTTTCAGCCCCTCCTTGGCGAATGGCGACTCCATCCCCAGTCGGTTCAGCTGATTTGGGACCAGTTCGGCGACGCACAGATAGATCTGTTTGCCTCCCACGACTCGACCCACTGCGACCTGTATTATTCCCTGACCGAGGGCACGCTCGGCACGGATGCACTGGCGCACAGCTGGCCGCAGGGCCGCAAATATGCGTTTCCCCCAGTGAGCCTTCTTGCGCATGTCCTGCGCAAGGTCAAGGAGGACGAGGAGCAGGTCCTTCTGGTTGCGCCCTACTGGCCCACCCGGACCTGGTTCTCAGAACTCATACTCCTCGCGACAGCACCTCCTTGGCCCATTCCTCTGAGGAAGGACCTTCTTTCTCAGGGACGGGGCACCCTGTGGCACCCTCGTCCCGATCTTTGGAGCCTCCACGTGTGGCTTCTGGACGGGACCAGGCAGGTTTGAGTACCCTACCACCTGCGGTGGTGGCTACCATCACTTCCGCTAGAGCGTCGTCCACGAGACACGCCTATGTGTTGAAGTGGAACCTCTTCGTCAGCTGGTGCTCTTCTCGCCGAGAAGACCCCCGGAAATGCTCGATCGGTGTTGTGCTTTCCTTCCTTCAAGATGGGTTGGAGCGAAGGCTGTCTCCCTCCACCCTCAAGGTCTATGTTGCCGCTATCGCCGCACACCATGATTTGATAGAAGGTAAGTCTATGGGAAAGCACGACCTGGTCATCAGGTTCCTGAGAGGAGCCAGGAGACTAAATCCTCCTCGCCTCTCGTTCCCTCTTGGGACCTCGCGGTGGTTCTAACTGCCCTGCAGAGTGCTCCCTTTGAGCCTTTGCAATCAGTGGAGCTTAAGCTCCTGTCAATGAAGACAGTGCTCCTGGTTGCACTGGTCTCTATCAAGAGGGTAGGGGACCTGCACGCATTCTCCGTTGACGAAGCGTGCCTGGAATTCGGGCCAGCCTACTCTCACGTGATCCTGAGACCCCGGCCTGGATATTCAATTCAATTCAAATTTATTTGTATAGCGCTTTTCACAATACACATTGTCTCAAAGCAGCTTTACAGAAAGTGCATTTCGGAAATGTACATAGAAAAATACAGTCAGTTAATCATGTATTAATTTAGGGCATAACATATCGCCGGCGTTGAGTCGTCTCTTCACAGGCATCGAGTCGTCTCATCACAGGTGTTGGGGCATCTGAAGTCTCCGTGAGAGGCTGGATACAAACTGGAGCTGACGAACGCTATTTACCTCGGGACTAGCGTCCCGAGATAACAGCAGAAAGGCAGATGGGAAATAATTAGCATAGCTGATGTTCATAATGTTAATGCATTCGAACTGATTCAGCAGTAGTATAAAAGGTAAGCATTAAGTGAATGCTTGGTTAAAGAGATGCGTCTTTAATCTAGTTTTAAACTGGGACAGCGAGTCTGAACCTCGAACAATATCAGGAAGGCTATTCCAGAGTTTAGGAGCTAAATGTGAGAACGCCCTCCCTCCTTTAGTGGACTTAGATATCCTAGGAATGACCAGAAGCCTCGAATTTAGTGATCTTAAAGAACGCGATGGATTGTAGGGCGATAGAAGGTCTGTTAAATACACAGGAGCTAAACCATTTAGGGCTTTATAGGTCAGTAGTAATACTTTGTAATTGATACGTAACTTAATAGGTAACCAGTATAGAGATGATAAAATAGGTGTTATATGATCATATTTTCTTGATCTAGTAAGAACTCTAGCGGCTGCATTTTGCACTAACTGTAGCTTGTTTATTGAGGATGCAGGACAGCCAGCTAATAAAGCATTACAGTAATCTAGTCTCGAGGTCATGAATGCATGAACTAGCTTTTCTGCATCAGAAACAGATAGCATGTTACGTAGCTTAGCAATGTTTCTAAGGTGGAAAAAGGCTGTTCTTGTAACATATGAAATATGATTTTCGAAAGTCAAGTTGCGGTCTAGTATAACACCCAGGTCTTTTACTGTAGTGGATAAAGTAACAGGACATCCTTCTAAATTAAAGTTGTATTGTAAGGGATTTTGTGGGTAGTTTTCTGGACCAATAAGTAATACCTCCTTTTTATCTGAATTTAATAGCAGGAAATTACACGTCATCCAGCATTTTATATCATTTAGACACTCTGTCAAGTTACATAAGTTTGTGTTTTCATCTGGTCGTGATGAAATATATAATTGAGTGTCATCAGCATAACAGTGGAAATTAATTCCATGTTTTCTTATAATATTACCAAGTGGCAGCATGTATATTGAGAATAGCAGAGGGCCTAGCACAGATCCTTGCGGCACTCCATAGTCTACTGACGTTATCTTCGATTTTTCCCCATTTAAACAGACAAAATGATAACGGTCTGATAAGTACGATCTAAACCAGCTTAATGCCTGTCCCTGAACACCAGTGTAGTTTTGTAGTCGATCCAAGAGTATTTTATGATCTATAGTGTCGAACGCAGCGCTAAGATCGAGTAGAACTAGTATTGAGATACAGCCTTGGTCAGAAGCTAAAAGTAAATAATTTGTAATTTTAACTAGCACAGTTTCTGTGCTATGATGCGGTCTGAATCCCGACTGAAATTTTTCATAGATATCATTTTCTTGCAAGAAAGAGCACAGTTGAGCGGACACAATTTTTTCTAGTATTTTAGACATAAATGGAAGATTTGAGATGGGTCTGTAATTTGCTAAGTTATTTGGATCTAATTGCGGTTTCTTAATGAGAGGTTTTATTACTGCCAGCTTGAATATTCTTGGAACATGACCTAAAGATAAAGACGAGTTAATAATATTAAGAAGAGGCTCTTCCACTACAGGTAACACTTCTTTCAGTAGTTTAGTGGGTATTGGATCTAATAAACATGTTGTTGGTTTAGATGCAATGATAAGTTTATTTAGCTCTTCCTGTCCTATAGTTGTAAAGCGGTGTAGTTGTTCTAGAGGGGCCATAATTGAGGCTGAATCATAAGACACCATAGAGGATTGTACATTTACAATTGTGTTTCGGATGCTTTCTATTTTCTCATCGAAGTAATTCATAAAATCATTACTACTATACTGTAATGGAATATTTTGCTCTGGTGATGTCTGTTTATTTGTTAGTCTAGCCACGGTGTTAAATAAAAACCTTGGATTATTTTGGTTATTTTCTATTAGTTTGCGGAGATGCTCAGCCCTGGCTGTTTTTAGAGCCTTTTTATAACGTGACATACTGTCTTTCCACGCGATTCTAAAGACCTCTAAATTAGTTTGTTTCCATTTACGCTCTAAGTTACGAGTTTCTCTTTTGATAACATGCGTAGCACTGTTGTACCATGGTGCTTTAGTTTTCTCTCTAACCTTTTTTAATCTAATTGGTGCAACAATATCTAGTGTACTAGAGAAAATGGTGCTCAAACTGCTAGTCATTTCCTCTAGTTCATCTGTTTGTTTGGGTTCACTGAGCAGCTGAGATAGATCAGGTAAGCTATTTGAGAATCTATCTATAGTGGTTGGAAGGATTGTTCTGCCTGGTCTAAAACGTGGCGCAACATGACAAATTTCATCAGTACGTATTATGCTAGTTACCATGTAATGATCAGTGAGATCGTCACTTTGCGGTATAATATTTATATCAGTTGGATTGGTTCCATATGATATAATTAAATCTAGTGTATGATTTAGACGATGAGTGGGACCACTGACGTTTTGCGTGACCCCAAAGGAGTTTAATAAATCTGTAAACGCAGCCCCTAACGCATCATTTGTATTATCTACGTGTATGTTAAAGTCTCCAACAATTATTGCTTTATCGACATTGACCAATAGATCTGAGAGAAAGTCTGCAAACTCTTTTAGGAAATCAACATATGGCCCTGGAGGTCTATATACGGTAGCCAAGGCTAGAGATAATATGGATTTGTTTCTTACATCTAAGAGCGTAACATTTAGCACAAGTACTTCAAATGAATTAAACCTGTGACCTGTTTTCTGAGTAACATTAAGAATATCTCTATAGATTGTTGCAACACCGCCGCCACGACCGATCAGACGGGGCTCATGTTTATAACAGTATCCTGGTGGAGTAGACTCATTTAGACCGAAATACTCATTTGGTTTAAGCCAGGTTTCAGTAAGGCAAAATACATCGAAACTATTATCTGTGACCATTTCATTTACAATAACCGCCTTAGGTGTAAGCGATCTAATGTTTAGAAGACCGAGCTTTAGAAATTGTTTTTGTTCACTGATAATTAGATTTTCTGGTTTAATTACAATAAGATTTTTGCTAGATCCAACACTAGATTTATTGTTTGGCCTCACTAAACGAGGAATAGACACAGTTTCTATATAATGTTCTACACTACTTATATCAATTAAGTTGGGACAGTAAAGACTGTGATTTGGACTTTGACTTACTAGTCAGTTGGTGTGTAACATCTTGGAGATGTTGTCCGACAGAACAGCCGCTCCGATTCTGCTGGGGTGCAGGCCATCAGCACGGTAGAGCCTAGGTCGCTCCCAGAACAGATTCCAATTATTTACAAAGAGCAGTTTCTGTTCATTACACCATGACATTAACCATTCATTTAGAGCAATGTGCTGCGTACCGTCTCGATCAGGCTCCTGTAGTCCTTCTTCAGAACCTCTGTCTGCTGCAGCCTGATGTCGTTCATTCCCGCGTGCAGCACGACAGCTCCGACGCGCTCGTCACCGTTCAGGATCTCGGGAATCTGTGCAGCAACATCAAGAACACGAGCACCAGGAAAGCAGTGAGTGAGCACCTTACCCTTACCTGAGGTAGCACGGACATGACGGACCATGGAAGTGCCGATGATCACGGCGTCGTCGCGTTTCGACTCGCGAAGAGGGGAGAAGCGGTTCCGGGTGGAGATCTCGAAGACCGGGAGGGGCGGGGAGGTCCTTGGTCTGGTCCTGGCTCGTGTCTTCCGCTGTGGGATCACCCAGGGTCCATGGTGTTGTCTCGGTGCCGGAGTGAATGAAGACAGAGATGATCGCGTCCTCCTGGGCAGAGAAACGCACGGAGTAGACGAAGTCGGAGTCAAAAAGTTACTAACCACTGACTTGTGAGCATCGGCGTGATGTTTCAAGCGCTGATCGCCGATCTCGCAGCTCGGCTTGCTTCTCCAGCAGAACACGGATCTGCTTCTCCACCGACTCCAGCTCCAATCGTACTGAAAACAGCTCGAATGTGTCCTCACCTGCACTCAGAGGTAACGTTAGACACACATCCGATATGTTCGCCATTATAACAGATGAACAGTAAATTAGTAGTGATACTACCAATATCACTACTAATTTAGGACTGAAATGATGGATATAACCCGTATCCTTTCAGTGAAACGGGTGTAAATGAGACGATCGATAGGCGCGAGGCCACGCGTGAAATGCTAGCGGGCTAAAGGCTAGTAGCCGAGATTCGGAAAGTTGGATCTAAGTAGCGATATCAAAGCAATCCGATTGCTTTTTATAAGGAATAGTGTCGAGGATAAGTTCACATGATATAAAAATAGAAAGTGCTTGTTTATAAATGAGTGTATGTGCCCAAGGTTCCTACCACTCCCTTTCGGGACCAGGTGGTGAACCTGCAAGCGCTGCCCCCGGAGGAGGCAGACCCAGCCTTGGCACTGCTCTGTCCAGTACGTGCTCTCCGCACCTATGTAGACAGGACGCAGTGTTTCAGAACCTCAGACCAGCTCTTTGTCTGTTATGGTGGGAAGCTGAAGGGAAAGGCTCTTTCCAAGCAGAGGTTGTCCCACTGGATAGTGGACACCATTGCTTTGGCATACCAGCAGCAAGGTCGACCGTGCCCCCTTGGTGTGACCGCCCACTCCACCCGGAGTGTGGCATCCTCTTGGGGTCTAGCGCATGGCGCCTCGCTAACAGACATCTGCAGAGCTGCAGGCTGGGCGACACCGAACACATTCGCCAGATTTTATAATCTCCGAGTGGAGCCAGTCTCCTCCCATGTACTGTCTTTTTCAAGCTAACATGGGACCCGTTCAGGTGTCTTCGCTTGCTCGCCATTCCACTCCACGGACTGGATACGTGCGATATTCTCCTCAGGTGAGCTTCTCCGAAAGCCCTGAGTTCCTCCTGCACTCCTGACGTTGGCACCAGTGTCTCTTGCCTGAGCGTCGGCTAGGTGCCTCCCGTGTGCATGGTCCCTCTCCGGAGCGACCCCCACATGTGTATTCCCACTGTAAGCCTCTCTGAGCATGTGTCTGTCCCTTGGCAAGCCACCTTGCCACCCCCTGGGGTTGAAATATTCCACCTGCGGCTGGACACCCCAGTGTTTCTCCATATGCTTCCTTCGGGTCATATGTGTATTCTTTAAGTCCCCCCCGTTTGGGCTGGCAATATTTTGCATATTTCCTCTAAACTACGGGATATGCTCCCCAGTGTACCTTGGTATTCCTGTGTTAAATAGGAGTCCTGCTAGTCTCACGACAAGGATCTCAGATTTACGCAGGGCACTGGAAGACAGCTGAGAAGGTGGCGTGATTAGACTGGTAACCCCATTCGTCGTCATCCGACGTAACTCGGAGTGACAACGAAAGGGAACGTCTCGGTTACGGATGTAACCCTCGTTCCCTGAGTAGGGAACGGAGACGTTACGTCAGCCTGCCACTTCCGCTGTACCGCGGGGATCGCCTGAGCTCAGTCTTGGCTCCTCAGCGAAGAAACATGACTGCATTTCGCAGGACTTCCTCCTTTTATACCCACGAGGTGGGGTGGAGTTACGTCATGCAAATTCCGCAGACCCATGGCATTTCTTTGCCATTGGCTCGTTTTCTATACTCGAAGCTGATAGGCTTTCTAAGCGAAACCCCATTCGTCGTCATCCGACGTTACCTATGCCCTATTGGGTGCTGCCTGAAATGTGTGTTGAGCTTGGTTTTCTTCAGGAAAAAGATAAATGAGAGGTTGCACCAAAAATAGAGGAATATCTTAATTCAGTCAGTGAGAGTACTATGATTGTTTTTACAGATGGATCTAGAGATCCAGTTAGTGGGAAAGCTGGATTTGGGGTATATGTGGAACAGCTAGGGTTGGAAATTGTTTTTTTTTATTCGCTTTGGTACTATTTTCACAAGGTGTACATTTTCAAAACTCTGTTTTACAAAAATCCAAACTGATCATACTGCAACGCTGCAAGTCATTCTTTCAAAACATGATCTCATGCTTTCATTACAGTTATACATTTTTCAGTCCACATAATCATTGTTTCAAACACAAGATTATTGTAATATGTAATGAGAGCGTTTGGTTTAATCACAGAAACACAACAGAATGATCTTCTTTCAATTTAGTACTTTTAACAATCAGTTAATTCAACAGCAAACAATGCTAGACACATGTTTCAAATCACCCTTGTTGCTGAAATAATTACAGTAATACAGGCTACAGTTGCCACATTACAAAATACACATGCATTACCTAACTTATCTAACTGAATCCATAATGTTTGTAATAGTATCTGCAGTGAGTTATCAAAAGCTGTGATGAAGTCTGACATAGCCATGAGGTTCTGTGCTAGAACAGAGTTTGCTGGCAATACAGTAAATAATTTCACTCTATACCATTTGACTGAATCTACTGTAGTGGACCTTTACACTTTAGGTTGAGTTACAGTAATGTGGCTGTCCATGGTAATCTGTTTACAGTATCACTGTATGTATGACATACATACTGTAATGTAAAATGCTGTATTTGATGCCATCTGTCTCCCTTCTACTGATGCATCTCTAATCAATCTAATGTTTTACAGTCACTGACCGTTTCCTCTCCCTTATACTCTATTCTGCTTACAGAGTTTTCACAAATGGCAAATTTCTTTGTATCTCTCTCTCACACACACATGTGAGTGCACACACTTTGAACATAGTGGTGGTTAATATCTATAAATCACTTATGTAAAAATAATTCATTACATTTGGTTATCCATATCGGAAATTGCAAACAAGTTCTATAGAAACTGTATATAGAATCAATATCTACAGGTGAAACTCGAAAAATTAGAATATCGTGCAAAAGTTATAATTTTGATGATTATGGCTTACAGCTTATGAAAAACCCAAATTCAAAATCTCAGAAAATTAGAATATTACATGAAATCAATAAAAAAATAATTTTACTGTAACTACAGAAATGTCATCCCTCTGAAAAGTATGATCATGCATGTGTATATAGTTCTATATACTAAATGTATTAGTTTCACCTTTTAATTTGAATTACTGAAATACATGAACTTTTGCATGATATTCAAATTTTTCGAGTTTCACTTGTATAGAAATCTATAGGTGTACCAAATGATTAATTGATTAACCATTAAGATCAGTTGGATTAAATAATAGACAAATGTATTAAACTGAACAAAAAGAGATGCAAATCAAAAGTTTGCTAATAAGAGCTTTATGAAAGGCAGTTACTGTGAATGAAACATTTATGTAGATGAAACACTTATTTTGTGCTGTGAAAAGGATACTTTGTGATTTTGTGAATTGTACTAACACAATTGAAAACATGATGAAATGTTTGAAAAAAGTGCACTTTTGATGATCTCTTGTGATATTCACACTAAGAGTTTTGAAAATGTACATCTTACTTGTGAAAATAGTACCAAAGCGAATAAAAAAAACTGTAATGGCAATTTTATGGGCTCTATGGTGGATTGAGGAAGGAAAACCTAGGGAAGTTATTATTTGCTCTGATTCTGCAACTGCTCTAGAAAATTTAAAAGTAGGAAAATCAAAAGCTTGTCCTGACATTGTAAATTATATCTTGATTGTGTTTTTTAGAATTAGGTTTGTTTGCAACATCAGGTTTTGCTTGGTTCCCGGGCATGCTGGGGTGAGGGGGAATGAGCGGGTGAATAAAATTGCAAAGGAGAGCTTAGGAAGAGAAGTAGATGTCCATGTATTATTAGGGAGAGTGGAACTGAGGGAACAAATTAAAGAGGGCTTAATTAATGAATGGCAGAGAGGGTGGGAAAATGAAATTAGGGGTAGACACAACTTTTCCATACAACCTAAAGTTAGGAAAAGATGTTCATGTACAATTTTGCCCCTCAGGGACTCAGTTAAAATGTGTAGATTGAGGTTGGGGCACTGTGGGTTAAATTATTCTTTGTGCATTGTAGGAAAGCATGTTTCTGGATTGTGTGAATGTGGGAGTCTTGAGACGGTAGGGCATGTTTTCCTAGATTGCAGTAGGTATAGGGCAGAAAGAAATATATTATTTATTAAACTGGCAGGACTTGGAGTTAAGGCTTTTTATCTTTTATCTTTGTTTGGTCACAGTGACAACGCAGGGACGTTTCTAGGTTTTAAAAACATCAGGGGCTGAACCCGAAACATCAGGGGCTGGGGTGGGTAATAAGATAACATGTTTCGATACAGAGAATCATGTATATTGCAGGCCTATATACACGCATATATAGGTGGTTCGGGGGCATACTCCCCCGAGAAAATTTGGATTTCTCAGACCTACATGTGTGCATTTTAAGGTGTTTGAAGGTCAAAAAAATTGGATAACAATAGCTTTAAAAGCATGTCAGTGGGCAGTAGCATAAATTATTTGTCAAGCAGATAACAGATTCTTAAAAATGAGAATGAGGATAAATGTTGAAATGAATGATCCACACTTGGAAATGCAGAATGTTTCTGCTTATTGTTGACAATACACAATCACATATTCCAAACAGGAATGGCCTTAAATGAGAAATCTTTCAAGGATTATTTTGCATAGATTTTACATTTCAATCAAACACCAGTGCAATCTTTTTGTGTCCAGAGGAAAATGAGCAATTTATTTATTAGCATTAAAGATTGGTTTTAGCAACTTGTTTCTTTCTTAAGTTAATCAATGTTTTTGGCACTAATCAGTTCAATTAAAGTTCAATTGTTCACTCATAAAGACAGTCACTTGTCGCCACCTACTGGCTTAATGATGCAAGTTGGGCAAACACAGACAAGCGGATTGATACAAACGGTGAAAAGGCTGATACTGGTGAAATATTCAAACACATTCGAGGACCATACAAATATATATACTTATACATTTTATAAATATATATTTATACTTATGAATTGTGCTTATAGTTTCTGTAATTAGCAAAGAACATCTGTGTTAAATAGGAATACATTGTAATAATGTTAATCAAGCTGACTAAATCACACGACTGCGCAGCAGTTAACAAAACAAATACAAAATAATTTAAAACAAAGACAAGCTCATTATACAAAGGAAATAATATTGGTGTAGTGTTTATTGATTAAACACTCTGAACAAATAAATGTTTGAACTGGCGTGTAGCCTCTTTATTCTTTAGAACATTCAACAACCATGAGCTTAGCTCTCTGTATCACTTCCTTGTGTTTTTCTTTCTACCTTCTTGGGTATCTGTTAACTGTGTGTTTGGTTATACTGCCATCTAGAGGACAAACATAGGAAACACACCTAATCACCACAGGGGTGAAGCACAGGCGAAGCACTACTACTTGGGCGCAGAGATATCACGCAACACCTGAAATAACGCTTGCCACAAAGAACTGGCGAAAGTAATGATTATGCTTGAAACATTTGAATTGTTGATAAAGTTGATAAATTGATAAAGTTGACGATGCAGACTCGCATCTTCGCAGTATTAACGCGCCTATAGAGAGAAATGCACACTTCATATGAAGTGATTAAATTGTCCACTATATTTGCTTCTTATTTATTAATCCAGGCAAATTTGTTGATGAAACATTGATTAAAATGAAGATACAATTTATACAAAACGAAATAAACTTTAAAGAAAGGCTTTCTACAAAACAAAACTTAATAAGTGGTCAAAATCATGTCTGACCCATTCCAAATGTTTTCCGATATATTGGTCATCTTATGATCCTATCTTATCTTATGATTATCTTATCTCATGTGGTTCCCTTTCCATATAATCAACAGATGAAATAAAAAAATAATAATAGGGCTGGTCCGAATACCATTTTTTGAGCTTCGAAGCTTCGGTAGTAATGAACATCGAATATTCGAAGCTTCGCAATCTCTATAGCCTATGGCGCCATTCATATAGCGCCTAAAAACGCATAGAAAACGCTAGGGCGGTGCGTTCTCCTTTTTCCAAAGCGCTAGGGCGGTTGCGCTCCGGAGGCGTTTGTCGTTGCTAAGCAATGAAAGCGCTTGCGGCATTCTGAAAAGTTGAGATGTTTTTTTATGTTTTTGAGATGCGCTTGGAAAAAACGAGCGCGTCGCTTCCATTATGAGCGCGCATACCGCGCGCCTACATTTAACGAACTTGAGCGCGCAAAAGACACGATATGTGAACAGGCCCTAAAAGTCTGTTTGTCCGTTTGCATTTTGATTATTTCGAGAACCGTTCATCCAAACGACTTCACAAGGGATCGCAGTGTCGTATTTGGTGCAATATAGATAGACAGGCGAGATGCGACACGTTCAGAATTAATACACTTTTAATAAACTACAGAACAGCGCGAGTGTGAAGCGGCGCGCCTCACGCGAGCAGAGCTTATACAGTATTCTCCGAGAACGGACACTGCACTAGTGATATAAAACACACACACACACACACACACACACACACAGGTCTTTTATTTTAAGCAATATTTTTACACTGTAAAAAATGATTTTTTGGTGAAGTAAATACTACTGAAAAAAAACAATGTAATTTACATGAAAAAGTTAGTTCAGGCAAGAATAAAAAAAACTAAGTAAATTCCATATCAGTACTTAATTCAAGCGAGTAGAAATGAAAGCGTAAATATCAACTCAATAAAATTAAGTAAAAATGACTCAACTTTTCTGATACTGGGGTCCCCATCATGCACTGGACCTTGAATAATTAATGAGGTTAATTCTTCACTGGTTTCCAGCTGCATTTACACTGTTTTATCATTGCTTTTGTTGTCAGGATTAGTAACTTGCCATATTGTGTCACTTTTCGAGTAAATTTTCTGCTCAAAACGACACATTCAAACACAAAAACGATCCATCAAATGTTACCGTCATTGTGTATTGTCTACCAAGTATTGAGGTCTTTGCATTCACATTATGCTTAACATCTGACATGTATAAATAAATTACTTAGATACTCTAAGTAAAGCACATACTATAAATGACTGGTATAATTCAATAAAATTGTTTGAGTGAAATGTAATGCAAAGGAAATTTCAACTAAATCGATATTTTCTTTGTTACTTTCACTTAACTAGGTTAAGTAAAGTTTACTTAATTCCATATTTAAGTAAATTTAACTTAAAGATTTCTAATTAAAGCTACTGATAAATATGTTTAGGTTTTTACTTGGCAAATCTTTGTAAACTTACTAGCATTTTCTGAGTGAAAAAAGTTGCCTAGCTTTTTTCAAGTAAATCCTACTCCAAATTTGTTTCAGTAGTCTTATAATATTTTTCTCACTGACAAAGTAGGGTAGATTTAAATAAATAAAAACGAAATTTAAATAAATAAAAACGAAATTTAAATATCTATAAATTAAATTTTTTGAGATCCGGGGCTAAAAAAAAAAAATATAGCTTCAGCCCCGGATGCCCATGTCTAACGACGCGCCTGGTGACAAGCATAAACTGATCTCCAAGGCAGTTCTTCAGTTCTTGCATGATACAGGACTGAACTTGACCTGTGGAGGGCAGTAATATGCTCAGCAGAGTCCCTGGCCGCCCGATGGGTCATCTGCTTCACCCTGGCCGCCGGCTAAGCCGTCACCCCCTGTTTCTGTTCCCCTTCATGGACCTGGCCCCCCCATCCCTCCCCCTGATCCTCCATCCGATCCTCCATCCGATCCTCCATCCCTCCCCCTGATCCTCCATCCGATCCTCCATCCCTCCCCCTGATCCTCCATCCGATCCTCCATCCCTCCCCCTGATCCTCCACCGTTCCACCTCCCTCCTGGACTCTTGTTTTGTTTTATAGTTATGTCTTGGAGCGTCTGGTAGCCACTCTGTAGAGGGGGGGGTTATGTCACAGTGTCTGGTTTGTGTTCCCTGGGTAACCAGAGGTTCTCTTCCCCCACGGCGTCTTTCACTCTTAATTACATTTCCCATCATCCTGTTCTGTCACTCATTGATCATTTTACACAGCTGTTTCCCGTCAACTTGTTAGTATCTGTGTTTATATACCCTATTTGTTTCAGTGTGTGTCACGGAGTCCTTGTTATTCGTCACACCACTTTGGAGGTCTGTTTTCTTGCCTGTTCTTGTTTTGTTTCTCGTGTTGGATTGCTTATATGCACTGAAAATAATGACTTTGTGGTATGGTAAAATCTATTACATTAATTCATGTAATGTATACATTGTAAAATCAAGATTAAGTTGGAACTATAATTTCTTAAGTAAAATTTACACAATGTATTCATGTAATAACTTAACTGAGAAGAAAGAGTAAATTTTATCATATATTTACAAATACTATTTAATGCTTTATATTCGCACCACATTCACCTAAAAATACTAAGTAATTTTTAATCTGAAAAGCAAAGTGCGTTTGAATCCGCGCGGGTTTTTTTTTTTTTTTTTTTACAACAAGATCCCGCTTGTTCAGTTGTGGCAGAGACGGTTGGTTTGGGGTGTCGCTTTTACATGGCTGACTTATTTTCGGTAAGTTTTGACTTTTCTACTCTAGATTTTATGATAACAACTATGTGTTCATTTTGATGGTTTGATTATTGCATAGACGTTACGGTTCAAATTTAACTGAACGTGAGTTTGGTAGTCTCTGGTTTGAATCACATAACGTTAGCTAAAGCGCCGCCATTATCCACTTCTATAAAGTTGATACTGGTGGTTAGTCAAAAATAGAGGGGATTAAATGTAGTTAGAAGCATTTTTGGAGAAAAAGTCACCCAGTCTGGTTAACTTCAGAGTAATTTAATGTTAGCTGGCCGTGATTAAGCTCAAACTGTCATGTTACGTTCTGTAAGAAAATCGATGTAACGTTAAAGTTAACGGCTGGTTGCCTGTGTGTGTGTGTGTGTGTCCTCTAGTCTAGGTAATGTTAGCCTTATTTAAAAGCGTCTAACGTTAGTCATTTTTATATTCACTGAAAATTTCGCAGCAAGTAATTTATCAAAGCTAATTTAGTCTGCACCAAAGAAGGACAGTTTGGAAAAATGCAGTATCAGCAGGTGAACTTGGATACCAATTAAACATTGATGTGTATCAGCAAGTGCCTGTATGATGTCAGCCATTTTATTTTAGTGAGCTAACGGTATGAAGGTCCGGTCACATTTTTAATTAAAATAAAATGTAATGTTTTTAAAACCTAACTTTAGGCCCCATTCACATATCGCGTCTTTTGCGTGCTCAAGTTCATTATTTCAAATGGAGGCGCGCGGTTTGCGCGCTCATAATGGAAGCGACGCGGTCGCGGTGCGACGCGCTCGTTTTTTCCAGGCGCGTCCGCGCCGCATCGAGATAAAAACATCTCAACTTTTCAGAATGCCGCAAGCGCACCGTAGGTCACGTGACACGAACCAACCAATCAGCTTCCTCGCCATTTTTGTTACCTCAGCAGAACTAAATGGAGGAACGGCTCATCATTGCGGTCCAGGGATTTCCTGAAATTTATGACTTGTCAAGCCCTCATTATTTTGACTCAAATAAGAGGCATAATGCATGGAGACACATAGCCTTGGAGCTTGGAATAACTGGTAAGTATAATACTGTTTTACATTAATGTTTACTTACTGGTTTGTCAGTCATGCTAGCCGATAACATTTTTCAGTGTCATGCAAAATGACTGTCAGTTATTATATTAGCACCTAAAATGTACATATTAGCAAATAAATGTCCATATTAGCACCTAAAATGTACATATTAGCACCTAAAATGGACAAAAGTTTTCCTTTTGAAAAGGTACAGTCCCAGTGACAGCTTTTGTACCTTTTTTTCTGAGAGTGGTAATGTTACATGCATCTATCTGTCCTCTGAACATTAATCATTATGTTTATTCAGAGGATGAGGGCAGAAAGAAGTGGAAATATTTGAGGGATAAGTATATAAAGGAGAGGAAAGCAGAAAGGGAGAAGAGAAGTGGCTCTGAGGGAGGAAGTCAGAGAAAATGGAAGTTCACAAATGCTCTCAGCTTTCTGGAGCGATTTGTGAAGGAGAGGCCAACGTCATCCAACATCCCACAGGCCTCAGATCAGCTAGGCTCTGAACGTAATGAGGTAGCTTTCTACAGAAGTTTGAAGTCAGAAGTTTGGATAATATATAGAAAGTACGAGTAGCTGTTAGTATTTGGATAATTGAAATATGCAGTATTTACTGGAGTAAAAGCTAATACATAATAACATACTTCATCAATCTTAAGTCATGATTTGTTTTTCTGCTAAAATAACTTTATTTTATTCTCCTAGGACAGCCAAAGTGAGGGTCTCATTACCTTGACCCTACTTCCTGTAGAGCCAGAGCCCCTGGCATCGACCAGCAGCAGCAACAGCAGTCAGCCAACAAACATCCAGTCTATGTGTCCTACACCTGTCACCCAGGTCTCTAGATGTTCCTCAATGGGAAAAAGGAGGAGAAGTGCAGAGCCAGACCTCTCTGAATTCCAGAAGAGCATTCTAAGTAACCTGAGTAAACCTCAAGACTACGATGAACTCTATTTCATGAGTCTCGTTGGAACATTTAAGAGACTTCCTCCGCAGAGAAAAGCAGAAGTGCGAATGAAAATTGAGCAAGTTCTTTATGAAGCTGAGTTTGAGTGAGGTGTGTGTGTGTGTGTGTGTGTGTGTGTGTGGTGGTGGTGGGGGGGGGGGGGGCGGTTAGTCAGTGGAGACAGAGGTGATTGTCTATTACATTATTGTTATTGATATGTTATTGTTATTTTTATTTACTTTTTTTGTTCATTGTTTAACTAAAACGTGTATTTTTACAATGTTGATTAATACATGTGAATGTTTCTAAAACAATTGAACTGATCAATAAATTAATTAATTTGAAAATGAGGCAAGTTGTATTAAAATGTAATTATTTTATTAAGTAGTATATTACAGATTAGTTTATTCTTTGGTTATTCACTTATTCTTTGTTATAATGTAACATCAAATAATGTTCTCCTGCCATGGGACTGCACCCTCGGTAGATGAGAAATACTGGGTAAATTTCTCTCTGATAGTTATAGCTTCGCGAGACGAGTTGTTGCTGCTCATCCTGTGGAGATCTCCCATTGCCCTTGGAGTGGAGTCAGGTTCTGATGACGGTGCTTGTGGATGATCCTCTGCCTGATCTACCCTCAGAAGGTTGTGGAGGATGCAGGTAGCCTTAACAGCTTTCTCTGCCATTTCTGGGGTCACTCCTAGCACTCTTCTGTACAGCCGCCATTGTGCCGCTAGGATTCCAAATGAGCACTCCACCATTCGCCTGGCCCGGGAAAGCCTGTAGTTGTACAGCCTTTTCTCTCTCCCAATGTTCTGGCCAGGATGTGGACGCATCATGTGGCGTCTGAGGGGAAAGGCTTCATCCGCAACGAACACATGTGGCATAGGCCCCAGATGCTCTGCACCAGGGAGAGGTTTGTCCTCTGGTATGCCAAGGCTGCCCTGACAGAGAGCTCTTCCAAATGCTGAAACAGCCAACGTACCACCATCACTACTTCGGCCATAAGCTCCAACATCCACCACCTGGAAGCGATACCGAGCATCAACAACAGCAAGGAGAATAATTGAGAAGGAGCCTTTGTAGTTAAAATAAAGGGAACCGCTGGACGCAGGGGCCTGAATCACTATGTGCTTGCCATCTACTGCCCCAACACAGTTAGGGAAATTCCACATCTGCTGGAAATCAGCTGCGATTTCTCGCCAGCGTTCCCTGTTAGGTGGTGGCATGTATTCTTCCACAAGGTTGTCCCATATAGCTTCACACACATCTTTTACGATGCCTGCAACTGTAGAATGACCCACGCGATAACTGAAGGCGATGGTCTTAAATGAATCCCCAGTTGCAAGATATCTGTAACAAATGTACATTTATATTTAGTGTGTGTAAAGTATGTATAAAAATACCACAATTAAGTTATTCATATATAAAGTCATTTACGAATACTAGTAGACCTAATGCCTATGTCGAAGCATGACTGGCCTAAGACATGAAACGAGTGGTTATCAATGTGTATAAATGCAACGTGTATCAATGCAACGAGCGCAGACATGCTCTTTGAGGTGGTGACCATAGACCTGCATTATATGACTGACAGACAAGAACGCTTTGACCTAAAAATATCAAAATTGAAAATACTGTGAAAACAAAGACACCTACATCTTGGATGCCCTTGAGGTAAACTAAAACATACCAAAAATTAATTTCAAAGTGAACTATCCCTTTTACTGATAGAAATTACATATATTTAAGAGTAACTTACTCAACTCTGCTTGTACTGAAATGAAATACTTCTTTCACCACTGTGATGTCATGCTTTGACATAGGCATTAGGTCTACTAGTATTCGTAAATGACTTTATATATGAATAACTTAATTGTGGTATTTTTATACATATGGACAACGCTGTAAACTGCTGCACTACTAGTAAAAAATATATTTACTAAAAATATGAATGCTCACAACTGATTTCTTGTTAAATCCATCATTGTTTATAACGAATTGTTCTATATTCTATATATAAATGTGTATGTTTGCTATTTCTGGCGTTTTATGACCACTTCAGTTATATCTAACCTCAGACAAATGGAGAGCCGTTGGGCAGGAGAGATGGTTTCACGGCAGAAGCTCTGTTTACCAATGCTTGGGCCAACTTTTCTTAAAATATAATCAAACTGGTCCTTGTCCACTCTGAAATAGGCTTTGAACCTCCCATTGTCCAGGTGGAGTTCCTGAATCAGATGGTGAAATTCCCCATGGTTCTTGCGTTTCTGTAGTATAGGGTGCACCCAAACACTGCGTTTTTTACTTTTCTGAGTAAATAAGTCTTGTAACAGGGTTACAGCAAGGGTTTTTCGGTGGTGGAAATCCATTGCTGAAATTTCCTTCATGTAACGGAGAGAGCAGCTGATGGTTGCTTAGCAACGACAGACGCCTCCGGAGCGCAACCGCCCTAGCGCTTCTTTGGAAAAAGGAGAACGCGTGCGCCTAGCGTTTTCTACGCGTTTTTAGGCGCGATATGTGAACGGGGCCTTAGACGGCTAAAGTGATGTTGGGGGCTAACGGCAAGCCCCTCCGCCTCGTTGCCATGCCAATTGTCAGATCCAAACTCGTCACAAACTCAATGCTGTATTAAAAGGCATTAAAACACAATGTAAATGAAAACTCAATGCATCAATTTGTTTCTCTCAACAGGTAACAGAACAGTACAGCAGTGCGTTGTGATATCAGTGACTGGTCTGACGTAGCAACACTAGTTTCATACAGGCAAGTAGAAATCTTTGTAACAATACTATAACCCAGCTGGCATTCGACTGACATTAAACGTTTAAATGTGGTTGAAATAATGTCAGTTTATGAAAAAACATTACTTCAACGTTAAAACAACGTTGAACACCAAATAGTTGAAGTTGTGTTGTTGACTCACTACGGATTCAACATAGAAATATAAAAAATTTTTTTTAGTTGTAGGCCTACGTCAAATCAACATTATTTTTACAACCATGACTTTTATGAAAACCATGAAATATATCAGTAGAAAAATAACGTTGTTCCAAAATCCAATTTGCAATCTGATTTGCAAAATCTAAACAAAATTCAACGGTTATCCAACACTGGCACCTGACCTTGATTCAACAGTGACTCGACGTTAAAATGCCAGCTGGGAATATTGCTGCTATTATTTTGCCCTATTGTGTAATGTAATAAGAATTGTAAATACATGTGGCATTAACTTTTAGAGTATTATTTTAACATCACAAATTGTGTCTGTTCTTTTACAGGGTGACCTTGTTCTCAGGAGAAACCAATACAGTGGACAACAGGCTAGTTGCACGTGGCCGCCATGTTGGATTTTTGATCAGCGAGTGTGCGGTTAGACATTTCCGGTTTCGCTTTACGCCCGGTGCAGGGAGCCGGAGAAAGCCAAAAATTATCTCCAGAGCTGCCAACTCTCACGCTTTCGCCGTGTGACACACGGTTTTGCCTGTTTTCACACGCCACACATCCATTTTCTTACGCAGAGAAAAATCGTGGACAAAGAGGACACTGACACCGACAGACAAGACAGAGAAGGTTACTTTTGATATGGAAAAAATTCTCAGCTGTCAGATTCTGTCAATATTTTTGCGAGATTCACACAATAAATAACGTTTTGGCGCTTTTAAATGCGACAGATCGCTGTAGCACCTCCAAACGGCACGTGATAGCCTACAACTTTTTTTTGTGTCTTTGTCACAACCCCCCCCCCTCCCCCAGTCAACAAATCTCACTCCAAACAAAACTCAAAAGTTTGCAGCTTTGTATTTCTTATAGTTGTTTATAGAATCAATTATATTACTTAAAATACTACTAAGATATATACAGGTCCTTCTAAAAAAATTAGCATATTGTGATAAAGTTCATTATTTTCCATAATGTAATGATAAAAATTAAACTTTCATATATTTTAGATTCATTGCACACCAACTGAAATATTTCAGGTCTTTTATTGTTTTAATACTGATGATTTTGGCATACAGCTCATGAAAACCCCAAATTCCTATCTCAAAAAATTAGCATATTTCATCCGACCAATAAAAGAAGTGTTTTTAATACAAAAAAAGTCAACCTTCAAATAATTATGTTCAGTTATGCACTCAATACTTGGTCGGGAATCCTTTTGCAGAAATGACTGCTTCAATGCGGCGTGGCATGGAGGCAATCAGCCTGTGGCACTGCTGAGGTGTTATGGAGGCCCAGGATGCTTCGATAGCGGCCTTAAGCTCATCCAGAGTGTTGGGTCTTGCGTCTCTCAACTTTCTCTTCACAATATCCCACAGATTCTCTATGGGGTTCAGGTCAGGAGAGTTGGCAGGCCAATTGAGCACAGTAATACCATGGTCAGTAAACCATTTACCAGTGGTTTTGACACTGTGAGCAGGTGCCAGGTCGTGCTGAAAAATGAAATCTTCATCTCCATAAAGCTTTTCAGCAGATGGAAGCATGAAGTGCTCCAAAATCTCCTGATAGCTAGCTGCATTGACCCTGCCCTTGATAAAACACAGTGGATCAACACCAGCAGCTGACATGGCACCCCAGACCATCACTGACTGTGGGTACTTGACACTGGACTTCAGGAATTTTGGCATTTCCTTCTTCCCAGTCTTCCTCCAGACTCTGGCACCTTGATTTCCGAATGACATGCAAAATTTGCTTTCATCCGAAAAAAGTACTTTGGACCACTGAGCAACAGTCCAGTGCTGCTTCTCTGTAGCCCAGGTCAGGCGCTTCTGCCGCTGTTTCTGGTTCAAAAGTGGCTTGACCTGGGGAATGCGGCACCTGTAGCTCATTTCCTGCACACGCCTGTGCACGGTGGCTCTGGATGTTTCTACTCCAGACTCAGTCCACTGCTTCCGCAGGTCCCCCAAGGTCTGGAATCGGTCCTTCTCCACAATCTTCCTCAGGGTCCGGTCACCTCTTCTCGTTGTGCAGCGTTTTTTGCCACACTTTTTCCTTCCCACAGACTTCCCACTGAGGTGCCTTGATACAGCACTCTGGGAACAGCCTATTTGTTCAGAAATTTCTTTCTGTGTCTTACCTTCTTGCTTGAGGGTGTCAATGATGGCCTTCTGGACAGCAGTCAGGTCGGCAGTCTTACCCATGATTGCGGTTTTGAGTAATGAAACAGGCTGGGAGTTTTTAAAAGCCTCAGGAATCTTTTGCAGGTGTTTAGAGTTAATTAGTTGATTCAGATGATTAGGTTAATAGCTTGTTTAGAGAACCTTTTTGTAACGTAGCAGCAGGGATGAAGCGGAGAGTGAATCCAATTGCAAAGCACTTTAATAACAGAATAAACAGAAATCCAGGGAATAACTCAGAATAAGGGACACAGGACACAGAACAAGGAACTGAGAGCATCAAACATTAAACAACGACCGACAAACAACAACTGAAGCACAGAGGTTTAAATACACAGACAAACAAGCTAAACAAGATAACAAGGGGGCGTGGCTAATCAGAAACACATGGGAACAATGAACAGACAATTAACAAGACACATGGCAAACAGGGAATCACATGACAGACAACAACCAGGAACAAAACACAAAACCCACACCGTGACATAGCCCCCCCCTATGGGCGGCTCCCGACGCCCCTCGAAACAAAACACTAAAGTTCAGGAGGGTGGTGAAGTGGAGGCGGTCTTGGGGGAGGGACGGAGGGCCAGGTTCGCACAGGCGACCAGGACGGAGATGACCACTTGGGCGGCCAGGGCATAGACGACCCCTCGGGCGGCCACGGCATAGACGACCCCTCGGGCGGCCAAGGCGGTGAAGACCCCTCGGGCGGCCACGGCGGTGAAGACCCCTCGGGCGGCCACGGCGGTGAAGACCCCTCGGGCGGCCACGGCGGTGAAGACCCCTCGGGCGGCCACGGCGGTGAAGACACCGGCTCGGGAACAGCAGACACCGGCTCGGGAACAGCAGACACACACATTGGCTCGGGAACAGCAGACACACACATTGGCTCGGGAACAGCAGACACACACATTGGTTCGGGAACAGCAGACACACACATTGGCTCGGGAACAGCAGACACACACATTGGCTCGGGCTCGGGAACAGACAACACACACACTGGCTCGGGAACAGACAACACACTCACTGGCTCGGGAACAGACAACACACTCACTGGCTCGGGAACAGACAACACACTCACTGGCTTGGGCTTGGGAACAGACAACACACACACTGGCTCGGGAACAGACAACACACTCACTGGCTCGGGAACAGACAACACACTCACTGGCTCGGGCTCGGGAACAGACAACACACTCACTGGCTCGGGAACAGACAACACACTCACTGGCTCGGGCTCGGGAACAGACAACACACTCACTGGCTCGGGAACAGACAACACACTCACTGGCTTGGGCTTGGGAACAGACAACACACACACTGGCTCGGGAACAGACAACACACTCACTGGCTCGGGAACAGACAACACACTCACTGGCTCGGGAACAGACAACACACACACTGGCTCGGGCTCGGGAACAGACAACACACTCACTGGCTCGGGAACAGACAACACACACACTGGCTCGGGAACAGACAACACACACACTGGCTCGGGCTCGGGAACAGACAACACACTCACTGGCTCGGGAACAGACAACACACTCACTGGCTCGGGCTCGGGAACAGACAACACACACACTGGCTCGGGAACAGACAACACACACACTGGCTCGGGTTCGGGAACAGACAACACACTCACTGGCTCGGGAACAGACAACACACTCACTGGCTCGGGCTCGGGAACAGACAACACACTCACTGGCTCGGGAACAGACAACACACTCACTGGCTTGGGCTTGGGAACCGACAACACACTCACTGGCTCGGGAACAGACAACACACTCACTGGCTCGGGAACAGACAACACACACACTGGCTCGGGAACCGACAACACACACACTGGCTCGGGCTCGGGAACAGACAACACACTCACTGGCTCGGGAACGGACAACACACTCACTGGCTCGGGCTCGGGAACAGACAACACACACACTGGCTCGGGAACAGACAACACACACACTGGCTCGGGCTCGGGAACAGACAACACACTCACTGGCTCGGGAACAGACAACACACTCACTGGCTCGGGCTCGGGAACAGACAACACACACACTGGCTCGGGAACAGACAACACACACACTGGCTCGGGAACAGACAACACACACACTGGCTCGGGAACAGACAACACACTCACTGGCTCAGGCTCGGGAACAGACAACACACACCCTGGCTCGGGAACAGACAACACACACAGTGGCTCGGGAACAGACAACACACACACTGGCTCGGGCTTGGGAACAGACAACACACTCACTGGCTTGGGAACAGACAACACACTCACTGGCTCGGGCTCGAGAACAGGAACAGACTCTGGCTCGGGAACAGGAACAGACTCTGGCTCGGGAACAGGAACAGACTCTGGCTCGGGAACAGGAACAGACTCTGGCTCGGGAACAGGAACAGACTCTGGCTCGGGAACAGGAACAGACTCTGGCTCGGGAACAGGAACAGACTCTGGCTCGGGAACAGGAACAGACTCTGGCTCGGGAACAGGAACAGACTCTGGCTCGGGAACAGGAACAGACTCTGGCTCGGGAACAGGAACAGACTCTGGCTCGGGAACAGGAACAGACTCTGGCTCGGGAACAGGAACAGACTCTGGCTCGGGAACAGGAACAGACTCTGGGCCGGCCATCTTGTCCGTAGACACTGGCTCGGAGGTGGCCATCTTGTCCGTAGACACTGGCTCGGAGGAAGTGACGTGAACAGTCTCTGGATCAGCAGAAGTGACGTGAACCGTTTCTGGTTCGGCCATCTTGTCCGTAGACACTGGCTCGGAGGAAGTGACGTGAACAGTCTCTGGATCAGCCGAAGTGACGTGAACAGTCTCTGGTTCGGCCATCTTGTCCGTAGACACTGGCTCGGAGGACGTGACGTGAACAGTCTCTGGATCGGCCATCTTGTCCGTAGACACTGGCTCGAAGGCGGCCATCTTGTCCGTAGACACTGGCTCGAAGGCGGCCATCTTGTCCGTAGACACTGGCTCGGAGGAAGTGACGTGAACCGACTCTGGATCGGCCATCTTGTCTGTAGACACTGGCTCTGTAGAAGTGACGTGAACAGTCTCTGACTCGGCCATCTTGTCCGTAGACACTGGCTCGGAGGAAGTGACGTGAACAGGCTCTGACTGGGCAGACGTGACGTGAACAGTCTCTCGCTGGGCAGACGTGACGTGAACAGTCTCTGGACCAGACGGGGCCAGCGGCGAGGGCTCTGGGCTGACAGGAAGTACAGGAAGGACTTCCTGGCATTGCGGGACGCGGGAAGTCCTCTTCCTTCTCCGTCTCCGAGAGCGAGAGGGCGCTGGGCTGGACGGGACCAGCGGTGAGGGCCCTGGGCTGGACGGGACCAGCGGTGAAGGCTCTGGGCTGGACGGAACCAGCGGTGAAGGCTCTGTGCTGGACGGGACCAGCGGTGAAGGCTCTGTGCTGGACGGGACCAGCGGTGAAGGGTCTGGGCTGGACGGGACCAGCGGTGAAGGGTCTGGCTGGACGTGGCTGACATGAAGCTCTGGCTGGACGTGGCTGACGTGAAGCTCTGGCTGGACGTGGCTGACGTGAAGCTCTGGCTGGACGTGGCTGGGCTCTGGAAGCTCGGCTGAGACGTGGCGGGGCTCTGGAAGCTCTGGCATGTCGTGGTGAAACTCAGGCATGTCGTGGTGAAGCTCAGGCATGTCGTGGTGAAGCTCAGGCATGTCGTGGTGAAGCTCTGGTTGAACGTGAAGAACAGGTGATGACCTGGCGTGCCACGGGAGGAAGCTCTCCAGACATCTGGAGAGTGCCTCTCTCCAGTCCAGACCGGAGAGGTCGGGGAGCTCCCTCGGGTCTACCTCCTTAGCCCCCAGCCAGTAACACATCTTAATCGCCTCATCACCCAGAGAGCAGGAGGCAGCGAGGGGAACAAACCCCCAGGTGTACTGGAACAGATCAAGGCTTTCCAGGGCCAAGGCCGCGATCTGTCCAGCGAACTCCCGGTCTAGCCTGTGTAGATCAGGCGAGATCCGTGCTGCTGGATTCATATTTTTGGTCGGTCGTTCTGTAACGTAGCAGCAGGGATGAAGCGGAGAGTGAATCCAATTGCAAAGCACTTTAATAACAGAATAAACAGAAATCCAGGGAATAACTCAGAATAAGGGACACAGGACACAGAACAAGGAACTGAGAGCATCAAACATTAAACAACGACCGACAAACAACAACTGAAGCACAGAGGTTTAAATACACAGACAAACAAGCTAAACAAGATAACAAGGGGGCGTGGCTAATCAGAAACACATGGGAACAATGAACAGACAATTAACAAGACACATGGCAAACAGGGAATCACATGACAGACAACAACCAGGAACAAAACACAAAACCCACACCGTGACATATTTCATGATATGCTAATTTTTTGAGATAGGAATTTTGGGTTTTCATGAGCTGTATGCCAAAATCATCAGTATTAAAACAATAAAAGACCTGAAATATTTCAGTTGGTGTGCAATGAATCTAAAATATATGAAAGTTTAATTTTTATCATTACATTATGGAAAATAATGAACTTTATCACAATATGCTAATTTTTTGAGAAGGACCTGTATATTACTATCACACGAGCAAATGGCAATTAAATGCACGGATGCAAAGTCAGATTAATGAATGAAATACAACTGTTCACGAACAGAAGATTGTCTTGGACTCATGCTGCATATGCATTGAGAATTATGCCTTCTGTAAATATAGTTACAATTACGATTAGAGTACTCAGACTGTCCTTGTTCATTTAAATGTTGGGGTGCTCTTCGCACACATTTGTCCAGAGATCATACACAAACTGAACAGTCAGGACAAGTTGTGTCATTTTTATTGTGTATTTTATTGTGTATTTTATTGTGTCATTTTATTTATGTCAGCTATTGTAAATTATCAGAGAGGTTACTGAATGTACCTTAACTACTTATCAGTTGTTGTGAAGATTTCTGATTTAATGGTTTATTGTGAATCTTGTCATAATAAACTGTTCAACTTTGTTGTATTTAATTGTGATTTGTAATAAAAGTATTTGATGCAGAGACAATTATTACATTTATTTGGTAACACTTAAAAAAAGCAACATTTACATAATAATAGTGAGTAATATAAATTCATTAAACTAAGTAATTCAAAATGTGAAATGTACAGACATTATAAAATCTACTTAATTACTTAATAACAGTAAATATTACAGATTTATAAAATTTACTTGATATTTTCACAACAGTGATGTTCCTTTTAAAATTAAATTTACTTAATTACTTTTAATAAATACAACCTGCTAAGTTAAATATAATTAAGTAACATTTACTTAATGTCTTCACAAATGTTACATTTAGAGTTAAGTACATTTTACTTGATACTGGCAAGTAAGATGTACTTGATATCACAGCAGTAAAATTTACTGTAAAGTGCAAATTGTTACAATGATTTTATCAAGTAAATCCTACAAGTTGTTTTTATCAGTGTGGTTTTTGACCCTTGCCTGGACTGGTTTTATGATTTACGGATTACCCATTAAACTGCGATTGGATCTACCCCTGTTTCATGTGTGTGGTATAGTGACAGTCCAGCAGATCAACCTGTGGACTGTCCTGCTTTAATAAGGTAGTTAAAGTTCATGTGGTTTAACAGGATTACTTATCTGTTGGAGATATGAAAGCACAGGACTCATATCAATATATTTGGTTTTAGCTTTCTGGGATAGTCCTAAAATGGTTCAGGTCATACTTAAAAGGGAGAGGTTATTATGTGAGTATATGAGACCATAAGTCTGAATGGACATCCATGACATGCGGAGTCCCTCAAGGCTCAATTCTTGCACCACTCCTATTCAACCTGTACATGCTCCCAATGAGCCAAATAATGAAAAAGAACCAAATCTCTTACCACAGCTATGCAGATGACACACGGCTCTACTTAGCCCTATCGCCTAACCCCATTGACTCCCTGTGCCAATGCATTGATGAAGTCAACAGTTGGATGTGCCAAAACTTTCTTCAGTTAAACAAAGACAAAACTGAAGTCATTGCGTTTGGAAACAAAGATGAAGTTCTCAAGGTGAACGCATACCTTCAGTCTAGGGGTCTAACAACTAAAAATCAAGTCAGGAATCTTGGTGTGTCTCTAGAGTCAGACCTTAGTTTCAGTAGTCATGTCAAAGCAATAACTAAATCAGCATACTATCATCTGAAAAATATTGCAAGAATTAGATCCTTTGTTTCCAGTCAAGACTTAGAGAAACTTGTGCATGCTTTCATCACCAGCAGGGTGGATTACTGTAATGGACTTCTCACTGGCCTTCCCAAAAACACCATAAGACAGCTCAGCTCATACAGAACGCTGAGCAGAACCAGAACACATGAACACATCACACCAGTCCTCATGTCTTTACACTGGCTCCCAGTTACATATAGGATTGATTTTAAAGTATTATCACTGGTATATAAATCATTTAATGGGCTAGGACCTCAATATATTGCAGATATGCTCACTGAATATAAACCCAACAGATCACTCAGATTATTAGGATCACATCAGCTAGAAATACCAAGGGTTCACTCTAAGCATGGCGAGTCTGCTTTTAGCTACTATGCCAGCCGCAGCTGGAACCAGCTTCCAGAAGAGATCAGATGTGCAGTATCACATTCAAATCCAGACTCAAAACACATCTGTTTAGCTGTGCATTTACTGAATGAGCACTGTGCCACTGTTCGCCAGACTGTATTTTATTTTATTTTTCTAAACTGTTTTAATTATTCTTATTTCTGTTTATTATTTTAATTATAGCCCTAACCCAGCACTCTGAATTGCCATTGTGTATGAAATTTGCCATATAAATAAACTTCCCTTGCCTAATTAGCAGCCTATGGAGGAGTGAGACAGCTCTCAGATTTAATCAAAAATATCTTTATTAGTGTTCTGAAGATGAAGGAAAGTCTTACGGGGTTTGAACAACATGAGGGAGAGTAATTACTGACAGAACTTTCATTTTTGGGTGAACTAACCCTTTTAAGAAAGCTTGGATGGTAAAGGAGGGTGATCGGAAGTTCCCACAACCAAAAGCTGTTGTACAGAAGAAAGGTGAGGATTCAGCTGGATGATGGTACGGTGAGGAAAAGCCTCACGTCTCGCTGAAACGTAGAAATCCAGTGGAAGTGTTGCTCCTACTGAGTCCGATGATATCTGTTAGAGTTAGACAAAAACCTGTCTGGAGTGGACTGATGACTGTGTTTTAGATATCATATGTAAGGAAATGAAGAACTTGAGATAGCAGATTCATATCTGAATGAAAAAGATACAAAAAGTTTAAACCATTTATTTCATTGTTTCAAAATAATTATTTATTTGTGATTTTTTATTTATTTATGTTGTGATATACAAACAACTGTATTCTTTCTGAAAAGGGGAAGATGTTGTGTTCTCTCTCCAGTGCATTGCTATAATATTCATGTTCACTAGGTGGCGCTGATGTGTTTACATGTTCAACTGATGTAAGAGCTGTGTGGAAGAAGACGATGTAGTTGAGTAAAGTGAATGCTTGTGTCCGTCAGCTTTCTATCCATTCCTGCTTCAACATGACATTTCTCTGACTGATGAACACATATAGTGTAATAACAGGCTCATGATGCTGTATGATTGACATTTATCTTCTTATGAGCATTAACAGTGGAAAAGTGCACTAGTTTTGTTTGGGAAGAAAACTTCACAGTCACACTCAATGATTTTTACCTGATCTCAGATCAGTTTAATTCATTTGTTCAAAACTATAGAGTGAATACAGGAATAGAGAGGAGAGAAATAAACGTACTGTGCAAAATGTAGGCCTATTATGTATGATTATTTTTAAATAGGTTTTTTTTTAACCATAAATATAATGTATAAAATGATTATTTTTAATTCTTCATTTGCTCAGTCACGTGACTGAAGACGAAGTTTTCAAAGCATCTAATTAATATTCATGAGCACACCTCATAACAGAGTAACCCTCGTCAGTGTTTGATGTCAGTTCAGGGGCGTCATGCAAGCCAAAATTCTGGGGGGGCACAATCTGAGACGCTGCAATTGTTTTCTGACGGGTGATATGGATCATGTTAGGAGGGGTCGGGGTTTCTCCCCCTGAAAATTTTTAAATTCTGGCTGCTAAACATACCATTTCAATGCAGTTTGGGAGGGACAGAAATACCTTAACGGAGCTAGCAGAAACCCTCCTCTATCTGAGGACTAAGTTAAAGTATCTATTTTGTAAGTTTATGTAAAAGACAGGTTATTGAAAGAACTGTAAGCTCAAATTCAAAAGCTTTTGAAGTCTACTTCATTAAAGCATGTTTACACACACACTTACTTTACACTTAGGCCTACTACACATGATTTTAAAAACAGTAACATTGCAGTTTTAATGTTATGATTTTAAATTGGTATGTGACCTAAGAACGATCTTACATTAAAGGTACATAAAGGTGCTGAGGTCTGACTTTGTGGTGCTCTGAAATTAAGTTATTTTAGTATTAATATGTGATGAAGGACTTTGAAAGAAGTTTGACAGAGTTCAGTGCTGAATAAGGTTAACACTACCCCGTTTATTTGAAAATGGTTAATATTTGACAGAAATGTAAAAAAGTAATCAAATCAAATGTAATATGTAACATTACTTTAGTAAAATCATTGAAATACTGTAGTTACACTGCTCATTATTATATTTTAAATAAGGAACTTGTAAAGAGTACAAATTGTATGGCAGGCAGTAACGTTAGCGAACTAGTTTACGGTTAGACTAGGCTAGCTATCGATAACGTTACACTGACACAACTTAAGTTAATGCTCTGAATTCGCAGCTAATATCAAATCCATAACTTTTTGATCAAGTTAAAATTTCCAGGTCAACCACAAATAATCCCACTACCTTTTAATATCATCCGATAACTAATTCAATGCCGATTTGTTGCTTTGCCCACTTACCACTTCAAGATCATCTGTAAAACATTGCCAGCTCAACGTGCGAGACGAGTGAGTGTGAGTTGCTTGAACACACACAGCAAAGATTCTAGAGCGCTACGCGCGTACCGCTCTAGATTTGATATACAGACACCATATTAGGAAAAAGGGGCGGGCTGATGCTGACCGATTTATTACACATCCAGAAGAATACATTTGAGTCGTTATAGGCTCTGGTAATTATGGAGCATAATAGGAATAAAGTTGTGACAAAAAAAAATTATCAGGGAGGAAAAATCTGAGGGGGCACTTTGAATGGGCATGACGCCACTGTGTCAGTTGTATTATCAAGAGTGTGTAGTCCTACTTGTTTTATTATTATTAAATATATCGTCATTAATCTCAAGGGTGTGTGGAGTGTGAGGATGATCAGTGAATCACAGTCGACTCATGACTTTCCATTAGGAGTGACTGCAAATACAGTAGGCCTATTGCAGTATTAAAAAATAATAAATAAATAAATAAAAATGGACAATGAAAAAAAAAAACTATATTAAAACTACATTAATCACATTCTCAACTTTGGTGGTGAATGATTTAAAATGTTTCGCTCATGTGACGGGATAAATATTATAGGTTGAGAGTTCTTTAAATAAATCCTGCAATAATGGGATTGCGCTTCCTATTGGCTGCGCCGGTGGCGCTATAGGCCACTGTGTTCGAATGATCTGCAGCAGAGCTAAAGAGAACTGCTTTGGGTGAGTCGTTTCTGTGGTCGCTCCACACTAAAAGCTAAAAATATATAATTTTATATCAAATGTTTGACACTTTATAAAAGGATTCTTCACAGTAGACACTAATTGATTTGTAGAGAGTGTTTTCTGTTTATATTTATGGGTATTTTGATCGTTTTATGTCCGTTTGGATGCACTCTACGATCTTTCTAACTGCGTCATTTTCCATGTGCTTTCTAACGAGGTGAAATGTATTTTTAATAGGTGGAGTTTAAACCGTACGACTTACTATCTTCTCTCTTTCACTGCTCTGTGTGCAGGTTAATGTTTTAATCATATAGTTTTTAAGAATTTACTCTGTTCATGTAGTTGTATTTTCTGTATTGTTAAGAAATATTTGGTACGAACTGTGTTTTTATAAAGCACTTAATTCATGATTTTACTAAAAATATCAGATGTTATTTCCATTAATTTAATATATTTTAGAGTAACATAAAATGGATGATGTAAGCTGTGTAATCAGTTTTATACGATCACAAACCAAAAAGTTAAAGACAAGACAGCATTGAATTGTTTACAAAATATGTAATTTTTCTGGAAGGATTATTACATTTCAGATTTGTTTTAGTTTTGTGTACTGTTTTAAGTACAATATAATGTGAATGAGTAATGTTTACTGTGATATTGAGTGGAGCAGAGCTAAAGAGAACTGCTGTGGGTGGAGTTTAAACCGTACGACTTACTATCTTCTCTCTTTCACTGCTATGTGTGCAGGAAAATAAATCCTGATATCATCCACATTTCGTGTGTGTGTGTGTGCTAATGAAGGGTGGGACAAACCGGGTCGAGAAAGAGGAAAACAAAACCCAAAGGTCACATTGGTGCCGTGACTCAGGACTTCAGTCGAGGTGGTCGAAGATCATCTGAACATCGGACCGGCGGGCCTGTCTTCATTCTTCATTGCACAGGACTTTCAGCTAAGCTTTACAGTTAAAAATAACACTGGAAAGAGACTCTTGCATAGACACTTTGATGTGGTTTGATTTTATTATTTAATTCAGGTATTACTGCATTTGTTGAATATTCTGTGGAAATATATTTTTTTCTTCCTCTTTTCTCACTTTTATGTTTTTATTGCCTGATTATGGACCACGCCGGGTTTGACTGGATCTAGATATATGGGCACTCCAGTTAGTGTTGGTCGAGGGAGAGGTCTGTTAGCAACACCAATTCCTTTCCCAGACATTAGCAGGGTGATTCTCACGAAATCCAGATTTAGAAGGTGTCCAGCATCAGAATTTTTAAAATGCCCTTGAAGCCAATTTTCTTTTTGCACATATAAGATTAAGGTCTGAACTTACTATAACCATTATTTTTAGAAGATTTAAAAAAATATTTACTATATAATTATTTACATTTTTAGATGAAGTCCATAAACAATTATCATTACCGCAACATGACATTACCTTAAATATATGGTTAAAAATGTATATTTTTGGCTAATGTTAAAGTAGACTCTTATTACTCATGCTCAAAGCTATATAAAACTCTGGAGAGATTACTTTTTCATATTTATTATTTTTTGTAATGTCCTTATTTTCTCTCATTACCGAAACATACGTGATGATTTACAATTTATTTTATTTAATTGTTTTACTAAAAGATAACATAAACATTTGTTATGTAGAAGACCTTAAATAAGTAGTGTTGTTTAATATGTATATACATTTTAAAACAAAATATGATTATCTAATTATTACTTAATTTGTAAAAAAGATACATGTTGCGGTAATGAAAATGCCATTTCGGTAATGAGGATCAATGTTTCGGAAATGAGATTTAGCTCACACTTTCACTGTTGACAAAGGGGTTTGATGCCTAACCCCATTTTACATATTTAAAACACATACAATTTTTAATAGAATATTTATTTCATAAACAGTGTTTCATTTTCTCATTTATCGTAATCATCACAGTATCATGCCTTGTGTTAACAAGTGTTGTGTATACAAGTTATAATCTTATGCTCATAAAGAATCATGTCATGTAGCCTACACTGTAGTACTAACAAATATACAACAATTAGTATAAATATTGTTTTCAATATATAGACCCTGTCAGGTATAAACTTTCTTCTGCTGGTGTTCTGTTCAGACTTTCATTATTTGTGTCTAGTTCCTGTCTGTTATTTAGATACTCAACCAAAAAAAATCTTGGTTGACTGAAGTCCTGAAATTTTCGACTAAAAATTACGTTAGAAAAAAAAACGTTAAATGAATTGGAGTCACAAATGATTTGCTCTTATCATCCGATCGTGGTTGTATCTCTCTATTACTGTTACTCGATCTTAGTGCTGCATTTGACACTATCGACCACAACATTCTTTTAAATAGACTCGAAAATGATGTTGGCATTAGTGGAATTGAGCTAGCATGGTTTAAATCATACTTATCTGACCGTTATCAGTTTGTAGCAGTAAAAGAAGAGATGTCTTATCGGTCAAAAGTTCAGTATGGCGTACCACAAGGCTCAGTACTAGGACCGCTGCTGTTCACTCTGTACATGCTACCCTTAGGAGATATCATTAGGAAGCATGGCATTAGTTTTCACTGTTATGCTGATGATACTCAGCTCTATATTTCTTCACGCCCTGACAAAACTTACCAATTCACAAAATGAACGGAATGCATAGCTGAAATAAAAAACTGGATGACTAGTAATTTCCTACTACTTAATTCTGAAAAAACAGATTCTAATTATTGGACGAAAAACCTCCTCACGTAATAACCTAGAATACTGTCTAACACTTGATGGCTGCTCTGTCAAGTCTTCGTCGTCAGTTTGGAACCTGGGTGTGCTCTTTGATACCAATCTTTCATTTGAAAGTCACATGTCTAGTATCTGTAAAACCACATTTTTTCATCTTAAAAATATATTTAAATTACGTCATATGCTCTCAATGAAAAATGCAGAACAATTAGTTCAAGCGTTCATGACATCAAGGCTAGATTATTGTAATGATATTATGGGTGGTTGCCCTGCATGCTTAATAAACAAACTATAGCTGGTCCAAAACGGGCCAATGGTTACCCCGGTTTCTGAGTTTCTGAGAATTTTGAAATATTGCTGATTACTTACAAAGCACTAAAGATTCGCAGTACTTGAGCGAGCTCTTAACGCATTATAGTCCTTCATGGCTATTGCGATCTCAAAATTCTGGCCAGTTGATAATACCTAGAATATCAAAATCAACTGCTGGCGGTAGATCCTTTTCCTATTTAGCACCAAACACCAAAACTTTGGAACAATCTTACTAACATGGTCCGGGAAGCAGATACAGTCTGTCAGTTCAAAGCTAGACTAAAAACACATCTCTTTGACCTTGCATACACATAACACACACTGTATATTTCTATAATTCAATGTTAGACTGCATAGATTAGATCAGCCAGAACCGGGAACACTTCCCATAAATCCTGATGGACTCGTTACATCATAAGAAAAATGGCGTCTACGCTAATATTAGTCTCTCTGTTTATCCTGAGGTTTACCGCAGTCCGCCGTATCCAGGCCGTATCCAGATTAGGGCTGTCAAAATTGCTCAAAAATGACGTTTGAATATTCCCTCTAAAAACACATATATTCGAACTATTCGAACATCTGGTTCCGCATTTTGTCAATGACGCGCATTACGTCAATAACAGGACAAATTAATACAAAGAGACATAACTACTTGTATAGGTACTTTATTTAAGTTTAAACATATTTGACAATGACAACGTATTAACTTACACAAAAACAAGTAAATCAACTAATGGCCAAGACCGCAGACCTCTCTCTCTCTCTCTCTCTCTCTTATAACGGTTTAAATGAACAACAATAAACAAATGTTGAGTGCTGATCAAGAGTTTTGTGCAAGCAATTAAAGGTTGTGACTTTTGTCCTAAATATAGCACGCTTCATTCAGTGATTGAAACAAATATTATTAACATTAAAGGGTTACTTCAGGATTTAGCATTAAGCTTTGTATCAGTAGAAAACCAGTAGTATTTTCGAATTACCATGCTTCCCCCCCTCATTTCCCCCTGATATGAGAGATTTATGTATTTTTAGTCTGGGAAAAATCCTCCGATGACGCAAAAATCGTCATTTTGCGTCATCGGAGGATTTTTGGGCCAGAGGCTTAAAACTACAGCCAGTACTAGTAGCTAGTTCTGCATATTTTCACCACGCCCATATGGGGCGGGATCTCACTCACAGAGTGTAAAGATAGTGTCAGCCATCTTTCTGTAGAAGCTAAGCTAACAGGCTCTTGCTCTGTGTAGAAAGTATAGTAGGCTAATCACGATGGCGGAAGGTAGTTTTGAAGTTGAAATGGCAGAAGGGGATTTCGAATATCTGTTGCGCGAATCTGATGCTCGCGGCTACCTGTACGAGCCGCAATACAGCGATGAACAGTTGCGGGAGACGGAGGAACAAGGCGGCTGGAGCAGCTGTTGCAGCAGGGGAGCAAGACCTGACTCGAGCCCGGCCAGACAGACTTGAACGGGGGCGGACCGGTGGTGTCAGTGCTCTCGCTGTGCGCCTATGGAAACAGATAGAGAGTCCTATTGCTGTCGCGAATTTCAGCAATGCCATTTTCTTCTGGACGAGATAAATTGGAAACGCCAGCCAAAGCCCGCAGGGACAAACGGACGGCTTAGTGTAAAGTGAGTATTTGATTTGTTTTTCTTTTTTTTACTAAGACGTAATGAACAGAGTTTGGACACCCGGCATTATCACAATGTTCTTCACGCATAGTCAGTTGAGCTATTGTTGTTATATTTACATCTATGCTAGCATACTGTATGTGCAAATAGTTCGCATTGCTAACGTTGTGCTTAACGTTACTGTTTTGTAGACAATATTGCCGACGCCTAACAACCTACCGTCACTTTATGGAATGGGTCCTGCAAGGCGAGAGACATGGTAAAGGCTATCGTCTCGTTTTGCCCACCTGTGTTGTCCAGGATATCAGACGGAGATATCCAGCTCCTGACAGGCAATACTGTGAATGAATATAAGGAAACAGCTGAAGCTCTGGAAGAGCTTTGAGTGTAAAAGTGTTAATATTAATTATTTTTTTAATTAAAAGTTATAACTCACATTGGTTGTGGTTCTTTTTATAAACCTTTACTGTTAGTAGAGTATGTATTAGCCTAGAGAATGTGTGGAGCAATTTTTCGGATACTGCCGCCTGTAACCGGTAGGCGTGGTTTGGGAGTGGCCTCGTAAGGGCAGCAAAGCAAGTGCATTCTGGGAGTTGTTGTCTTTCAACCACATGAGTAAAAAATACATTTTCTGCCTTTTCTCAGTCTAGAATGCTTCAATTTCAAAAATAATTTCACATTTCTACTATATAAATGACCACTATTAAATACACATTCATCTTCCCAGAGCTGAAGTATCCCTTTAAATTTTACAGTATATAGAACCGACATTGAACGCTCCGAGCGAGCTGTGCTGTGCTAAACTGCTGCTATAATGGCTATTTCGGGGGCGTGGTGGCGGGCTCTGACGTGTATGATTTAATGCTAGCTCATTGGCGCACACGTTGGAGGCGCCCGCGCCATTGGATGTGCAGTTGCCGCAGCACAGCCAATGAGTGAGCCAGACACTCACTGTGTTATCTGTGCAGCTGGAAAATGCGTTTTACATGTTAAGCTTCAGAATTTTGCCACTCACAAAGCAGACAGCCGCGCGCCTCTGCAACCGCAGGCGTGTTTTTCCACATTCGAATATAAATTTTCACCAACGAATTTCTGTTTTTTTAAAACTATTCGAATTTATATTCGAATTTAGAATATTCGTTGACAGCCCTAATCCAGATCTGATGAAGGACCTGCGCCTGGACACGTCGACAACGCAGTCCTGAAGTGTCAACTAGTCTCTCCCTTGTGAAGGCCTCCTTCCCTTTACCTCTTTACGATAAAACGTTGTCGGGATAATTACGATTCTCTGGAGAGAAAAAATAAGAACTGCTTATCTGGTAGCCATCTTGCGTGTCACAGTCAATTATGTCCCTTCCAACAAAATTCCTTGAAAATGTTAGTTCCTTGAGGACTTAAACAATGATTGAAAATTGTTGCGGAGGATGAGATAATTGGTCTTGGACACATTTATATTCCTTATTATTGTCACTACATTTACCAATGATCACCAAATACCACATGTTTCTTTACTGTAAATATTTATAGTATAACATGCACTGAAGCTTTTTATTTTTTATATTTTTTAATTATTAATATTTCCATCTCAAAGAACCCAAATCCAGTCATGGACACGTTGCGGTAATGACAAATTTCCCCTTAAATGTGGATTTATTAGAATATTCGTTGACAGCCCTAATCCAGATCTGATGAAGGACCTGCGCCTGGACACGTCGACAACGCAGTCCTGAAGTGTCAACTAGTCTCTCCCTTGTGAAGGCCTCCTTCCCTTTACCTCTTTACGATAAAACGTTGTCGGGATAATTACGATTCACGTGACTACGTGGAAGCGATAAAAAATTCTCAGAGCCACCAGGCACTGTTTTATGCAAATGAGCGGCCGGATCAAATTAAAGGTTTTCTATTAGAACGGTGTCGTGTTAGCGGCCCCTAACTTAATAACTAATGATCGTTGCAATGGACGTGAATCAATCAAAACTAACTTTAGCTGGACAATAACTTTATTCTAGAGCTGCTGTAAAGCCAAAACATTCTGTTTCTTTCATTTCCTATTATCACTGTAACGCTGCTTTGATACAGTCCATATTGTTACAAGTGCTGTATAAATGAAGGAAACTTGACTTATATTAGCCTTCACGTTTTCATGTCTGTGTGTGTGTGTGTGTTTGTGTGTGTGTGTGTTGGTCAAAACAATGAATCCAAGTTATATTTTTTCCTATTATTTCCCTATTATAACCCTGTCCCCTGACCGCTCTCTCCTTTCTTCTGTACTCCTCAAGTAACACTGGATTGCTGTATATATTTTCCCTATGCTTTGTCAACCTGTCTTTCGCTGATGCCCTTTTCTTTTCAACTGATGCTTGCCTGTAACAAAATACACAATAGCCATCTTGAAGGTAACACTTCGTAAAAAAGACATAGAAATACATTGTTTCACGGTAAATCTATTAAATATTAAATAATATTACATTTATAGTAGGTGGCCTATACTGCATTCATACTGCTTTTTGTGGAAGCACTTCATAAAAATAAAAAATTAGTGACCCCTGTTGGGGGGAGGTTGTAATAGCTATTTAGTTTACGCAATCTGTTCAAGAAGTGTTTAAGGCAAATATCAAGTTATATTGAAATGAGCAAGAGTTATAGTGCACGTCCCTCCTTCATAAGTCTGTTTCTCATTACCGAAACATTGAGTATCTCCACCGCAACAGGCCTTCAATTGTTGCGGTAAATGATAATGGTGTTGCAGAGGATGAGCGACCTTAAACATTCTTGCTAACTGTGGAAGCTAAATGAGGGTTAGCTAAACTTTCCCTCTCTTTTTATATTTAGACCATAATGGGGTATATAGTAATCTCAAAATTAAAACGGCAACATTTTTTAAAACTTCACAAACTCATGTTTCAGTAATGAGAACTAAAAAGTCGTGTAGGTACTATGACAAACAAAATTTTAACTTTTATCTGGAGAGAAAAAATAAGAACTGCTTATCTGGTAGCCATCTTGCGTGTCACAGTCAATTATGTCCCTTCCAACAAAATTCCTTGAAAATGTTAGTTCCTTGAGGACTTAAACAATGATTGAAAATTGTTGCGGAGGATGAGATAATTGGTCTTGGACACATTTATATTCCTTATTATTGTCACTACATTTACCAATGATCACCAAATACCACATGTTTCTTTACTGTAAATATTTATAGTATAACATGCACTGAAGCTTTTTATTTTTTATATTTTTTAATTATTAATATTTCCATCTCAAAGAACCCAAATCCAGTCATGGACACGTTGCGGTAATGACAAATTTCCCCTTAAATGTGGAAAAAACAACAAAATTGGTATTTATGATGTCATTTGAAATAATGTGCAAAATAGTACACGATGAGATGTTTATAACTGTATCCTTCTTATTTTGATAGCATTTACTTTTATCATCAAAATGTTTCATGACACCTCATAAGTCTAATTTCGCGAGAATCACCCAGCAATGGTGTGGGGTTAGGAGCTAATGCGAGTCCTGCTCAAAATGCTAATGAGAACACTAATCGTGTAAATTGTAGCAGTTCTGAAAGTACGCGGCCAATTAGCACATCAACTCCAGTCCTTACCAGTGACATGATGAGTCAGATGGGTAGCATAGTACAGCAATAGTACAGCAAGTAGGCCTGCAACTGGCGGACAGTATTCTTGAACATTTGAATGTGCGCAGTCAGACTAATGTTACATCTAGGCATACTCATAATAGCTCCAATGGTAGATGCATGACTGAACAAAGCTCCACATCGAGTGCATCGCAGATTCAAGTAGTACGCCAGAGGGAAGTTAAAGATCCTCCAATCTTCAGAGGCAACGCCTCAGACTCGGTTACACTTGATGAGTGGGTGGAGCTCATGAAAGATTTCACAAGGAAGGGACTTCTGCCTACTGAGGAGCAGGGTGAGGAAATTTTAATTCACTTGAGAGGCAAAGCCAAGGATGTTGTTAAAGTGGGGATGCTGTCTAGTGGTTTGGATGTCAGTACAGATCCTGATGCAATCTACACCATTTTACGGAAGCATTTCAGTTGCCAGCAGTATTCTCGTATCCCATTGCAAGATTTCTACACTACTCTCCCAGAACTTCAAGAGGATCCCTTTGACTACTGGTTGCGTCTGAACCGCACTGCTGACATCACAGCTGAGTGTCTAAGACAGCAGGGTAAGGTACTGGACAATCAATTGATTGAGGTCACACGTATGTTCATTCGAAATTGTCCAAATTCAGATCTAGCGCTGACATTTCGCTCAAAAACCATTGACAAATGGACAGCTTATGAAGTACAAGAGATCCTGAACGAGTATCATTCAGAGAAAAGTCTCAGAGTAACAGGACAAGGAAATAAGCCGACTGGATGTGAGCAGAAAGTTTCTGTGAATGAGATGAGGGTAAGTCCTGGCCCCTGCCCAGTGACAACTGACCAGGATTCCCTTCAGTCAAAACAGTCAGAAAATATGGCTTTGGAAAAGGTGATCGATATGCTGGAAAGAGTTCTGATGAGTAATAGTGGTAACGCACAGGTCAGCAAGGATTACAGGAAGAGAAACAGCATGTCTAGAATTCCAGGCTTGAATGAGACGCCATGCTTGGTGTGCAAGGACACCTCACATTCTGCTTTTACTCACTGTAAAGACAACAGGCTTTTTTCAGATTTTCAACAGATTTTCATCCCAGAAATCGGTGCCCGAAGGAAAGGAAGACTACTTCCTCAGGCAACCAACAGTCAAACTAGATGATCTACGTGTGAGGGAGGATCACGTAGATCTTGAGAGTGAAGCTCCCATTTCCAGTTTTGATGATGTGAGGGATTGTGAGTCTTTATGTGACATGTTTAGCGATGTACCTTCGGACAAAACCGTCATCTTTCAGGGTGTTCAGAGAGTCCCAAGAGCTGATAGCTTGTTCTACACTTCCGTTTCAGTTGAGACTGATCTCATTCTCAGAGCTTTACTTGATAGTGGATCAATGGCGTGTACTCTTAGTGAGTCTGCTGAAGAACGGTTGTTAAGAAGTAACCCAGACTTGACAAGCCAGTCAGCACAAGATATTGTCATTGTTGGTTGTGGTGGCCATCATGTTGCCCCTACGGCAGTCTATGATCTTAAAGCTACTGTGTACGGCTGCTCCATGATAATTCCTGTTTTGGTTGTACCTGGGCAGACTAAAGAGATGATTTTGGGTACTAATGTCATAAAGAGACTGCTGATGCAACTGAGAGAGACCGATGGTTACTGGAGGCTCATGTCTAAATCAAGCAACAAAAAGAGTGATGAGTGCTGTATGTTTCTGTCCCTTTTCACAAATGCAGAAAGGTGGAGAGGTGAATCCATACCTGAGAAAGTCGGTACTGTTAAGTTACAGAGGAGTGTGACATTAGAGCCGCAGACTGAACATCTGGTTTGGGGTAAGCTACCTCAGTCTTATGAGATGTCCAATCACTCGATTGCTTTCGTCCGCCTCGCTGCCTGCTGTGAGCTGTGAGTTTGTTTGCGTCGTGGCTGTCTAAGCCTCGTATTAGCTTCGTATTTCCTTATGTTTTTCCGTATTTCTCTCTTTATTCTGTTCTGAACCATCATTTAACTCATAATTACAACTCGGACTGTTGGCCAGACGCGTCTCAAGCCATTATACGGCTGGAACCGCAAATACGGTTGGAACACTGGTTGTTGGTCGTAGAGCGAGACACCGCTTCACTGCTGCTCGCCCTGCGATCGACTGCTTTTGTCAGCCTCGTTGCCTGCTGTGAGTTTGTTTGTTTGCGTTTGTTTGTTTGCGCAAATACGGTTGAACATTGACTTTTGGTCGTAGAGCGAGACACCGCTTCACTGCTGCTCGCCCTGCGATCGACTGCTTTTGTCAGCCTCGTTGCCTGCTGTGAGTTTGTTTGTTTGCGTTAGTTTGTTTGCGCAAATACGGTTGAACATTGACTGTTGGTCGTAGAGCAAGACACCGCTTCACTGCTGCTCGCCCTGCGTTCGACTGCCTTTGTCAGCTTTGTTGCCTGCTGTGAGTTTGTTTGTTTGCGTCGCGGCTGTCTAAGCCTCGTATTAGGTTCGTATTTCTTTCTGTGTTTCCGTATTTCTTTCTTTTATTCTGTTTTGAACCATCGTTTAACTCATAATTACTCATAATTACAACTCGGACTGTTGAGCAGACGCGTCTCAAGCCGTTACCCAACACCGGTCCTTTACACCTATGGGTCACGGCTGAGCGAGTCTTCTTTACACTCACTTACAAACGAATATTTTCCCGTCTATCGTGCGTCTACATTACACCCGTACCACTAAAAAGACGGTTTTTACCCAAGACTTGAGTCATAAATTAGTATAAATATTAATAGCATCACTGGTTGCATCATTGCTAACTTACTGTCCATCTGTTAAAATGGCGAATATATCAGGTGCATGTTATCTACCTTTTGGTGCAGATGAGAACAAATCTGATTTGCTCGCGGTTCAGTCTGAATTAGAAGCTGCAGAAAAGCAGATCCGTGACCTTCTAGAGAGACAAGCTGAGCTGAGAGACCGGCGTTTAGCTCTTGAAACATCACGCGCTGATGCACACGGATCAGTGATTAACGTTAGTAACCCGCTGACGCTGACCTCGTCTACTCCGTGCGTTTCTCAGCATTGGTCCCGAGCGTCCAGGTCACGATCAGCCATGATTTCATTCACTCCGGCTCCAACACACCACCACGAAGCCTGGGTGGTTCCGCGGAAGCCGCGAGCCAGGACAAGAATTTTTTCGCCCCTCCCGGTTTTCGAGATCTCCACTCAGAACCGCTTCTCCCCTCTTCGTGAAACGGAACGCGATGCTGTGATCATCGGCGATTCCACCGTCCGACACGTCCACGCTACGTTAGGTAAAAGTAAGGTGCACAGTCACTGCTTTCCTGGTGCTCGTGTTCTCGATATCACTGCGCGGGTAACTGAGATCTTGAACGGTGACGAGCGCGTCGGAGCTGTTGTGCTGCACGCGGGAGCTAACGACATTAGGCTGCGACAGACGGAGGTTCTGAAGAAAGACTTCAGGAGCCTTATCGATACGGTACGCAGCACATCGCCTGAAACATCGATTATTGTGTCTGGACCGCTTCCTACGTACCGACGAGGGCATGAAAAGTTCAGTAGATTATTCGCGCTAAATGAATGGTTATTGTCATGGTGCAATGAGCAGAAACTGCTCTTTGTAAATAATTGGAATCTGTTTTGGGAGCGACCAAGGCTCTTCCACGCTGATGGCTTACACCCAAGTAGAATCGGGGCAGATCTTCTGTCGGATAACATCTCCAAGATGTTAAATACCGTTTGACTAGTAACCAAAAATCCAAATCACAGTCTCTACTGCACCAATTTAATTGATATTAATACTAGTGTAGAACATAGCATAGAAACTGTGTCTATTCCTCGTTTACTAAGATCAAATAATTAATCTACTGCGGGATCTAGAAAAAATCTAATTGTTATTAAAACAAAAAATCTTGCTATTAGTGAACAAAAACAATTTCTAAAGCTAGGTCTTCTAAACATTAGATCGCTCACACCTAAGGCGGTTATTGTAAATGAAATGGTCACAGATAATAATTTCGATGTTCTGTGCCTTACTGAAACCTGGCTTAAACCAAATGATTATTTCGGTCTAAATGAGTCTACTCCGCCAGGATACTGTTATAAGCATGAGCCCCGTCTGATCGGTCGTGGCGGCGGTGTTGCAACAATCTACAGAGATATCCTCAATGTTGCTCAGAAAACTCGTCATAGGTTTAATTCGTTTGAAGTACTTGTGCTAAATGTTACGCTCTTAGATGTAAGAAAAAAATCCCTATTATCTCTAGCATTGGCTACCGTATATAGACCTCCAGGGCCTTACGCCAATTTCTTAAGGGAGTTTGCTGACTTTCTATCAGATCTTTTGGTCAACGTCGATAAAGTATTAATTGTTGGAGATTTTAACATGCACGTAGATAATTTAAATGATGCGTTAGGGGCTGCGTTTACAGATTTATTAAACTCCTTCGGGGTCAAGCAAAACGTCACCGGACCAACTCATCGTCTTAATCATACACTCGATTTAATTATATCATATGGAACCGATCCAACCGATATAGATATCATTCCACAAAGTGATGATGTCACTGACCATTACATGGTAACTTGCATATTACGGACTGCTGTAATATGTCATGCTGCGCCACGTTATCGACCAGGTAGAACAATTCGTCCATCCACCATAGATCATTTCTCAAATAGCTTATCTGATCTGTCTCAGCTGCTGCCTGAACCCAAACAAACAGATGAACTAGACGAACTAACTAGCACTATGAGCACCATTCTCTCTAGAACATTGGATATTGTTGCACCCATTAGATTAAAAAAGGTCAGAGAAAAAAGTATAGCACCATGGTACAATAATACTACGTATGTTTTAAAGAGAGAAACCCGTAATTTAGAGCGTAAATGGAAAAAAAACTAATTTAGAGGTCTTTAGAATCGCGTGGAAAGACAGTATGTCACGTTATAAAAAGGCCCTTAAAACGGCCAGGGCTGAGCACCTCAGCAAATTAATAGAAAACAACCGAAATAATCCAAGGTTTTTATTTAATACCGTGGCTAGACTAACAAATAAACAGACGTCGTCGGAACAAAATACCTCGTTACAGTTTAGTAGTAATGATTTCATGAACTTCTTCACCGAGAAAATTGAAAGCATCAGAATCAAAATCGTAAACGTTCAATCTTTGCTCGCGCCTTATAATTCAGCCGCAATTATCACCCGGCAAGAACAATTACAATGCTTTACAACCATAGAACAAAAAGAGTTAAATAAACTTATCACTTCATCTAAAACAACAACATGTTTATTAGATCCTATACCAACTGAACTACTGAAAGAAGTGTTACCTATAGTGGAAGAGCCTCTTCTCAATATTATTAACTCATCTTTATCTTTAGATCATGTTCCAAAACGTTCAAGCTGGCAGTTATAAAACCTCTTATTAAGAAACCACAATTAGATCCAAATAACCTAGCAAATTACAGACCCATTTCGAATCTTCCATTTCTGTCAAAAATATTAGAAAAAGTTGTGTCCGCTCAACTCGGCTCTTTCTTGCAAGAAAACGACATCTATGAAAAGTTTCAGTCTGGATTCAGGCCACATCATAGCACTGAAACTGCGCTTGTTAGAATCACAAATGATTTACTTTTAGCTTCGGACCAAGGCTGTATCTCAGTACTAGTTTTACTTGATCTTAGTGCTGCGTTCGACACTATAGATCACACAATACTCTTAGATCGACTACAAAATTACACTGGTGTTCAAGGACAAGCATTAAGCTGGTTCAGGTCATACTTATCTGACCGCTACCATTTCGTCGAGAAAAATCGATCATAACTTCGGCAAACTATGGAGTGCCGCAGGGATCGGTGTTAGGCCCTTTATTATTCTCAATATATATGCTGCCACTTGGTAATATTCTAAGGAAACATGGAATTAGTTTCCATTGTTATGCTGATGACACTCAAATATATATTTCATCACGGCCAGATGAATACGCTAAATTATCCAAATTGACAGATTGTGTTAAAGATATAAAAGATTGGATGACACGTAATTTTCTTTTATTAAATCCAGACAAGACAGAGGTAATACTTATCGGTTCTAAAAACCGTCCACAAAACCTTTCACAGCACGACTTTAACATAGTAGGATGCCCTGTTACTTTATCCGCTACAGTAAAAGACCTGGGTGTTACATTAGACTGCAACCTGTCTTTTGAAAAGCATATTTCATATGTTACAAAAACAGCCTTTTTCCACCTTAGAAACATTGCTAAACTACGTAATATGCTATCAGTCTCTGATGCAGAAAAGTTAGTTCATGCATTCATGACCTCGAGACTAGATTACTGTAATGCTTTATTAGCTGGTTGTCCTGCATCTTCAATAAACAAGCTACAGTTAGTCCAAAATGTAGCCGCTAGAGTTCTTACTAGATCAAGAAAATATGATCATATAACACCGATTTTATCATCACTTCATTGGTTACCTATAAAGTTCCGTATTAATTACAAGATATTGCTGTTGACTTATAAAGCTCTAAATGGTTTAGCTCCAGTCTATTTAACGGATCTTTTATCGCCTTACAATCCATCGCGCTCTTTAAGATCACTAAATTCGAGGCTTCTGGTCATTCCTAGGATATCCAGATCCACCAAAGGAGGGAGAGCATTTTCACATTTAGCTCCGAAGCTCTGGAATAGCCTTCCTGATATTGTTCGTTGCTCAGACTCGCTCTCCCAGTTTAAAACTAGACTGAAGACGCATCTATTTAGCCAGGCATTCATATAAATTTTTTATCTTACAGTTACTGTAAATTCGGCCTCTAGTTCATAAACGCCAGAGGAGAACTGGCCCCCGATTGAGCCTGGGTTCTCCCAAGGTTTTTTTTCTCCATTGGGTCATCTGATGGAGTTTTAGGACACCGTTAGGTCACTGGATGGAGTTTTTCGGTTCCTTGCCACTGTTGCCTTTGGCTTGCTCAGTTGGGGATATTCAAATTAATTAACCAATCATACCATTGATCAGCTCTACCAAACTTGGATGTCTTTTTTTCCAGTAATAAACAAACATTAAGTTGTTTTGATTGATACTGTGAAGCAGCTTTGATACAATCTGTATTGTGAAAAGCGCTATATAAATATATTTGACTTGACTTGACTTCTGTCTTGTCGGTTGGCAGCACTGTCATCGTGGAACCAACTGAGTCCAGATCGAGACCAAGGCAAATTCTAGTCGGGAGGGTCATAACACCACTATGGGGAGATGGTTCTATCCCCTTGAGAGTCATTAACCCTACTGATCACAGAGTGGTGTTGAAGAGAAATGCGAAAATTGCTGACGTGTCACCTTGTATTGCAGTGCAAGATTTGCCTTTACCGACACAGATTCAGTCCAATCTGCAGTGTACTGAGGAACCTTTACCACCTAGTTCCAGTGAAGAGATAAAGCGTGTCTTGAGTGAATTAGGCCTTGGTGAATTGGATTTGGAGTCATGTGAAGTATCAGCCTGCTGGAAAGACAAGTTGTTATACCTTTTAGAGAAGTATGAATCAGTGCTCTCAAGAGACAAAATGGACTGTGGAGAGGCCAAAGGCGTTGTCCATCGGATTAACCTCACTGACGATAGACCCTTCCGTTTTCCTTATAGGCGTATACCACCGAGCCAGTATGCAAAACTGCGGACAGCATTAAACGAGATGGAGGAAAAAGGAATTATCCGCAAGTCACACAGTGACTATGCGTCCCCTCTTGTTCTAGTATGGAAGAAGAATGGCGATCTCAGGATCTGCACTGACTTCAGGTGGTTAAATGCGAGGACTGTCAGAGATGCCTACCCATTACCACTCCAGTCCGATGTGTTGGCTGCCTTGGGTGGCAACACGTTTTTTTCTACCATGGATCTTACCTCAGGGTATTATAATTTTCCTGTAGAGGAAGAACACAAAAAGTACACTGCTTTCTCTTCCCCATTTGGTCTTCACGAGTATAACAGGCTTCCTCAGGGTCTCTCGAATAGCCCAGCCACTTTCATGAGAATGATGATGTCTATCTTTGGAGATGAGAATTTCAGCAGCATTCTCTGTTACCTTGACGATTTGATGGTGTTTGCCCCATCTGAGTCGGCTCTTCAACGTCTCGAAATGGTTCTCTTGCGGTTGACACATCACAATCTAAAGTTGGCTCCTAGGAAATGTTTTCTCTTGAGACGATCTGTGAAATTCCATGGACGCATTGTCTGTGAGGAAGGGATTAAGACTGATCCTGGTAAAGTTGAGGCCATTAACAATATCACAGCATCTGAATTGATGGAATCTGATGGAAAAACCCCATGTCAGAAAAAGATCAGGTCCTTTCTTGGAATGGTTCTATATTATCAACATTTTATTGAAGGATGTTCAGCAAAAGCTAAGCCTCTATTCAAATTGACATCAGGTGCAGTCAAACAGACTCCTGTCACGAAAGGACGCAAACCAAGGAAGAAAGTCAGCTACCTCAAACTTTCCCCTGATTGGACAACTGATTGTGAGGAAGCGTTGAACACCCTGAAACTAGAACTAACAAGAAATGTGACATTGGCTCATCCAGACTTTGGCCAACATTTCATTCTGGCTGTAGATGCATCTTTTGACGGAGTAGGAGCTGTATTGTCGCAAGTTCTGCCTGGTGAAGAGATTGCCAGACCCGTAGCCTTTGCGAGTAGAACTCTGTCTCACTCACAAATGAACTATCCAGCTCACAGATTAGAGTTCTTTGCTTTAAAGTGGGCTATCTGTGAGAAGTTTAGCCATTGGCTGAGAGGACGGCACTTTACGGCTTGGACACATAATAATCCTCTTACTTATATTTTGACTAAGCCACGGCTTGACGCATGTGAGCAGAGATGGGTGGCAAAACTAGCTTCTTACAGTTTTGATCTAAAGTATGTTCCGGGAACAAAGAATGTTGTTGCGGATGCCTTGAGTCGTGAGCCGTTTGTCCAGTCTTGTATAGGCCATCGTCTTATCACTGAACCTTACCTATCTCTCTTGAAGGATGTCAGTGGTGTCGTTGACAATTCTGTCCAGGATGCTTTCAAGTGCACAAGTGATCAAGTCATACAGAAGGGTGGCAAAGGTTCTTGTGACCCAAACAGCGATGGACTCTTGTCTTCAGGTTCTTCTGGGAGCGAAGAAGTTTCTGCGGTGTTGGCAGCACATTCTACTGGTGGCTTGAGTGAAGTACTGGGGACGATGCCAGCCATCTCACCACCGCAACAGTTAAGCCCTCCGTTACAGCACAGTACCATTGTTCAGGAGCAGGAGTTGGATAGCACCTTGTGTCGGATTCGTTACTACATTGAGAGATGTCGGAAACCATCTAAGAAAGAACAAGCCAAGGAATCCAAAACTGTGAGGAGATTGTTGAAACGCCATGATAAACTGGTCATCTGTGACGGTGTGCTGTATAAGGTGAAGATAGATCCGTAGCTTAACAAGAAACTGTACCTGTTTGTTGTACCTGTTTCCTTAAAAGCACAAGTTCTTCAGGGAATCCATGATGCAGCAGGACATCAAGGTCGTAGTCGAACACTGTCACTAGCGAGACAACGATTCTTCTGGAATGGAATGAGGAAAGATGTTGATGATTATGTGACAAATTATTGTCGCTGTGTGGTTGGTAAAACTTCAGAACCCAATGCTTGTGCTCCGTTAGCCAGTATCTGCACATCAGAGCCACTTGAGCTGGTCTGCATCGACTTTTGGTCGGCAGAGCTCAGAGAAGGAAAGTCGGTGGACGTGTTGATTGTGACAGATCATTTTACAAAGATGGCCCATGCTTTTCCGTGCCAGAATCAGTCTGCCAAACAAGTTGCGAAAAAGCTCTGGAATGACTTCTTTTTAGTTTATGGATTTCCCAAGAGAATTCATTCTGATCAGGGGGCTAATTTCGAGAGCAAGCTAATCAAGGAACTGTTGACCATGGCAGGTGCGGACAAGTCACACACAACACCATACCACCCCATGGGTAATGGCATTGATGAGAGGTTCAATAGGACTCTGGGTAGTATGATCAGGACGTTACCTCCTAAAGCGAAATCAAAATGGCCACAAATGCTACAGCAACTTACCTTCTGTTACAACTGCACGGAACATGAGACAACAGGCTTTGCACCCTTTTTTCTTATGTTTGGCACAGTTCCTCGTCTTCCAATTGATGTCCTGTTTCAGAATGTGCTTTTCAGTGAGGATGTGGTGGATTTCAAGGACTTTGTGTCTAAGTTGAAGAATGACTTGCGTGAAGCAGCACGTATAGCACAGGTGCATACTTTGAAGGAACAGGAACGGCATGGCAGACTGTATAACAGAAAGGTGAAGGGATATCCACTGGCTGTTAGGAATAGAGTGCTGGTTGCGAACAGGGGTGAGAGAGGCAGAAGAAAAGTTGCTAACAAGTGGGAGTCGTCTCCATATGAAGTCATGTTGGTGTATCCTGATATCAATGTTTACAGAATTGGCTCAATCACTTCAGACAAAGTGAGAGTAGTCCATAGAAATTCCTTGTTGCCTGTGAACTTCCTACCAATTGCTGAGCCCAGAACCAGGATCAACGGTGTGATGACATGAATGAGGAATTGGCTCAAGGAGATGGAATTGACCATGATGACAGAACTGCAAACTGGATATTGAGTAGTCCTGATGGTGTTGTTGAGAACGAGGGTCATACAAACCAGATAGACTTACCTGATGTGTCGGAATGTGTGTCAGAGAGCCTGGATTCCATGAGTGTTGACGCTGGGAGCTTGAATGAAAGGAGTGATGTCACAGTATAAAGTGATGTTGAAAGGAGTGATGGACATGTACATAGTGTTGTCGATTTACCGGAAGTGGTAGCTCAAGACTCTGATTCGACTCAAGGAGAACTGTTCGTGCATGAGGACACAGAGGAACCTGTGGTGTGCACACAGCCAAGATATGTTAATGCAGTAGTGACTCAAACTAGACTTGGCAGAGTCATTAAGCCTCCTAAAAGACTGCTTTATGAGATGAACACACAAAACATACACAGTTCAGACTCTTCAGTGAGTTCTTTTGTTTATTTAGTTAAAAACATTTTCACATAAACAGTGAACTTTGATTCCATGTGTAGTTGAGAACACAAAGGAACATATTGATACAGAGATTTGATTTCAAATTGGGAGTTAGTATATAATGAAATGTTGAGGTGTAACAGGCATCTCTTTGGTCTACTGTGAGATTGGGAATAGGCGCCTTCCTTATCTTTCTGTACTCCTTATGGGAGAATCAATTGATTGACAGCTAATCATACTCCATGTGCATTTTCTTCTTCTTTATTGATTGAAAACATTAAGTGGGAGTTCCATACCCTGTTTTTTTTTTTTTTCTCTTTTTTCGCTGTTGGTTTTTCCTGTTATGGTATGTCCCTAGTAAGCAGGATTTTAGGGGGGTGTATGTGACGGGATAAATATTATAGGTTGATAGTTCTTTAAATAAATCCTGCAATAATGGGATTGCGCTTCCTATTGGCTGCGCCGGTGGCGCTATAGGCCGCTGTGTTCGAATGATCTGCAGCAGAGCTAAAGAGAACTGCTTTGGGTGAGTCGTTTCTGTAGTCGCTCCACACTAAAAGCTAAAAATATATAATTTCATATCAAATGTTTGACACTTTATAAAGGATTCTTCACAGTAGACACTAATTGATTTGTAGAGAGTGTTTTCTGTTTATATTTCTGGGTATTTTGAGCGTTTTATGTCCGTTTGGATGCACTCTACGATCTTTCTAACTGCGTCATTTTCCATGTGCTTTCTAACGAGGTGAAATGTATTTTTAATAGGTGGAGTTTAAACCGTACGACTTACTATCTTCTCTCTTTCACTGCTCTGTGTGCAGGTTAATGTTTTAATCATATAGTTTTTAAGAATTTACTCTGTTCATGTAGTTGTATTTTCTGTATTGTTAAGAAATATTTGGTACGAACTGTGTTTTTATAAAGCATTTAATTCATGGTTTTACTAAAAATATCAGATGTTATTTCCATTAATTTTATACATTTAAGAGTAACATAAAATGGCTGATGTAAGCTGTGTAATCAGTTTTATACGATCACAAACCAAAAAGTTAAAGACAAGACAACATTGAATTGTTTACAAAATATGTAATTTTTCTGGGTGGATTATTACATTTCAGATTTGTTTTAGTTTTGTGTACTGTTTTAAGTACAATATAATGTGAATGAGTAATGTTTACTGTGATATTGAGTGGAGCAGAGCTAAAGAGAACTGCTGTGGGTGGAGTTTAAACCGTACGACTTACTATCTTCTCTCTTTCACTGCTATGTGTGCAGGAAAATAAATCCTCATATCATCCACATTTCGTGTGTGTGTGCTAATGAAGGGTGGGACAAACCGGGTTGAGAAAGAGGAAAACAAAACCCAAAGGTCACACTCACACGTATAAATGTTATGACAGTCAAATCTATGTTTATTGAAGATTATAAAACAAACAAACAAACAAACAAATAAATGCACATAGCCCATAGTCTACAAAAAAAGAAAGAAAGATGATCACTTCCCGGAAGAGAGTTCATATAAAGTGGGCGGAGTCTATCTCTGAGCTGATGACGACGTTTCAACAGTGAAAGTAAAACTAAACACTGCGCAATATTCATTTTATATTCATTTCAAATTCTACATTAATTCCACAAAATGAGGTGCACAATTTGTTAAACCCCTTTCTGGAAAGACAATATTAGTAGATGTGGATTCAGAGAAACTGGAGAACATGAGCCTTTGAGAGTTTGGAAGAAGAGTAGATCCCCAAGGTAAGTCGAACTCTTCAGAGTTATGTGTTAATAATGTCCATCTGTGTTTCTGTCACTCATTTAATAATAACATTAATTATCATAAGCGAAAATGATATAAACAGGAAAAACTATCAACATTTGAATGTTTATTCATCAGCTCCGATCAACCCAAAGGCCTGAACTACATAAGATTGTATAATAACATCTGTTGCATTCATCCTTATAAAAAAATAACCATTATTTACTACAGTAACCATATTTCAACCATGATATTTATAGTAAAATGATGTTAATTACAGGAAAAGCTTCTTAATGATGAAATGATCGTCTTCAGCTCTTAAAGAAGTTTATACACAGCAAGATGGCGCCTGTGTTTGGCTTGGCCGCTGCTGCATCGCATTTGCGTAAACTTTTTACGTTTGTACTCACCCTATATTTTGCCATATAAGCCCTATCGTCTGACTATTGTGTCCTTGCTGCTCGGACATATGATCGATGCTCGTTGTTGGACATCAGAGTGTCTATGGAAAGACTCTTTGAAAGTTGGGAAAGCTGGGAAAGTTTCAGACAAACCGTTCGTACCTTTCCGCCACCGTTCGTGCGTCCTCCTTCATCACCTGAGTACCGGCTCCTGTTTACAGCCAGGGGACCTGGGAATCCTAAGAAGAGATCGAAGAGAAGGGGCTGCAGAGCTGGCGTTCAAGTCAAGAGAAGGCGCGAATCCTGGACGGGGGTGCTCTGGCCATATCGCGGGGAACGATTCCGGTGGCTGCGACCAGTTTTCCCCCTAAATACGGGTGAAAATGCTCCTCAGCACCAACACTCCGCGATGTTTCTACCGGTTGGATGTGAACCTCGCGTGTACCAGCAATTTGTTGATGGGATCGTGGTGGACTTGCCGTTACCGATGTTCTCTGTGCCGCCTGACCAGCGACTGACAATTCACCGCAACTGGAGACCTCGTGACTGTGTCAGCTGTTTACGGTCAGTTTCGTCACAATCAGCTGTTCTTGATGCCGGTCTGTCGAACGTTACATTACTCCACTTTGCCTTGCTTAATGCCCGTTCCATCTCTAATAAAACGTTTATTCTTAACGAGCTTTTTATGAGCAAGAATATTGATTTTATGTTTCTTACGGAAACGTGGCAAAGGGAAAATGAGTTTGTTTACTTAAATGAGCTCTGTCCTGTTGGCTGTTCTGTTACTGGGATGCCCCGATTGGCACGTCGTGGTGGTGGACTTGCTGTTGTGCAGCGTGACTGTTTCATATGTAGAGTGATAAACTCAGAAAATTTTTCCTCTTTTGAATCTCAAATGCTTAAAGTAGGCTCTTCTAATGCTTTTTACAGTGTGTTAATTTACCGCCCTCCTGGCCCGGCAGGTGTCTTTCTTACTGATTTTACTGACTTTTTATCATCTATCATCAAACTTGAGAAGGTTTTAATTATTGGGGACTTTAACTTGCATATTGATGATTTTACATGCAATACAGCTGCTAATTTCCTTTCTATTATAGACTCTTTTAATTTCATTCAGCACGTTACTGGACCCACGCACATTAAGGGTCACACCCTGGACCTTGTTTTTTCTCTTGGTCTAGATATTGTAAATACACATGTGGAAGATGTACATGTGAGTGATCATAGTTGTGTGTTTTTTAATATTAACTTTCCTCAAGATCCTCCGCCCCAGAGAATTATGACACAAAGGCGGATTATTAATCAAGACACTGCAGAGAGGTTCTCTGCCTTGTTTGACCCATGTTCTCTGATAGGATGCACTGATGTTGATAAATTTATCCTATCTTTTAATGGTCAGTGCTTATCGATTCTAGATAAAGTAGCACCAATTAAATTGAGCGCTGTCTCTCACAAAAAAAACTGTCAATGGATTGATGAAGCTATCTTAAGTTTTAGGAGAAATTGTAGAAAAGTGGAGCGTCTTTGGAAATCTTCTATACTCGAGGTTCATACACTCCATCTTAAAGATCTAATGGTCACCTTGAATGAGATGTTGAAAAAGGCGAGAATGTGCTTTTTTTCTCAACTTATTTCCTCGAACAAGCACAATCCTAAAATCTTATTTGACACCATTAATACAATAGTTTCTCCAACTAGCTCTCAAACAACTGTTATCTAGATCTGACTGTAATGAATTCCTCCACTTTTTTGTTAATAAGATCAGAGATGTTAGGGCTAACATTGTACCACCATTGGCTCAGACCTTTGCCTGTGACTTGTCTCCTCCACATTGTTGGTCCACTTTTACACCTGTGACGTTACATGACATTACCTCTCTGTTCCATTCTATGAAATCATCATTTTGTCCTATGGATGTTGTCCCTACTGTGCTATTTGTAAAAGTTTTTGACAAAATTGGCCCCTGTATTGTTGAGATGCTTAATTCTTCACTCTTAAATGGTGTTGTTCCTGCTTTTTTTAAACATGCCGTTGTTAAGCCTGTACTTAAAAAAACGAATCTGGATCCGCTACAACCGAAAAACTATAGACCAATTTCGACAAAATTCAGAAATGCAAACAAAATTTACAAATGCACACAAGATTAAGAAATGCACAGGACAAGATTCAGAAATGTATTTCTGATGCACGCACAAATATATCTTGATTTACAAACTTTTTGCGGTCTGTGAACTTCACTGCATTTGTGTGTGAATTTTGAGACTCCGCTGACTTGGCTCGACACACAAATGCCTTTTTTTAAACAAGGAATGATCTGGAACCAATCAGATATCTCCCTTGTTTTAGCCAATCACGAGAACGCATCCCACGTGGGGGATTGAGCCAATCACATGAACGCGTTCACACAACGCGTGCATGTGGTGCGGGCGCGTTCACGGTCATTGTCACTCAGTTTAGACCTCAACATGGCTTCTGGCAACGACAGGGGAGCGGTAAGTATAACTTAACGTGTTTAGCTAGTTATAGCCCTGTTATGAGATGTTGTTTAATTGTTAATGTTAACCGGTTTATTTGTGCAACTATCAACATAAGCTAGCGAGCTGAGCTAGCGAACTACGCTAGCGCGTCTGCATGCTAATAGGGTCAGGCTAACGTTAGTATCTTTCCATAAAGTTGAAATTCTAGTGAATTAAGTGACTGTTTGACAGGGTCTAAAATTACTGCAAAGTGCAATGCATGTGAGAAGCTAAGTTGCTCTGAAGTAATGTTGCTCCGGTCAATCTCCTAGCTCCAATATATGCTAGCAGCCAGTGCTAACATTAGCACGCTAATCACTATGCCACAGGGTGGGCAGGGATAACCGCCAAATTGAAAAGACTGTTCATGTCTTTCTTGAACACAATCTTTCTTGCTTTAAACTCGACTGCTTACTAAACAAGCTCACTAAACGACGAGAATAGTGTGTTGGAGGCCTCCAATTCACAGCTTCTGATTCTGCATTTAAGGGGAAACTTAAGAAACAGTTTACAGACAGTAAGTGAATAAAATTAAATATCTATTTTTCTCTTTTCCTTAGGAAACACTGAAGCGTGAAATCCTTCAGAGATTCCATGACCGACTGCTACACGTCTTGGAGAGGCAGCCTCTTGACATGGAAGGGTTACATTTTGTTTACCATCAGAATTTAGTTTTATTAAGTGCTCTGGATGACGCAGTGAATGTAGGAGAAGAATTACTTACTGCACTTACAAATTTAAGTACTGTTATCCAACAGGAGATGGAGAATGAGCAGACATTTATAACACTGGATTTGCAGAAGGGCTTTCGTGGGCGTCCACGATTGACGACGTCAGTAGAGACCCTCACACATCTTCTAGAACTTGGGCTGCCATCAAAATGCATTGCTAGACTCCTTGGTGTGTCGAGAGCTACGCTTTTTAGGCGTATGGCTGAAAATAATCTATTTATATCTGCCTTGTACAGTGGCTGCAGTGATGATGAATTGGACTCATTGATCACAGGAGTTAAGAGCACAATGCCAGATGCTGGGTGCAGAGTAGTCAAAGGTGCTCTACTTGCACAGGGACACAGAGTGCAATGGGACAGAGTGTATGCATCCATGCATCGCGTGGACAGTGTAGGTGTGCTATCCAGGATGACTCGTCTGAGATGTGTGGTGAGGAGGACGTACACGGTTCCTTGCCTGAAGTACATGGTGCACATTGACACCAATCACAAGCTCATCAGGTATGTCTGCACACTATCGGTATCTGTTTAGTTCGTTTTTGTTTCTAGTTGTGTATCTGGCATTGTGTATATTGTAGGGATGCACCGAATCCAGGATTCGGATTCGGATTCGGCCGAATATTGGGCTTTTTAACGGGGTTCGGTTTCTGCCGAACCTCAGAATTTTTTTCCACCGAACCGAACCCTAGGCTTGCACTACGCGCGCTACGTTGAAGTCACCGATCAGTGAATGACATCAAAGTACCGCGTGAACGAATAGAGAGCAGACGGCTCCTTATGCTTTTGAATTGCTCTCACGGTACTTTGATGTCATAAACTGATCTGTCTGTGCAGCGCCGGTTCAAGTCGAACAAGCCTGTAGTGTAACGCGTTGTGTCAGGAAGAAAATAGGGATAGCTCACAGCTAAAGTTATTGCAGAGGCCAGACAGACTCACGGAGGCGATTGGCATCTCACAACTCGCACTTTATTCCACAATCTAACTTGTGTAACTGTCTGTCACACGTTCTACCGTCCACAGCGTTACTTAACAAAATAAGGTAAAAATGAGCATCAAACAGAAATAACCCGCACACATGGGCATGTGTTCGAGGCGCACGGCACATACAATACGGACTGCAGACAGTTCAACAGGGGAGCGCGCAGTTCTTAAAGGGGCCACACCTTATTTCCACTCGTTACAGTAGGTGGACCGTTCGAATGCAGTATGCTGTGAGAAAGTGAAAATAGAACTCGTGAGCAGAAAAAGTGTTGTTTGGCAGTACTTTCAGTGAAAAGAAGGCAATTCAAGTCGAGCTACATGTTCAATTTGCAATGCGATATGTCTCATGGTGGCAAGGACTCTAAACAATAGGCTACACAACATCGCCGCTGTTAAAATGCATAATGTTGCTTATTCTTTTTTTTTTTACAGTTATAAAAGTAAAAGTAGTGTTTATTATTTACAGTAATAAAATAAAATGAAAAATCCACTTTGTTTACTCCATTAATGTGTTTACTGTGTTAATGGACTGAGGATGAGAGTTGGATTCGGTATTCGGTTTCGGATTCGGCAGAATCTTAACCAGTGGATTCGGTATTCGGCCGAACCCCACAAATCTGGATTCGGTGCATCCCTAGTATATTGTATCACATCAACCAGAATAATAGATCACAGTAAACTTCATTGAGTTAGAGTGCCATTAACTGCTTTTATTCTGCTTACATTCCCAGATATATTGTATTGTAAAACATAGGCTCTTGGATATGTTATGTAGTGCGTTTTGGACTTATTTGTCTGATTTATTTTAACCTAGGTACAACTTTGTTATCTTTGGGGGAATAGATGGCTATTCAAGAAAGGTAAGAATTTTACCTGTCAAGGACAAATAACTGGAAAATGTTACTGACTGACCCCATTTTAAGCATGTAAGATGTTTTCTTCTAATAATTCTAATGTTTTCATTTTATTTTCTGTACAAACAGGTGGTGTACCATTGGAACAAATCTATTTGACTTCTATGGTTATATACTGATACAGATATACAAATACTGATTAAGTTATGCATTTTAAAGTGGGGTCTACTGATCCTGATTCTTTGTATGTGTATTCTAAGCCTCACCAGCTTATTTTTAGATTTGCCCTGAACATCCAAGAGACCATTAGGATAATTTGCAACATGAATTATGTATGTTTGTATTTTTGAAATGTGAAAACAAGTGGAGAAAACTAATCTCTGAAAATTAAAGATTGTTTGTTTGCATTAGGCTATTTACTTGAATACATGTAGCAAATGTCCTTATGGTCTCTTGAATGTTCATGACAAATGTAAAAAAATAAGCAACTGGGACCTTGGCATACACAGCATATTCCTAAGTCCCATTGATTTTAATTGACTTTTCTGAAACCATTCAAGTGAAAAGCCTATTACATGAACTTGGCTTTGCAAAGTCGTATTGAACCTATTACAAGGGTGTACTTTTAACCTTTAACAATTTTCCTGTAAACTGTACATCTGTCCCATTCAGCGAACTATTCCTCATGCCAATGCAGTTTTATCAGTGCGGAACTCTTTATTATGAACTGAACTAAAATTAACTGTTTTGATGATTTCTCATGTTATGAGATCCCGTTATAAATTGAACGATTCAATAGTTCTCTTACTGTTCCACCTGTCATTTAGGCTTTGTTTTTACCCCTTCAGAACTTTGTCAGCTGACTTATTTTACAGGGGAAAATAAATTCTTGACTATATTGATGTATTATATTTGTTCCTGTATGTGTAGATGATGTACCTTAAGGTAGCAGACAACAACCGATCTGATACCCACCTGGCATTCTTCAATGAAGCTGTGAATGAGCACGGGTTTCCTCTGAGGTAGTGATGTTATTTAATTAGGGGCCAAGCACCGAAGGTACGGAGGCACCTATTGTATATGTTCCGGTTCTTATTATTATTCTTCCGTTTCTTCTTCTTCTTCCGACTGGGCATCTATGGCAGCCCATAGAACCGTTTCCGGGAAAGTTGTTCCGGTTTGACATTCTGATAGAGGACAGTCCCAACAGTAATTGCACCATTTTTGGTGTCTCTAACTCATTGCCTCTAGCGCCACCACCTGTCCAAAGTTTCAAAATCATTATGCTAATAACTTTTGAACCGTAAGGCCTATCAACAAAATTATTTTTTCCTCTGATTCCTGAGCTCATGTCGGTTCGATTGCATCATATGACGTCATTTTCCGTCATAAAAATATGGCCGCCATTTTGAATTGTCCAAAAAACCTACTTTTGCGAACTCGTCCTAGACGGTTTTTCCGATTCTCACCAAAATTGCACCAGATCATCTCCAGACCATGCCGACAAAAAGTTATGGAATTCAAGTCGATTCGCTTAACCGTTTTCGATAAACGCACAAACTAATTTTACGTAGTGCTTGCGAAAACAGACGTAAGGCTGTATCTCCGCAACGCTTAATCGTATTCAGACCAAACTTGGTACATGTCATCACAAGCATGACCTGAGGCTACATGCTGCGTTTCGGCGCAGCGCCACCTACTGGTCCGGAGATATGAAAAATGGCTATTTTTGCTCAACTCCTGAACAGTTTCTCCAAAAATCATAAATGTGGTCTCGTTAGATTCAGGGCGTCATGCCAAGTCGACTGATATCCAATTTTCCCAGATCGGCCATTTTGTCTGTCGGCCATTTTGAATTATGTGCTAAAATGCTGTATTTTTTGAACGCATGAACGAATTGTTACGAAACTCGGTATGGGTCATCAGTACGATGCCCTGAAGGAGCCTGAGAAGTTTCGAAACAGCGCCAACTAGTGGTGAATTTTTTTTTTCAAATGCTTATAACTTTGGGTGTGGTCGACTTATTTTCATGAGTCATCTTTTTGAGTTCCTGAATCGTTGCCGAGTCCAACGATACCAAACATGCTGGGTTTCGTCTTACGGTTTGTGTAACGTTGCGATTTAGTGCGAAAAAAACATTTGGCTATATCTTCGAAACCGCTTGTCCGATCAAGACGAAACCACCGTCAGAAGTTTGGAAACATAGGTTTATAGGATGTAAGGTAATGCCCAAATGCGAAAATATTGATAGTAAGGGGTAGTAAAATTCAAACAAAGTCATGTGTCAGTCATTTTTTACGTGTTTTTTCATATAAATGTCTATAACTCTGAAGCGAATTGAGATATTTTCACCAAAATTGACACACATATGTATGGGCTCACTCTGAGGACACATAAAAAAAATTGTGGGACTGAGCCTCTTGGTGGCGCTATAATAGAACAAAACATGAAATTCCCATTGACTTCAATACAGTTTTGTAAAATAAAATGCTATACTAAACCAATGCATTGATGTAATATTAAGAAACTCAGAATGTGCCGACAACACCATCCCCTGAAGGTACTAAAAATATTTCGAAACAGAAATAGATATAATAAATACAGAAAAAATTTCCAAAAAGGCTAATAACTTTTGAATAAATCTGCCTGTTGAAATGCCACTGGTCTTAATAGATTCCTTGGGTCAAGCTGAGAACATAGATACCAAGTTTTCCTTATTTGGCCGAACTTCCTGTCCGCCATCTTGATTTTCAGTCAAAACCTACTTTTTCGAACTCCTCCTACACCGTTTGTTCGATTTTCACCAAAATCGAATCCTATCATCTCCATACAGTGCCGACCAAAAGTTATAGATTTCGTGTCGATAGATGAAACCGTTTTCGTATAGCGCAGCAGCAAAGTTGAGGCATGATGCTAAAAGCACTATTCAGGCTTTATCTCTGCAATGCCTTGACATATTGACACCAAACTTTATATGTGTCATTGTCACTTCACTCTGACCACATCACATCAGTTTTGTAACTGCGCCACCTATTGGTCAAAAGTGATAATCCATTAAATCATATTTTTATTTACAGTTTCTATGATTTTTCAGCCATTTCACCTACAATTGTCTTTAAATGTCTTTAATTGCTCATTGTTGCAGTTGGTCTGACACTTTCAGCAATGTTGGCATGTCTTGTCGTCTGATTGTGCTTGGCCCCGGTAATTGCTGCTTGCAGCTATATTTGTAATTATTATTGTAATTGCGTAAATTTGAGGCTTCCCCCAAACGGCTCCATCAGATAACAAAACACTCAAACTTATTATTGCAGATATAGTAGTGCTTTATAGTAGTGCTTTGCAGTTGGTTCAAAGTAGCATAGTCTGAACACATGCTTGGACCTACAAGTGGATATAATCAGCATCACAAACCCCTCCAGGTCACTAAATTGCATCTGAAACTTGTATAAGCTCATTAGCACATCTATGTACAATTGTTAAAGATGACATTACAGAATTCTCAATGGTCTTACTCTTTCACATGACATGGGCTACTTTTAAATAGTTGTCTCTAACGTGAATCTACTACAGTATGCTGTAACCTCACACATAGGCCTCCATGACAGTATTTTTCTTTCTTAAATCAGTTATCAGAAAAGCTACAACAATTGGCAATTGTTCCATTATCTAACTTGTACAATGGTTCAAAGTTGAGCGCTTTTAACTTTTTTGAAATGTTTGCTCCATTGGACAATTTAAGGAAAGCTACACTAAATAATAAACATAATTATAACATTCATTCAAAATTATCCCCTTTAAAACCACTGGTTTAAGAAATAAAAATGACAGTTACAATTTTCATTTGTATTTGTTAATATAAAGAGTAACAAACCAAAGCCCTTTAGTGAAACCCTGGGAGTTTCTCTCTGACTCCTCTCCTACTGCAAAACAAAGCTACGCTGTCCTTTATAACACTGTGACTCTGGACATCAAGGCAGCTGTCAGGTCAACAGTTGCACTGAGATGCTTACTAGGGGTGTAACAATACATCGATATGGATCGATGCATCGATCAAACGTCTAACGATACGATGCATCGATACCACACATAAAATATCGATGTACGGTACCTTTATTTTGACACACTCCACATCCTCACGTAACTTTTCTCCGCTGAAATAGACGCCTGATAAGATTGACTGAACCTTTTGTCACAAAAGCCAGTATTTTCCACTGTCAAGGCATCGCGAGTTCATGTTTTACAGCAGAAACGACAAGCCCCGAAAAGTCTGTTTTAGCAAATCAGTGCGCGGTATTCAGGTCAGGTGACATGGCTGCTTGTCACTTTGAAAAGACGCGCTTGCTGAGAGGAGTTTCGTCAAAGCTGACTAAAAGTGATCGAGGATGGATTTCAGCGACCTTGATGAACCCCGTCCCGTGATATCTTCTTCGGGGCGTAAAAGGAAAATACAAGCTGAAACTTTTTCACGGAATCTTGCTAAAACAGCTTGTTAGTGGTGAGTCGTGAAAAGCTCTCTGTATTGCGTGTACGTTAAGGTTAATCACAACAACAAAGTTCGACAGGCGTCTATGTCAGCTGAGGAGATTAACGTTAACCAAGTGTTTTATTATGTATCATAGCAATTACTTGGCTTTGTTTAACTCTGAAACATGAAATGTGGAGTTATCTGCTTTTGCCACACACAATATATATATATATATATATATATATATATATATATATATATATAAAATCCCTTCAATGAACTTTAATAAGTTATAACAGAAGAGTTCATTTGCAAAAACAGATAACTCCGTTCTTGTTCATTTTCATATATCATGTTTTTTTTAAACTTGTAACAAACAACTTGTAAATGTCCCAATTGGGAGAGGGTGTGTAATTTTCAAAGAGTTTAATTAAACTTTCATGTTATTTTGGATGTATTGTGAGTTAATAAACGTAACTGGTTGTGTACACTTGGCACATAATATCTAAATATCGATTAATCGATCGATATAGCCCTGAATCGAATCGAATCGTAATCGTATCGTAGAATTTTTTGAGGTATCGGCAAATATCGTATCGCTGGCTGAGAGAATCGATATCGTATCGTATCGTGATTAACTGTCCGATTTACACCCCTAATGCTTACTGTGAGCTACATTACTGCAGTAGCCTAATCACTGTTAAACTAATCTCTATAAAACTAATCAGTGAACAGTAATCTTTATATTGTAGTCGCACTTATTGGAACATTCCTATCATAGTTATCATGTTGGATATGATACATGTGAATATTTCTGAGTGAGGATGGCATTGTTGCAGTATTCTTGCTTGTTTACCAGTTTAGGAAAGGAAAAACAATTGAGTGACTTGTATTTCTCATATGTTGTGAGCACCTACAGATCAATTATACTACATACAGTACATAGACCTGTCAGACCATATTATATTACTAAATTCTGCAATAATGCAGGGAAATTTAAAGGATTCACATATTATTTGTTGGCAGAACTTGGCACTTCTGCATAATTGTGTCCTTGATGAGATTTATTTTCAGAGTGAGAGGAGATCACGGAGGAGAAAATGTGAGGATAGCGGAATTAATGTTCTCAGTTCGTGGAACTGACATTAACCGCTTTATTGCGGGGAAAAGCGTACACAATCAGCGGTGAGTTCAACTTAATTTTGGAAGCCTAAAGGTAGTATTTAAAGGTAATCTAAAGGTAGAACAGACAATATCATCACCAAAAAAATCTACTGGCCATTATCGCAAACCTAAAAAAAAAAAAAAAAAACCTCTCTAGAATTTAATTTATAGTATTAACTCCCATGTCAGTTGATTTCTATTAAAATGTATACAATAATCAATTTGAAACATGGCCAATTATGCAATGGCTGGGGAAAAGTTAAGTCATTCAAAGGATCTTAAAGGACACGTTATGATTTATTTATTATTATTTTTTTAATACAGGATTGAACGCCTCTAGCGTGATTTGTTCATGAGTGTTACAGGAGTGTATTACAATATCCTGCACTCTCTTGAGGACGAACACCTCCTTGACATCAGCAACGTCCTACACATATTCTGCTGCCACTATGTTTTCCTACCGCTCATTCAGGCAAGCCTAGATGTCTTCTGTGATGCGTGGGACAACCATCCCATCAGGACTGAGCAGAACTTGACACCAAATCAGTTGTGGCAGGTGGGCCAGACCCTTAACCCCGTTGCAGATCCTGATTCTGAGGTAAATAATGCATTAGTAATATTGATCCTAAATAAATTAAAATGCCAAAAAATTAAGGTTGTTCTGACTCTTGATCCTTATTAATTGAAGTCCCTTTCTTGGGATTCAAAAAGCCATGGCTTTGTGCAAGCAAGAATAGGATTGTTTGTGTGCACCTCTAGTGAAGTGACAAGAATCTAAGCATAGCCAGGGCCCTGTTTCAGAAAGCCGGCTTAACAAACTGAGCTTTTCCCTGAGCTCTGAGTTGACTGAGCCTGAGATGTGAAGAGTTTTCAGTTCCAGAACAGCTGATCAGAATTATTCAGTTAACTGAGTATGTTGAGCCTGATGGAAGCATGTACGTGGGTATTGAAAAAAGCCATCTACAATTCACCATGGCAACGGGTAAATAAAGGCGCTCTGCATTTTAATCGGGTGGAGCTAGAAAAATGAATGCGTGCCCACATAGGCTATTTATGTTAAAATGCAGGAGTGGAGGATCAATACATTAACATTAATAGTTTTTATACAGTGTTGCTCATTCATCATTTACCAGACTGGAATTTCCTTAACGGATGAAAAAGTTCTGGATTTTTCCTACAGCCCATTACTTTTATTTTAAATAGGCTACAGGCCTGTTTATTCAGATGTAACCTGACGGGACAAAATGCAGTTGCCAATAACTGAACATAATAATATTAATCAAAACACATTAGACATAGTTTAGCCTACTCATGGACCGATTGTAAAGTAAGTCGTGCTCATTTTGTGTTTAATGAAATTATGTAAAACACATTCAGACTATCAGCAGATAATAATGGAAAAACTAACTTTTAAACTTTTCTTTGTTTCAGCTGCACCAGAGTCATCCTCACTCAGAAATATTCACGTCATAGCCTATCCAACATAACTACCATATAGATGTTCCAATCAGTGCAACTACCATATGAAAGATTTGTGTTTGATTGGTTTTATACAGATTAGTTTCAATGTTTCTAAAGACGTAAATGCGTTCAGATATGTACTTTGATAGCGAGCGACATTATGAATGAGGAAAACTCAGCGTTTGTTCACAGTGTAAGGTTACTGATCTTGAGTTTATCTGATCTTTCTCTCTGAAACTGAAAACCCAGAGTTTTCCCTCATCTCAGGCTGAAGATATTCAGAGTTTTCACTAAACCCACTTTCTGAAACAGGGCCCAAGTCTTTTCTTGGTTTTAAATATGTAATTACTTTCACATTTTAACACAATCAATGATTCATTTATTTACATAAAATATAATCCATTTTTATATATTGTCTGAAATTATTACCTGTTTTGTAGTAGTGATATAGGCACAAGTTTAAGTTTGTTCAATAACATTTAATATGCATGATTTTTTATACACGTCTTTGTCAGGGAATACCCATCCCAGAGATTCAATGGGAGGAGAATGGCTACACAAATGAGTCTCATTCCGGGGTCAATATCCCTGAACTGGATAGTCCTCTTTTGGACCTGGAAATGATAGCACTGCGAGACAACATGGATCCACTGCAGCAATCGGACTGTTTTGGGGTGGATATATACCTCAACACTGTCCAATACCTTGAGAACTTAATTGAGGCAAGATAAGAGCATGTGGCTCTCTTGCCATTTTTCAATGGCTTCCTGTGACTTGACCAAAAATATGTAATGTTGGCTGGAATTGGGTCTTGTTTGTTGCTGGGTTATTTTCAACATTCATGGAGTGTTTAAAGTATGAAATGTATTTTTTACTTAAAACTCTGCATGCTATTTGTAAACAAGACATTTAATAAACTGATTTATTGCTTTAAAGAAATTCCTGTATTTTTTTAAACAGTCCCTGTAACAGTGGTGAAACATTTTTGGAGTTTGTCCAATATTGAGTGAGAAGGCCATTTCAAATGGCTACATAAATAAGACCATAAAAATGTTTAACACCTTTAATGTTGTTCAAGGGAACAAATTTACACCAGACTTCCCAGAATTTTATCAAATGTAGCCGCACAGTTGTATCTACAACACATCACTGTAAAGGGGTAACAAATTTAGACAAATCGGCTTTACAAAAAACAACAATGTTAGGTATACGCTGTCATTTAGAACAGAACTGTAAAATGGCAACCGTAATATTGGAGAAACTGGTATCTACCTAAACATTTGAATGTATTAAACATGTACTAGCTGTATAAACTTCAATAACTACAACTAAATGTCTATAGAAGTCTGAGCTTAATGAACTAGAAGCCAAGAAAGCTGCCACAGCTCTCAAAGAGATGATCCAAGCTCATTGCACTGCAGAGGACATCACAAAAGTACACCAGCAGCTAGATTAAGAATATGAAAATCATTAAAGAACTAGTGCACATTAAAAAAAAAAAAAAAAAAAAAAAACACAGGCTACAGACAATCTCCAAACCAACTCCAAAGTATTTATTGACAGGTGAAGGTGGTGCCTGACAATCAACTAGAATAAGCAAACTTTATAAAGTTCTACCAGAAAGACTCGGGAGATAAAATGATGTAACAAAGCATCCATTTATTGGCAGCCCAGCAAGCAATTATTTATAAAGTTCTTTGGCGTAGGCCCCGTCCATAGTTCGTAATCCGAGGGTAGCGGATCAGCATCTCCTGCCTGAAGACGAAGGCAGGGGCGCAGCCGACCCCCTGGGAAGTATAGACAGGACCATCCTGGTGGTGGTGGGGAGGGTGGAGGTTGTTGTCACGTCGGCATCTGCGAACTCAAACATGCTTAAGTATCAATCTTTTATACAGTAAGAATAAGGACGTGATTGGATAGATGTGAAGGTATTTAAGTGACGCAGTAATTAAGTCTTCCTGGCAGAACTTATGCTAAAGCTTTCATTTCTACCAGAAAGACTCGGGAGATAAAATGATGTAACAAAGCATCCATTTATTTGGCAGCCCAGCAAGCAATTATTTATAAAGTTCTTTGGCGTAGGCCCCGTCCATAGTTCGTAATCCGAGGGTAGCGGATCAGCATCTCCTGCCTGAAGACGAAGGCAGGGGCGCAGCCGACCCCCCAAAAGTAGGTGGATTGTAGATCCACCGGGACGGGGCCAGCCCTACCCCCAAAAATTGGAAGACGAAAGTATACCCACTGGTCGTGAATCCTGTGGTTCCTGAAAAGGGGGTTACCATAATTAGCATGATGTACGTTAGGTGAAATCCTCATATGCCTATGAATTTTTTTTTTTTTTTTTTTTTTTTTTTTTTTAACACGGACATTGCCTCTTGAGCCGTACATAGACAGGTCTTGATAGGCACATAGATATAGCCACGATGGCCAGACATAGACAGGTCTCGATAGGCCACAGATATAGCCACGATAGGCCACACATAGACAGGTCTCGATAGACCACAGATATAGCCACGATAGGCCACACAGACAGGTCTTGATAGACCATAGATATAGCCACGATAGGCCACACATAGACAGGTCTCGATAGACCACAGATATAGCCAAGATAGCCACACATAGACAGGTCTCGACAGACCACAGATATAGCCACGATAGGCCACACATAGACAGGTCTCGATAGACCACAGATATAGCCACGATAGGCCACACATAGACAGGTCTCGATAGACCACAGATATAGCCAAGATAGCCACACATAGACAGGTCTCGATAGACCACAGATATAGCCACGATAGGCCACACATAGACAGGTCTCGATAGACCACAGATATAGCCATGATAGCCAGACATAGACAGGTCTTGATAGACCGCAGATATAGCCACAATAGGCCAGACATTGACAGGTCTCGATAGACCACAGATATAGCCACGATAGGCCACACATAGGCAGGTCTCGATAGACCACAGATATAGCCACGATAGGCCAGACATAGACAGGTCTCGATAGACCACAGATATAGCCACGATAGGTCAGACATAGACAGATCTCGATAGACCACACAGATATAGGTATAGCCACGATAGGCCACACATAGACATATAGACGATGACTCATTGACATTTGTAGAATGCAAGCTGAGATTGACAAATTAATGAGAATGGAATAGCATGACACCACCACCAGTAGTTGCATTGGTATTTACCTGAACCGTTACTGGAGAGCTTGCTGAGCTTCGAGGATGATTTTATATTTATTTTTTTAAAATCAGTTCTTATATACATGACTCAATGCAGAGGAAGACCACTGCCGAGGATCTTGATAGCTGTAGTAGAAATACCACGTTCAGCTGCTGTAATGGCAGCCCCAATCCTGAAGGAATGACCAGTATACTGGGAGGGAGATGGACTGCAGCTTTTGAGGACAGAATCTAGAGGAGTCCTGACCAGGCTTTAGAGAGAGGTGCTCCATTAGTTAGGATAGACAGAGGGGAGTTTTTAAGAAATGTAATCATAGATGAGAAGGGACAGAATGTATAACTAATTTTAGAAATTGTTAATGTGATACCAGAGCCTTGAGAGTTTAAGAAAGAGAGTAAAGAAATTCGGTGAGAAATGATAATCAGAAAAAGACGATGGGAAAAATCTCAGTGTTTAGCTCCTAAAGATAATTCCCCTGAATGCATGAGCCATGAATGCTGTAAAAACACGTCTACAAACTGAACATGACAATAGAAAAGAGAGACCATTGTGGACAGGAGGTAATAAAAGGGGTTGAATGGACTTCGCTTTTCTAACTTACTTAGTGTGAAATGTTGCTGTTTAAGCATAACATCTGCAAAATTACAACGCACAAAGTTCAAGCAATGAAAGAATTCATTTAAGAAGTTGCTTTTAAAGACTACAACAACGCTGAGAGGAACTACCCAACATTCCTCCCGGGTTAGTGGCATCACAAACCCCAAATTTACATAAATCGTGCCCGCTGAACATGATTTATAGAATATCAAGGCAGAATAAGCTAATCATTGGCTAGAAGATAACCACACATAAGCTACATAATCCATCAATTAACCATTCGGAATGTTCTCTACATGTTGATGCCTCATAAGTTTCTCCATCTTTATCTGACTCCGGTTTGAACGTGGGGCTAAAGGTTTTTAAATTTGTCTGTGAGGTAATCAAAACTGCAAAAAAGCTGTTGAAACTCTACCCCCTGTGCCGGGAGCCGCAGCCTGACTGCATTCAAGAGACAGACAAAAACTATGCGCTTTACTCCCCCTCGAATGACAATTTCAGCATACTATATGAAAATATCTGTGGGGCATTCCGAACCAACCTTTCACACACACCCTGGGGACACCGGAGACCCATCACGCATCAATTTCGTAAATGTTGATGAGGAAGAACAACCAGCCATAATCAGAATGGGAAATAGAGGAAACTGAAAAGAAAAGCGAACGTTATAACAAATAATGTAGAAATACAATTTAAGTAGGGAGCCTTCTCTTCGAACCCAAAGGTTGACAGCCGCTATAGGATCATTTCTGTGAAGCACCGATGAACGAAGCCTGAGCAGGCTTGGTAAATCGTCTTACCGCTAAATCTTAAGACGATACTTACCTGAAGTAAGGTGAAGGCATAAGATAATACCTCAATCCCACTTGATATTCTGTTGTTGACTTTTGAGCGTAGAAACCATTTCTCAGCTGCGAAACATATACCTGACATTACTCTCGAGTTGCTTTTGTAGAAGAAAGTTTTATTCACGGCCGAGAGAGCGCTGGCCATGGCAACCGAGTGAGTCCCTTGAATAGAAAAATAAATGACATTTAAATCGTACAGATGAGTAAATATGTCACTCAAAACTCCTTGACTGATTTGTTCTGGTGATTGGTTTGGATGTTATGATCTAACATATAACTGTTAGTTCTACGGTGTAAATCATGTTTTGGCTAAGTATATGACCTTTAACCTGAGCATCCTTAGTCTACGTTCTCTGTACGTTTAGTACCAAATACCTATTACGTAAATATTTCTATAACACGTCAGTGGATTAAATTAGTTGCCATGAAATTGAGTACGCCGATTGTACCGTATTTCAATTATTAAAGGGTCACTTCACCCATTTGCATTAAGGTTTGTATTGTTAGAAACCCAGTCATATATTATAATGATGGTAGAATTTTGCTTGTTTTTTTTCTGAGATGGGAGAAAAAAGGATTTAAGTGTTTTACTTCCGTCCTATCGTGACGTAAATATCGTCATTTTGCGTCACGATAGGACGGAAGATAAATTTCATTGCATATTAAGAAAACTACAGCCTTTAGCTCATTATTATTCAAGGGCGTCGGACCCACTCACCCCACCGGCCTATTACAGATCAGTGGGTGGGACTAAACCTGAAGAAACTAAACTATTAATCCGCCATCTTGCTTGGAAGACAGCAAGCTAAGCTAACAAGCGCTCAAGGAGTTAGATTTACCATAATGCCTGAATTTACGACACACGATATGGAAGACGAGGATTTTGAAAATCTTTTGCTCGAAACTGATGTTCGTGGCTATTTATACGAGCCACAATATAGCGAAGAGCAGCTGACAAGAGGCGGCAGCGTCGGCTGCGGCCGCCGCAGGAGACCAGCCCGGCGCAGACGAGAAGCCCGGGCTTGCTCGCGCTGTAGCGAATTGGTGGTGCTCGTGCTGTAACTGTGCGCCTATGGACACCGAGCTAGAGTCTGTCTGCTGCAAAGAATCTTTAAAATGCCAATTCCTTCTAGAAGAAATGTCAGAGGCAGACACGGACATGGAGTGTTGTGTTGTGAACCATCCGAGTTTCGCACCGCATATGGACAGAGGCGTCCTAGATACATATTTCCGCATCCCGAAAATTAACTGGAAACGACAGCCGAAGCCAGCAGGGAGAAATGGACGCCTGACTGTAAAGTAAGTGTTTTACATGTATATATGATTAATCTCGTCAAATATAAACAAGATCTTAAAGCATTGTCACGTTATGATTCCCGTTTAAAACGTAACGTCAACAGTGAACTGTTTGTGCAGTAATGCCGCGTTCCAGGCAACCTGTAACCCGTGTTTTTCCAACTCGTAACTGGGAGTACATCGTTCCAGGCAACCTGTAACCCGTGTTTTTCCAACCTTATACCCGTGAAAGTTCTGGATTAGTGGGAGTGGCTTCTGGAGCTGTTCAAACGCGTTGCATTGTGGGAAATGTGGTTTACCAAACTAATGCGCTATAAAGTTACTTTCTGTCATAACTCGGTCAAAAAGGCACCAAATTTGAAAATTTTGACAGATTTCGAATACATATATGACCCACTTTCAATGAAGATCATGGTTCCCAGGGGTGAAATGCTCCTTTAAAGAACTTAAACTTAGGTATTAAGATATGGATGATATGATAAAATATATATAAAATGTACAATGTTACAAAATTTTCTTATGTAAATATACTCCTGCTACATACCCATTAAGCCCTACATATATACACTTCATAACCATATCTACTAGGCATATGCATAACCTTAAATGACCAACTTGCTCTCTTTAAGCTCAGCTTCTTCTTAAAGATATGGTCATATATTTATATATGTTACAAAACGAGCTGAGATATACTTCAAATAATGTGCCCCCTATTTTATTGAAGTCTGCAATCATCTAGGTGTAAGTAGAGATCCTCCACGAGCGGAAGAGATTGGAAAAACAATCACCATAAATGTCGAAGCAATAACGAATTTAAAGAAGGGCTTAAAACCAGTTGAATGGGTACTCCTTAAGATGGAAGGCACTCTCACAATGTTGAGTGAGCAGATGAGGAATGCTAGCTGAAAAGATTGCATATAAAGCCAAATTAATATTTAATTTGCTCTTAAGCTTGTTTTAAAGGGGTCATGAACTGGCTTTTTAAAATTGTTTATATTGTTGTCTGAGGTCAACTTATAACGTTCACTTGGTTTTTACATTCAAAAACATCAAAATGAATAAGTAATAGGCTATTTTCTATCCTAGTTTTGAGCCTAGCTCAAAAACGCTCGGTTTTTATGGGCGTCTCATATTGAATACTTGGAAGTAAATGCCCACTGCTGTGAGTGGATAACAGTTTTGCATATTATAATGAGTTTCAACTGGTCAGTAACGATTAGACTGATACACATAATTATTAGATATCAAACGATCTGTAACAATGCAATACTAGCCTATCAGATTATTATTCCTTTTTAAATAATTTTACTCGCATAAGTGTGTGCACCATTCCTGTCGGATCCAATATAGAAGGCACAGCACCGTTTTTTAATCTTAATCGGTCTGCAAATCCAGTCTCGATCTGTGTCTTGTTTACAAAACAATCCTCAGTGAAATGAAGCAAGCAAACGGACCCACATTAGCTGGAACGTCATTAAAAATAAAGTTTAAGCATTCCTATTGGAATCCAGAGGAAGCTTATGCAGCGACTGTCTTCTTCCACAACCAGGCACGGCACAATATTTTGTAAACTGCATGTTTATTGCTCGGTAGCTCGAACCGGTTTGTCATCACGAGGTAAGCCTATGTTATTTAGCTATGCGTGTAATGCGCGAATCGGTGGGCGGGGCTAAACCGGCCGTGTTGAAGTAGGCGTTGTGGGGGTGGTGTTTTATCCTCTTTGACGTCATAGTTCCCCACTTTGAAAAACGAGTCGTTTGCTGAGCCTGGTGTCAATAAGCTTTTATTGGACTAACAAGGACGTTTTCAGTTCTGAAACTTACAGGATATTCTTATAATATGATGACCTCTTAGATGTCAAAGCTCAAGTAAAATTTGATTTCTCAGTTCATCACCCCTTTAAATTCTATTCAGCAATGCAGTTGTTAGTATGCATTTTGCAAACTGGTCATATGTGCGTGGAATCAACGACGCTGAAAATAATTTACCACTGCACTGTGAAAAATCAGTTACATAAATCTGCATAGGCTTTGGTATGACCATTCAGCGTGATATTCGGTCCTACTGTTTAAGCATTACAGTTGTATTGCAGTCTCTGAATCAGCAGTTTAAGACGAGCTGCCGCGTCACCACAGTCACCAATTGAACTTTGCCGCTGATGAAGTTAGCACTAGCAGCTGAGTAGCCAAGTTAATATACTTACCTGAAAGAAGTTTAATCGTGATAAAGGGGACATGTTAACACTGGCTGCTGCAAGCGCCTGCCAAACTTGGAAACCAACGTAAAAGCCTTAAAAGTGGAACTTAAACTTGAAAAAACGTGAGGAGATCGTCTCTCATTAGATTTACAGCCGCCATGTGCTGGTTTCCTACACACATGCCTAGCACTCGCGCATCGCCAGAGTTGGTGAGATCAAATCAACAATATAACTTGTGATGAATACGAATGGAATCGAAACGCGAGTGAGTGAACGGCTGCTTCGGTTGCTGCGAACTGAATGAAAGCGTCAGCATCTGCTTGTTGTCACGTCGGCATCTGCGAACTCAAACATGTGTAAGTACCAATCTTTTATACAGTAAGAATAAGGACGTGATTGGATAGATGTGAAGGTATTTAAGTGACGCAGTAATTAAGTCTTCCTGGCAGAACTTATGCTAAAGCTTTCATTTACTGGTGCAGGAATTGCTCTTAAGTGATTCCATTTCAAAAGAGGGACTGAGTGCAAGAAGTTGATGACATTTGCACCTACACAAGTCCAAAGCCAGAACTTATGGAACTGAGGGCCATCATCAAGTCCTGGTGAAAAATCTTGTATGTCTGGTAGTGGCTGGGGAGCTTCAACTTGAAGAAGCAGGTGAGAGCCACTGGATAAATTGAGGTTACAACCTCAACGTTGAGTTTTCTTGTTGGCAGTTCACACCCCACCCAAAACTTCATCAGGTCACGCAGCACATCTGGTGACGCTATGGAGGAGAAAAATTGTACTTGTGACCCCTCAAAACTTTACATTGGAGTAGATCTTTCAAAAAATATGAAGTAACTATTAGGGATGAGCGAGTACAGCATTATCTGTACTCGGACTGTGCGGGGCCTAACCCGGAAGTGGACGGGATTTAACCTGGAAGTGGGTCGGGTTGTCTTGAAATGGGTGGGGCTTTAACCAGTATGTTATTTTAAGCATGCAATTGACTTTATGCACAGCTGCACTACTTCCTGAACTTAAGCCAGCTCCTTTATTTCCTGTCTTACATTATTGGACACACTGATTAATCCAGGTGTGTCTGATTATTGTTGCTATGACTACTGAGGTCAGGCACACCTGAATTAATCAGTGTGTCCAATAATGTAAGACAGGAAATAAAGGAGCTGGCTTAAGTTCAGGAAGTAGTGGAGCTGTGCATAAAGGCAATTGATATGGGTTGATTAGAAAACTATTTACATGACAGCATCAGCATTGAGCTTCAGCATTCTACCAAGCACCACGTCTGAACAGATATTGACTCGCATCTCTCGTACTCGGCAAAAGTGCTTTATCCGTACCGGATACTCGATTCAGCCGAGTATCCGGCTCAACTCAAGTAACCATTCTCTCATAAGAATCTTATCTTTTTAACAAATCCAGTTATGGCACTCTTAGATACTCAAGATAACACATCAGCAATCCTTGCCGTTTAGACAGGCTTTAAAACAGATGACAAATAATAATGTGCTACACTTCAAAATATCACAGTGCTGAACTTAAAAAGTACAAACTTTATAAAAGTAAAATCCCTGTCTCTTTTCCTCTCCTAGTTTAGAACGTCAAAAGGATCACTTTAAATGCTGCTGTAAATACTGTGGAATGTAAACAAAGTATGAAGTTTCATGTACCAATTTTATATGGATTTGTGTTTTATTTAATCTCAGTGTGAGCTGGGCTTTACTGTTTCTTCTCCTTTCCCTGTGCTGTTAATAAAGCATACAGCAGAGGACAGAAAGGAGGAGGGAGAGAAACATGACCATCTGAATAAAACAGTAAACCAGCTCACACTGAGATTAAATAAAACACAAATGCACATAAAAGGTGGTCAATATGAAGAACCACTTTATTATTGTAGTAACTGGGATTGTTATGAGGAAACAATTATGTGTGAATTAAGATGAGAATGAAAAATAAGCAAATAAAGACCATTTATAGTATTACCTTCCTCTATGAATTTTCTCACAAATCCAGTGACAAGACTGATTTTCTCCACTGGAACAGTGTCGTCCTCATCCTCGTCGCTGTCAAAGTTGGGTTGTGGCCAGGTAATGCTCTGGATCATAGTCTACAAGGGATCAAATATAAACATATTTCATGTCAGGATTAATGAACAATCTATTTCTGTCACATAAGTAACACAACTTTAACATATGACTAAAATAAGCCTTTCATTTTAGATCTACACACCCCCGTGACACCAAACAAAACTACACACAGTCTCTGCAAAAAATGAAATCATAAATATCTGGCTGGCATCGGCGATGTGTCGGGCGTAGGCCTGTCGCGATAGTCAATAAATCAATTAATCGCACGATAAAAAAAAATTAGCTCGATAATTTTTCCGGCCACGATAATTTCCATTTGCATGCATGTTTGTTTTCCTCCTCTCTCTCTCTCTCTCTCTCTCTCTCTCTCTCTCTCTCTCTACCAAAGAGACTGGATGACAACTCTCGGTTCCTTAGCGTAGGAGGAGTGAACTAGTAGTAGTAGTAGTAGTAACCCTTTATTGTCACATAGTCACAAGTACCAGTGAAATTGGCCATCAACCTGTCCATACAAACATACAATATGACAGGGTAGACAGGACAGGAAGACAGGGAATTGAGGAAAAATACAGCATGACATGAGGAGAGGTGAGGAGAAAAAAAGGCAACCCCCAGACTATGCTCCTGTAAGGAGTACAGTGTGGGAACAGGAAAAAACACCTCAGCAACATTAGCACATAATCAGTACTCTACAACATGAACAAGACTTGCAACAGGGGTGGGGAGTGGGGGATGGAGGTAGTCCAGCACAGGCAAGCAGCCATCCGGTTCCTGCAGCCATTCTCGGCGCTGGTCACAGACCCGCCTGTCAGACTGGGGGTACAAAGCGGCGAAGGCGAGGGATGGGGTGTGGGGCGGATGCATATCTGTGTATATGTAAGTTCATGTGTGTGTAGGCCTGGAGAGAGTCGCTACAGAGTCAACAATCACCAAGTGTCTGGGGAGTCGGGGAAGGAACGCAAGAGCAGCTCACTGCAGTGCTCCTCCGGGAGAGTTGTTGTTCCAACAGCGGCCTTGGCCAAGGCCAGTGCTGGTAGGGGGGTGCCGAAACAGATAAGATTGGGATTGTTTGGTCTTGGGGCGAGTAGCTGCATCCAATTTGTACAGGCTATTCTCCTGGTCCATTTTGGTCTCTGAAACGATCCATTTGCCTTTGCAAAGCTGTGAGCTTCTCCATGATGTTATCCATATTGTGGTTCATAGACCCAGTCTGAGTGCTGACAGCTCTGCCCACCGCTTCAATCATCACAGGCAGCCTTGCGGGGCTTTTGACAGCTGTCACCATCTCTTAGTTTCTCGATAAACCAGGGCAATGCCTAATCCAATCAGCAGAAGACCTGTTATCATGGTGCCGAATCGGTAGATATCTTCAATGTCCTCCACGGAAAGAGCCGCCAGACACACGACCCGCCACTTCTCCCATGCGTCCATCGTGTAGCCAGCTGCGAACGTTCCGGCTGGGCAGTCAGGTTCCCCCGAACCCAAGCTTCTCGTCGAGAAGATGGTGTCAATTGCGTTGAGAGACCAGTTGATCAAATACGTAATTTCTTGGTTTTGGAGAGCAGTGTAGCGAGAGTCTCGGTTACTAAGTCGGTTCCTTAGCGTAGGAGGAGTGAACTATAGCTTATTCTGCCCGAGCTTGATCTAGAGACGTGCACTCCCAACGCAGTGGGAGTGCACGAGTCCCAACGAGTGCGGCGCGGCACTAGATTTGATGGCCAAGTGCGAGCGCGGGCGGTAATGCACTCTTATTCTATGAATAAAGCATAAAAACGAATGGATTTTTATTCATCTGTTGCAGAAAAGCAACAAGAACAACTAAAACAAAATTGAAACGATTTACAGGCCAGAGTTTCTATTCGTAACATGTTTGCAGCGTTGAGTGATGTAGCCAATCACAGACATATGTGTTGATTTCACGCAATGGCCAATCAGAAGCATTTAAGATAGACTCCCCTCACCGCTCAAAACTGACTTTTTGTTCAGTGCTGAATTCTGTATGCTGGCAAATCCTCTAATTATAACAAACAAAGTGTGGATATTATGAAAGATTCATTGTGCAGTCAGCTTCATTGATAATAACAGAGATGTGTGAGATCGCGATGAACTGATGTCAGCTTTTTAGGAATTATTAAGGGAGCGTACTTTGCGCACATATTCAGTCATGCCAAACCATGCACGCAGTAGCCTGCTTGCTTTTATGTTAAATTAACAGTGGTTTATGTGTTAATGCTTCAATAACAAATAATTTATCATTGGGTAGGGTCGGGTTTAGTTTATATCTAAGTGTAAACCAAGTGCATTTTTTGTTAACAGAGTGAGAGAATATTGTGGATATTTAAAATGTTTTCCATTTTCAGTGTTAAATAGTCTTTAGAAATAAAAGTTGTCTCGGCACAGACACGTGTGTGATGAACAAAAATGTGCAATGTGTAAACAAGTTACTCACCAAACCAATTGTTTCACGATGGTCAATATCAGGACAGTCCTCCAGTGTCAGAGCTGATGCTGCAGTGTCGATGCTCTCACCAGTCAATAGGGTCACCACAGGCAAACTGAGTCCAGAGAAGCTGAACCCACCATGCAGGAAAGAATGACCGATCAAACGACCTGCCATCTCAAATAGGTTGCTTTCACGCAGGACAGCAGCTGCAGAGGGAACCCGATGTTCTTTTCCCCCCTCAAAAAGGGTTGTAGGAGCAGCAGAGCCTTTATAATTTTTTTAAAAAAAGGTCAAGAAACATTGAGCATTATGTTTAAAAACATGCTTGATCACAGTTAGACCCAAATCTGTCTTTGGAGGTTAAGTTAGAACATATTGTTTATTTAAAGTAGAGTTTACATGTCAATACTATTCCCTCATTTGATGACATTAGTGTCCAATGAATAGGCTACAAAAAGTACTGCAATTAAAAGTTTTAACATGAAAACATAGATGACGCGCACTCGTATATACAAACCTAAATTTATTCTGAAGCCAGTTTTCAATTTCTGCATGGCCATTGACAAAACATGTCTGTTGACACCATCACCCACTGCTGCATCTCCTTGGGGGAAAATAATATTTGAGATGAAAAGGACAATCGACCAGATTATGTCAAGTAAACAGAACATGGCTATTGTGGTAAAGATTTCTGAGTTTCTGCAACAATAAATACAGGGGGGTTAAGGGACATGGACTCAATTCAATTCAGAGAATAACTACCTATAATGGAAAAAGAGGTTACACGCTTTATTAATACCTCTCAGCCTGCACTTGAATGGAGCTGCCCAGTTCACATTATTCTGCTTATAGAACGAAATGAATGCACTGTCCTGTTCTTCTTCTGCATCAAACATGTCGAGTGATAGACAGAGGCGTGGACTTTCAGAGTAACGGTTCAGTAAATCTTCTCTGAACAACTGGCATGCTTTTTGGGGGTCGACTTCAGTGGCCCAGGTTGAAGCTGTAATTTACCACAAAAAGTTGTTGATGCAAAGGGCCTTCTAAATGATATACTAATATCAACTTATTTCTAAAGCAAGAATAAATGTGACATTTTGAAATCCCCGCAGGTTAATGTTATATATCATGGGTAAGTACTTGAAATCAATATTCCTTTTTTAAAAATCACTTGACAAAAGTTATGTTGACAACATTATTTTCAACAATGCAACACTATAGCAGTAATTGTGCATACATTACCTGCTGACGATTGTGGAACTGAGGGTCCTGGCAATTCTTCTACCTTTGAGGGTCCTGGCAATTCTTCTCCCCATGGCGGACTGGCTGCTATGCTGGGTTGAGCACAGTTCATTCTTAGAACAGACCAAATAAATTATAATAAAAAAATATTGCTTGGAAGAATGGGAAACAGCCAAATCATGAGTGGTGATTATTTTAATTATTTACCATCTAGTTGGTCAGTGGTGCCAAAGGTTTATATTAAAATTAAGACATGGAGTTAATATACAAAACTAGGTTAACTAAATGTGCTACAGAATTAATATGAATACAAAATTTGGTAATTGAGGTGCATCATTTTAATGACTAGTTATGTTTCAATATCACCACAGACATTAGGTAGGGACAAAAGTGTTTTGTCACTATTAGAAAGCTAACATTCCCTCAGAGGCAGCCAAAAAACAGTAGCTCCAGAAACACTTCCAACACATGTCATGTTTGTTTTTCCCCCCCATTAATGCAGAAAGGTGTTCCTCTGATAATTCTTCACGTGATACTCTAATGAAATGACACTTTTTACACATGTCCTTCCTCATACTTAGAACATGTCATTACATTCTGATAATGTCTGCCAATCGGTTACCTGAATCTATCAGACATAAACTTCCTACCTTTCACCACATGTGCTTGCATGAGATGGGAGAACATCAGCTGGGTACGATGCAAGACAGATTGGGCAGACCTGCAAAAAAAAGGTCAATATTTTTCATACATGAAATTTGTGAAATAGTGTCATGTTTTATGCATCTTACAGACATGTTATATTCACTAGCAACAGGAAATATGCTATGATCAAAAATTTGTACATGAGTGTCTGAGTAAAAAAAAATATTTTATTTTGAGATGTGTTATGACCAATCTATTTATATACAGGTCCTTCTCAAAAAATTAGCATATTGTGATAAAGTTAATTATTTTCCATAATGTAATGATAAAAATTAAACTTTCATATATTTTAGATTCATTGCACACCAACTGAAATATTTCAGGTCTTTTATTGTTTTAATACTGATGATTTTGGCATACGGCTCATGAAAACCCAAAATTCCTATCTCAAAAAATTAGCATATCATGAAAAGGTTCTCTAAACGAGCTATTAACCTAATCATCTGAATCAACTAATTAACTCTAAACACCTGCAAAAGATTCCTGAGGCTTTTAAAAACTCCCAGCCTGTTTCATTACTCAAAACCGCAATCATGGGTAAGACTGCCGGCCTGACTGCTGTCCAGAAGGCCATCATTGACACCCTCAAGCAAGAGGGTAAGACACAGAAAGAAATTTCTGAACAAATAGGCTGTTCCCAGAGTGCTGTATCAAGGCCCCTCAGTGGGAAGTCTGTGGGAAGGAAAAAGTGTGGCAAAAAACGCTGCACAACGAGAAGAGGTGACCGGACCCTGAGGAAGATTGTGGAGAAGGACCGATTCCAGACCTTGGGGGACCTGCGGAAGCAGTGGACTGAGTCTGGAGTAGAAACATCCAGAGCCACCGTGCACAGGCGTGTGCAGGAAATGGGCTACAGGTGCCGCATTCCCCAGGTCAAGCCACTTTTGAACCAGAAACAGCGGCAGAAGCGCCTGACCTGGGCTACAGAGAAGCAGCACTGGACTGTTGATCTAAAAATCCCAATTACATTTTTTATTTTGCACTCTGGCGGAAACATGCTCCAGTTGTCGTGCAATGCAAGAGATCGTGCCGGCGCCTTATTACATTGTCTGCTATATATTTGCTTCTTATTTATTAAATACAGGCAATTGGTTGATAAAACATTGATCAAAATTAAGATTCAATTAATACAAAACGAAAATCTTTTAGAAAAAAAGTCTTTCTACAAAACAAAACTCAAGTGGTCAAAATAATGTTTTACCCACTCCATATCTCTGAAATATTGCAGCTTCAGCGCTTATCATTAGCTTGTGAAAGTGTTAAAAAAAATTCCAGTAAAGGACAATGTTGCAACAGTCATTGTTTAGTTATCCTTAAACGCGCACGCACAGTCTCTGAGTCATCGCTGCAACCAGGAGATGAAGGAGAGCTGAGATCCACATCACCTAGCACATCTTCGTCTCTGCCACCCGCTATAGTGTTAGTGCGACTATCGCAGCTAGCGCGACCAGCGCCGTTTCTAGGAGGGCGCCAGCGCCTCTGCCTATCCCATGAGTCCTAATAAATGCAATTTCAACTATTTCTGAAGTGCTCCTTTTATAAAGAACACCGCTTTTTCTTTTATCGGGAAACGCAGCCCAGGTATGATGCGTAATGGAGATTCCAAAAGCGCTCTTCTTCTTTGTTCAGAACCAAGGAGAGCGATCGCGGATAGGTCCGTCCTGACTCCATATGCACAGAAACTTTTTAACAATGCAACTAAATATTTAAAGAGCATCAAGCTATTAAAATCTATATTATGTATAGCCTACGTACAGATATAGGCCTATTAGTCAGTAATTTTTATTAGGTTAAACAGTGATTGAATAACGTTTTTAATTTAAGGCCCACCCACAATTGGTCTGGCCCATCCAAACCTGGAATCCGGGTGCCATGCCTGGCGTATACTAGGCTATAATCAAACTAATAAGACCACCGACATAATACCCATATTATAACAAATAAATAAAATATATTTAGAAATTGCCCTTTAAAACGAAGGCTCGGTTTGTGGTTCACAATTGTTTGATTAAAAACAACAACAACAATAAAACAAAGACAAAGTCACCTATATTAAACACTTTTTTAAATTGTGTTTTTGTTAACTGAAGTTATATTGCGCTTTGAATTGCCTCCGCTATCGTCCTGTCAATCATTCTCGCGGGTCGCGGCTATGATTACAGTTTCAGTAAAAATGTATTTCACCATCATCGGTACCCACCCTAAAGCCGATTGGCATTACAGTATTTGCAATCGTATACTGTCTAAAAGAAAAGTTCTGACTGCTGACTGAACATTGGTCAGTGAGCCTCTCCCGCTCGCCGCTGTCAAGCGCAGCTTCACCAAACAGATTTAACTCTGCACAGCTAAATAAAACAGGCTGGTGGCAGACTAATATTTAATATTTCTGATGTAAAGATTTCTGTGAAACGCGTAAAGTTGCAAGAAAGCCCAATAGGACATGCCCTGTACAGTTTAAGAATCGGTAGCCAATGTAGAGGACTATCATTTTGTTGAACAAGACCTGAGCGACGACTGATGACGTCACATGCTCACATTTGCTTGACCAATCGGCGGAAGGGGGCATCTCAGGACCGCCCACATGTGGAAAACGAATTTTGAAGTCATTTATTCGTTTTTTGCCTGTGAACTAAAAAACGAAAAATCAAGCCGAAATCTCGTTTTTTTGAAAAAACGAATAAAGGCACCGTTTTCTTGTTTCTGCTTAGTTCGTTTCAAATTGGAAAACAAACTATCAAAACGTACACGGACCTGGTCGCTACCGCCACCTGCTGGTGTGGCTAATTAACTGCTCTCACACGTACACCTTACAAATCTCTTTTTGCAGATCGCAGCGGGACAGAGTGGACAAAAATCCACAAATGTGTAAAAGGGGAGTTGCAAATGTCACGTCACCTGCAAATTGCCCGGAAGCAATCCACAAATGCGTAAAAACAGTTTTGTGAGTAGAAATGGATCCACAAAAGCGTAAATCACACTTTGTATGTGAAATAAAAAAATATTTGTACAGATTAAATTGTGTGTATTTACAAATCACACATTATTTTTGTGAATATGATTTTACACAACACAAATGTAAAAATACATGTTTTAGGTTGTGAGATATTTGTGTATATGTTTATTTACAGATCTCCGCAGTACACATTGGACAAAATTCCACAAATGTGTAAAAAGGAACTTACAAATGTAACGTGACCTACAAATTCACAGGAAGTAATTTGCAAATGTGTAAAAACAGTTTTGTGTGTAGAAATGGATCCACAAATGCATAAATCACAATTTGTATGTGAAATAAAAAGATATTTGTACAGATTTAATTGTGTGTATTTGCAAATCGTGAGATATTTGTGCATATGTTTATTTACAGATCTCCGCAGTACACATTGGACAAAATTCCACAAATGTGTAAAAAGGAACTTACAAATGTAACATGACCCACAAATTCACAGGAAGTAATCTGCAAATGTGTAAAAACAGTTCCCTTTCGTAGTCACTCCGAGTTACGTCGAGTGACGGAGAATGGGGGTTTCGCCTAGAAAGCCAATCATCTTCGAGTATTACAAAACGAGCCTATGGCAATGAAATGCCATGGGTCTGCGGAATTTGCATAGCGTATCTCCGCCCCACCGCGTGGGTATAAAAGGAGAGACGCCGGCAAAGGCAGATCATGTTTTCGCTTCGGAGCCAAGAAACTTCTCTTCACTCCACAAGCCAAATCCTGAGTTTCAGTGACTTCTCTTCGAGACGAGCGAGCTCTCCGGTGTTGGTGTGACGGCGGTACCCAGCGAGTTCACATTGCCTGCGGTCTGTGCAGTGATCTGCCAGTCGGTGGGTTTTCTCCCTGGTCGCCTCAGCATCGCTGAGCTTTTTTCCTCTCTAAAAGAGCTGCACGTGGCACGTCTTTTTAAAGATGTCTCGCCCGTGTTCTTCTGGGTGCGGTCGATTCCTGTCTTCCTTTGATGGGCACAATCGCTGCTTTGCGTGTCTGGGCTTAGAGCACGCTAAAGCAGCGCTTGTGGATGACTCATGTTCCTTCTGTGGGAACATGACCATCGCAACACTGAGGTCGAGACTCAATGATCTCATTCGAGAGAGAGTCCCCTCATCCACACCCCGATCTACACCCTCCTCGAGAGGTGGTACTTCGGCTGGTGGACAGGGTGACTTGAGGGTTACGGTGTGGAACAACCCGACGATGCGTCCTCGGACCACACCCCCCTCTGCAGTGTTGCAACCCGCGAGCGCCGCGGTGATTCTACCGGGTCCATCTACTGATGCCCCGCGTGTTTCATTCGGCGCTCCAGAGGATGACTCGATGTCGATCGCGGCATCACAAGGTGGGCAAGAGTCATCGGGAAGTGACGATGCGGCTGCGTTGCCTCCTTCTGGAGTTCCAGCGTTGCCCGTATCAGATCCCGAGTTGACTGCCATGCTCTCCCGAGCCACCGCGAGCATCGGGCTTGAGTGGAACCCTCCACCCCGCCCTGAGCGCTCGCGGCTGGATGATTGGTTTTTGGGCGCGGCTGCCGCCTCTCGGCCTCAGCCAACCCCAATACCTTTCTTCCCGGAAGTGCATGAGGAGCTGACGAAGTCATGGAAGGCTCCCTTGACCTCCCGTGCACGTTCGTCGGCTTTCTCCGCCTTTCCCCCCCTCGATGGGGCGGTCGCCCATGGGTACACTGGGGTTCCCCCGGTTGAACGCTCTGTTGCGATGCAACTGTGTCCTCAGAGTGCTTCATATCGTGGTAATCCTAAGCACCCGTCCAAGGCCTGTAGGCTTTCGTCCTCCCTTGTGGCGAAGTCTTACAAGGCTGCAGGACAGGCGGCCGCCGCTCTGCATGCGATGAGCACCTTACAGGTCTACCAGGCCCAGCTGCTCAGAGATATGCACGAGGGCGGGACTGACCCAGGGCTCTTTGATGAGCTGCGTGCCGCCACTGACCTCGCTCTCCGAGCGACGAAAGAGGCCTCACGCTCCCTGGGTCAGGTGATGGCCACTTCGGTGGTCCAGGAGCGTCACCTGTGGCTGAACCTGGCTGATATGCGGGACGCCGAGCGCTCTCGTCTGCTCGACGCCCCCATATCCCAGGCCGGCCTCTTCGGCGGAGCGGTCGAGGACTTTGCCCAGCAGTTCTCGACCGCACAGAAGCAGTCTGAGGCTATCAAGCATATTCTGCCCCGACGGCCCGCTGCTGCCTCCACCCAGCCGTCGGTTCAGAAGCCTCAGCCTGCTCGCCGCCGAGGGCGCCCTCCTGTCGCTCCCTCCCCTCCCGCACGGCCCCAGCAGCAGCCTTCACCCGGGCCGCGTCGTGGAGGAGGCCGCAGGAAGGCGCCCCAGCCCTCTCCAGCACCGCGCCCCGCTAAACACCAGGCTAAGCGGCGCTCCTGAGACGGGCTGCTCAGTGATGGATCCGGTTCTTCCCCAGGAGGTGGTTGCAGGCCCCCTCCTTCTGAGGGGGCCTCCATTCTCTCCCAAAAGAGAGAATCTTTTGTTTTCCCGCTGCTCACCCACGGGTGGGCAGTACCCTAAATCTGTTAAAGAAAGAACCGACACTTCCATCACTGAGCACACAGAGCCGGGTGACAGTATGCGACGCCCCCGGGCCTCGCTGCTCTCATCCCCCTCTGTCACAGAGTTCTCGGACCGCAGTGTGCGCCGCCTCCGGGCCTCGCCACTCCTGTCCCCCTCTGTTCCAGAGGGCGCAGACGACAGTGCGTGCCGTCTTCGGACCACACCGCTCTCGTCCCCCTCTGTCGCCAGCCCCCTGGCAGAGCAGACCCCCGTGGAACGCTGGTCCTTCCCTGGTCTCCTCTGTCAGGGCGCGGAGCCTGACCACGCCCCCGCTCAGGGCCGCTATGCCACCCTCGCCGGGGCTGGTCACTCCGCCTCGCTGCCCCTCCGGGGGGACGTCTGTCGTTCGCATGACCCCGCTGGTTCAGTTTCTGGCAGCTTGGTTAGAGCTCCCCAACCTGTCCCGCTGGGTCGCCCGAACGATCAGGCGCGGCTATGCGATTCAGTTCGCTCGGTCTCCTCCCCGCTTCAGGGGAGTCCGCTTCACTGTGGTCGGTGGCAATGCCCCCATCATGCGAGCGGAGGTTGCCACCCTGCTGGCGAAGGGTGCAATCGAGACTGTCCCTCCAGCCGAGATGAGGTCGGGGTTTTACAGCCCGTACTTCATCGTCCCCAAGAAAACCGGTGGGTTACGGCCGATCCTGGACCTGCGCGTCCTGAACCGCTCCCTTCACAGGCTGCCGTTCAGGATGCTCACGGCCAAACGCATTTTCGAGTTTGTGCGGCCACAGGATTGGTTTGCAGCGATAGACCTGAAGGACGCCTACTTTCATGTCTCCATTTTACCTCGACACAGACCGTTTCTCAGGTTTGCTTTCGAGGGGCAGGCATATCAGTACGCGGTTCTCCCATTCGGGTTGGCTCTGTCTCCTCGCGTCTTCACGAAGGTCGTCGAGGCAGCCCTTGTTCCCCTACGCGAACACGGGGTTCGCATCCTGAACTATCTCGACGACTGGCTGATCCTAGCCCACTCTCGAGCTCAGGTTTGCGAACACAGAGACCTTGTGCTCCGGCACCTAGCCCGTCTGGGCCTTCGGGTCAACTGGGAGAAGAGCAAACTCAGCCCCGTGCAGAGGATCTCTTTTCTCGGTATGGAGATCGACTCGGTCGCCATGTCCACGCAGCTTACGAGCGAGCGCGCACACTCACTGCTGACTTGTCTTCGTCAGTTCGAGGGCAAGAGTGCGGTCCCACTGAAATTATTTCAGAGGCTCCTGGGGCATATGGCGTCTGCAGCCGCGGCAACGCCGCTCGGATTGCTTCATATGAGACCGCTTCAGCTGTGGCTTCGCGATCGAGTCCCGAGGTGGGCATGGCATTACGGCACGCTCCGAGTCCCAGTGACTCCGACCTGCCGTCAGTTCTTCACCCCGTGGAGGAACCTCAGTTTTCTACGGGCCGGAGTTCCCCTAGAACGAGTTTCCAGGCATGTTGTCGTCTCCACAGATGCCTCTTCCACGGGCTGGGGTGCCATGTGCAACGGACATGCTGCCGCGGGCTCCTGGACAGGACCCCAGCGTCTTCTGCATGTCAATTGCCTCGAGTTGCTGGCAGTACGCCTTGCCCTGCACCGTTTCCACACGTTGCTCAAGGGTCAACACGTACTAGTCCGTTCAGACAATACCGCAACAGTAGCGTACATCAACCGCCAAGGTGGTCTACGCTCCCGCCGTATGTCGCAACTCGCTCGCCACCTCCTCTTATGGAGTCAGAAGCACCTGAGGTCCCTTCGTGCTATCTACATTCCGGGCGATCGGAACCTTGCAGCCGACGAGCTGTCTCGGTTCCGTCCTATCCCCGGCGAATGGCGACTCCATCCCCAGTCGGTCCAGCTGATTTGGGACCAGTTCGGGGACGCACAGATAGACCTGTTTGCCTCCCACGACTCATCCCATTGCGCCCTGTATTACTCCCTGTCCGAGGGCACGCTCGGCACAGATGCACTGGCGCAAAGCTGGCCGCGGGGCCTACGCAAATATGCGTTTCCCCCAGTGAGCCTTCTCGCACGAACTCTGTGCAAGATCAAGGAGGACGAGGAGCAGGTCACTTTGGTTGCGCCGTACTGGCCCACCAGGACCTGGTTCTCCGAACTAGTACTCCTCGCGACAGCACCTCCTTGGCCAATTCCTCTGAGGGAGGACCTCCTCTCTCAGAGACGGGACACCCTTTGGCACCCTCGTCCCGATCTCTGGAGGCTCCACGTGTGGCTCCTGGACGGGACGAGGCAGGTTTGAGTACCCTGCCACCTGCGGTGGTGGCTACCGTCACTTCCGCTAGAGCTTCGTCCACGAGACATCTCTATGCGTTGAAGTGGAACCTCTTCGTCAACTGGTGCTCTTCTCGCCGAGAAGACCCCAGGAGATGCTCGATCAGTGTCGTGCTTTCCTTCCTGCAAGACGGGCTGGAGCGAAGGCTGTCTCCCTCCACCCTGAAGGTGTATGTGGCCGCTATCGCCGCATATCACGAAGCAGTTGATGGTAAGTCTCTGGGAAGGCACGACCTGATCATCAGGTTCCTGAGAGGAGCGAGGAGACTGAATCCTCCTCGCCCTCCTCTCGTTCCCTCTTGGGACCTCTCAGTGGTGTTAAGTGCCCTGCAGAGGGCTCCCTTTGAGCCTCTGCAATCAGTGGAGCTTAAGTTCCTGTCTTTGAAGACAGCGCTCCTGGTTGCACTGGCCTCCATTAAGAGGGTAGGGGACCTGCACGCATTCTCCGTTGACGAAGCGTGCCTGGAATTCGGGCCGGCTTACTCTCACGTGATCCTGAGACCCCGGCCTGGATATGTGCCCAAGGTTCCTACCACTCCCTTCCGGGACCAGGTGGTGAACCTGCAAGCGCTGCCCCCGGAGGAGGCAGACCCAGCCTTGGCACTGCTCTGTCCAGTACGCGCTCTCCGCGCTTACGTAGACAGGACGCGGTGTTTCAGGACCTCAGACCAGCTCTTTGTCTGTTATGGTGGGAGACTGAAGGGAAAGGCTCTCTCAAAGCAGAGGTTGTCTCACTGGTTAGTGGACGCCATTGCTTTGGCTTACCAACAGCAAGGCCGACCGTGCCCCCTTGGTGTGACAGCCCACTCCACCCGAAGTGTGGCTTCCTCTTGGGCTCTAGCGCATGGCGCCTCGCTGGCAGACATCTGTAGAGCTGCAGGCTGGGCGACACCGAACACATTCGCCAGATTCTATAATCTCCGAGTGGAGCCAGTGTCCTCTCATGTACTCGCTTCAACCAGCTAGTATTGGACCCGCTCAGGTGTCTTCGCTTGCTCGCCATTCCACTCCACGGACTGGATACGTGCGATTATCTCCTCAGGTGAGCCTTCCCCTTGATGCCCTGAGTTCCTCCAGCACTGTTGACGCTGGCGCCAGTATCTATTGCTTGTGCGTCGGCTAGGTGCCTCCGTGTGCATGGTTCCTCCCTGAGTAACCCCCACATGTGTATGTCCACTGTAAGCCTCTTTGAGCATGTGTCTTTCCCTCGGCAAGCCACCTTGCCTCCCCTGGAGTTGAAAGTTGCCACCCCACGGGCTGGTTACTCCAGTGTTCTTCCATATGATGCCTCCGGCCATATGTGTGTTTCTAAGTCCTCCCTACGGGTAGGCTTCTGCGGCATATCTCCTCTGAGATATGCTTCCCAGTGTACCTTGGTATTCCTGTGTTAAGTAGGACTCCTTCGTCCGTGCCAGTATCACGACAGGGGGATCAGACTTTCGCAGGGCACTGGAAGACAGCTGTGAAGGTGGCGTGATTACACGGGGACCCCCATTCTCCGTCACTCGACGTAACTCGGAGTGACTACGAAAGGGAACGTCTCGGTTACGTATGTAACCCTCGTTCCCTGAGTAGGGAACGGAGACGTTACGTCTCCCTGCCACTTCCGCTGTACCGCTGGGTAGACGCCTGAGTTCAGTCTCGGCTCCTCAGCGAAGACATGATCTGCCTTTGCCGGCGTCTCTCCTTTTATACCCACGCGGTGGGGCGGAGATACGCTATGCAAATTCCGCAGACCCATGGCATTTCATTGCCATAGGCTCGTTTTGTAATACTCGAAGATGATTGGCTTTCTAGGCGAAACCCCCATTCTCCGTCACTCGACGTAACGTCTCCGTTCCCTACTCAGGGAACGAGGGTTACATACGTAACCGAGACGTTTTGTGTTGTACACATCACCCTGTATTTTTGTGGATATGATTTTACGTATCACAAATGTAAATATACACATTTGCAGATAATGAAATATTTGCGCATCATTGTACACATTTGTAGATTGTCTTCTGTGGGTTACAAATTTTTGACATGAAAGGAAGCTTCGAAATTGGTCTATAGTTTTTCGGTTGTAGCGGATCCAGATTCGTTTTTTTAAGTACAGGCTTAACAACGGCATGTTTAAAAAAAGCAGGAACAACACCATTTAAGAGTGAAGAATTAAGCATCTCAACAATACAGGGGCCAATTTTGTCAAAAAATTCATTACAGTCAGATCTAGATAACAGTTGTTTGAGAGCTAGCTGGAGAAACTATTGTATTAATGGTGTCAAATAAGATTTTAGGATTGTGCTTGTTCGAGGAAATAAGTTGAGAAAAAAAGCACATTCTCGCCTTTTTCAACATCTCATTCAAGGTGACCATTAGATCTTTAAGATGGAGTGTATGAACCTCAAGTATAGAAGATTTCCAAAGACGCTCCACTGTTCTACAATTTCTCCTAAAACTTAAGATAGCTTCATCAATCCATGGACAGGTTTTTTTGTGAGAGACAGCGCTCAATTTAATTGGTGCTACTTTATCTAGAATCGATAAGCACTGACCATTAAAAGATAGGATAAATTCATCAACATCAGTGCATCCTATCAGAGAACATGGGTCAAACAAGGCAGAGAACCTCTCTGCAGTGTCTTGATTAATAATCCGCCTTTGTGTCATAATTCTCTGGGGAGGAGGATCTTGAGGAAAGTTAATATTAAAAAACACACAACTATGATCACTCACATGTACATCTTCCACATGTGTATTTACAATATCTAGACCAAGAGAAAAAACAAGGTCCAGGGTGTGACCCTTAATGTGCGTGGGTCCAGTAACGTGCTGAATGAAATTAAAAGAGTCTATAATAGAAAGGAAATTAGCAGCTGTATTGCATGTAAAATCATCAATATGCAAGTTAAAGTCCCCAATAATTAAAACCTTCTCAAGTTTGATGATAGATGATAAAAAGTCAGTAAAATCAGTAAGAAAGACACCTGCCGGGCCAGGAGGACGGTAAATTAACACACTGTATTATGTATAGCCTACGTACAGATATAGGCCTATTAGTCAGTAATTTTTATTAGGTTAAACAGTGATTGAATAACGTTTTTAATTTAAGGCCCACCCACAATTGGTCAGGCCCATCCAAACCTGGAATCCGGGTGCCGTGCCTGGCGTATACTAGGCTATAATCAAACTAATAAGACCACCGACATAATACCCATATTATAACAAATAAATAAAATATATTTAGAAATCGCCCTTTAAAACGAAGGCTCGGTTTGTGGTTCACAATTGTGAATTATTTGCGCATCATTGTACACATTTGTAGATTGTCTTCTGTGGGTTACAAATATTAAAGTCCAATTAATTCTTCCATAAAAAACTTACCCTTTTCCTAGAGAAACATGAGTTATTTGACAAATTCCAGTCTGGTTTTCGCAAAAAAACATTCCACAGAAACGGCGTTACTTGTAGTTTCAAGTGATATTATGATGTCAGCTGACTCTAAAAAATATACAGTGTTGGTCTTATTGTAAGTAAAAAAAAGTAAGTAAAATATATTTATATAGCACATTTCACAGATAAAAATCACAAAGTGCTTCACAACAAGAGGGGAATACACAACATTAATAAATACATTACATTACTTGATCCAAATAAATAAATAAAGCAAAAATTTAAACACATCAGACCGGCCTAACCACCCTACAGTCTAACTAAAAGCCTCTTTGAATAGAAGAGTTTTCAACTGTGTTTTAAAATTTTCCACTGAATCTAGGCAACGTATGGAAGGAGGCGAAGCATTCCACAGCCTAGGTGCCACAGCTTGAAACGAGCGGTCCACTCTAGTTTTAAAATGTGTATGGGGTGCAACTAAAAATCTCTGACCTGTTGATCTCAGACTACGTGAGGACGTACGCAGCTGTATCAGGTCCGAGATGTAATAGGGCGCCTGTCCTTGTAGGGCTCTAAAAGTAAGAACCAAAATTTTATAATGGATTCTAAATTGCACTGGTAACCAGTGAAGTGAAGCTAAGACAGGTGTGATGTGTACTCTTTTACTGGTGTGGGTTAAAAGCCTTGCAGCAGAATTCTGAACAGGCTGAAGGCGATTAAGACCTTTCTTATTAAGACAAGTAAAAAGACTGTTACAATAGTCTAAACGAGATGAAATAAACGCATGAATGATCATCTCCAATTCGGCCTTTGACACCAGGACTCTTATTTTAGAAATGTTCCTTAATTGAAAGAAACAGTTTTTAATTAGTTGATTTGAGTGTTTCTCCAAGGACATGGCAGAATCAAAAACAACACCTAAGCTCCGAAGACCCGGCTGGACAGACGAGCCTAAGGCACCGATATGTTGCTTTATCTGAGGGATGCTTTGCTCAGGGGCAATGATTAGTGTTTCAGTCTTAGCTGAGTTCAAGAGTAAAAAGTTATCATTTAGCCACTGCTTGATACTAGTCAGACAGTTGATTAGAGAAGACAGTTTATGTAACTCATTAGACTTAAAAGAGCAGTACAACTGAATGTCGTCTGCATACAGATGATAAGAAACATCAGTAAACTGGCCGATTATCTGTCCTAAAGGAAGTATGTACAGAAGGAAAAGAATAGGTCCCAGGACAGAACCCTGTGGTACACCACTCGATATACCTGCAGTGTCTGACATGATCTGATTTATAAACACACTAAAACTTCTACCGGAAAGGTAAGAGGAAAACCATTTTAAAGCTGTTCCAGATATCCCTACTAGATCCTGAAGTTTATTAATCAAAATATTATGGTCAATAGTGTCGAAAGGCAGATGTAAGGTCCAATAAAACTAACACTGTGTGCTTCCCAGAATCAGCTGACATCATAATGTCACTCGAAACTTTAAGTAATGCAGTTTCCGTAGAATGTTTTTTACGGAAACCTGACTGATATGTGTCAAAAATATAATTTATCTCTAAGAAAGTAGTAAGCTGCTCGGCTACTACTTTCTCTAAAATCTTATGCTGGGTACACACCAAAGGATTTTTTACATCTTATAAGATTTTCAAAATGTGATAGACCACACACGAGGAGAAAAAAATCCTAGATTTAACCGTTTTGCTCCTATAGTGTGTGGTGTGCCATGATGTGACAAAGACAGCACACTAAACACGAAAAGATTTTCAACCAGAGTCTAGACTGTGAACACAGGAAATCTCGCAAAATCTCGCGAGACTTCAGAATAAGCATGGCGGACGATATGCAGGAAGAAATTGGGATGTTAGTGTTTGGAATGATTTTCACAGAAAAATCACGGGAAAAAAAGAAAAGGGTTTGGGTGAAGTCGTGGAGACGGTGGGAACATGGTCTGTACAAGTTACAGAGCGCCATGACTGCGTTTGTTATGCTTCCGTCTTCCATCACCTCACTTTCTGATTGGATATTGTTTCGTTTCACGTGATAATCTCTAGAGCGTGCGCGCGTTGGTAAATGTTGAATATTTACGATTCCCGATCGGGGCGGCTCCGACGTTCTTCCAAGCAGGTTCAGACACTCTTAACACACCTCACACCAAGGGAGAATCTGATAAGATAATCTGTAGAACCATCAAGATAATCGGGACATAGCTAGGATTGTCGGAAGGGGGAAAATCGGCCCAAAATCAGCCCGATTATCTTTTGGTGTGTACCCAGCATTAGCCATAAAAGGGAGTTTAGATATTGGCCTGTAATTCATGGGTTGTGATGGGTCTAAACTGGGCTTTTTAAGAACAGGTTCAACAATAGCATGTTTAAAAAAGTTGGGAACCACACCAGTTAGAAGAGAAGTATTGATCATTTCTACAACACAGGGGCCAATACAATCAAAAACCTGCTTAAACAGCATAGTCGGGAGAACATCACTGTGACAAGAAGAAGGTTTTAACTTATCTAACAGAGTGGTGACCTCATGTAATGTCACTAGTTTAAAGGAGAACCACCGATGGGGAATATCCAAAGTACATGCCTTGATATAAGCACGTCAGGCACGTGCAGAGGGGGGGGGGGGGGGCTTTGGGTGCTCGAGCCCCTGCCCTTTTTCAAAATTAATCAAAAGTGCCCTTCTCAAACAAATATCAATGATAATATTGTGGTCAATAAAACAAAATGCATTTGATTATAATTAACATGACAATGTGTACAAGACCAAAGTACCCTAAATTCACGTTTATTCTTACGTTTATGTCAGTCTGAGGTGTCGTTGCCATAACGCGTTGCTATGGGTTGCGTGACTTGCGTCACGTGCGTGTGACTGTCTTGCTTCGGACTTGACTCACTGAAGAGGTTTAGTCACCGTAGCGAAAGTTATGCGTTTTGAAATGAAAATGCACAGGTGTAAACGTATAACTTAGGTATTCCACAGTCTGCTCGGGAACCGATGCTCTCGATCCAAATATGGTTCTTTCATTGAGTAACGCTAGGCCTATATGGCTCGACGGCAAAAAAATTTTTACTTATTTTTTTTTCAATAATAAAAGGTAACGTTATGTGTCGATTCAATTAAAAATCAACATATCACATATTTTAAAATATTACATAATTCATTGAAGCCTGTTTGTCATGTATAATACACCGACCAATCGTCATCTGGCACAACAAGTTCAAATTTCATTGGACAATGTGAAGTGAAGCGGTAATTTTCAGGTCATTCATAAATCGTTTGAAAATTACATGGACAGATGAATTTACATTTATGAAGCGATCTGAATCTGCACCATTGAATCAATGGATGTTACTACAAAGCACTGCACAAAACCAGCACCAAAAGTAGCATTAATGGTAAGTAGTACTAGTAGCCTATTCAAGTATATAAATTGATATACCGTTTATTATGCAGTAAACATAATTATGCTAGCATAGATAGGCTATGCAGCAATAGTATAATAGTACAGTACTACTGGTCAAATATTTGGACACTTCTATTTTAATGTTTTTTTTTATACTTTTTTCAGGATTCATTGATGAATAAAAAGTTAAATAGAACAACATTAAATTAAAATAGAAATTATTTTATAAGTCTTTACTGTCACCTTTTTATCAATTTAGCACATCCTTGCTAAATAAATGTATTAATTTCTTTAAAAGAAAGAAAAAGAAAATGACTGACCCCAAACTTTTGAACGGTAGTGTATATTGGTACAAAATATTTATATTTTAAATAGATGCTGTTCTTTTTTTAACTAAGAATCCTGAAAAAAGTATCAAAGGTTATAAGTATATTATAATAGAAAACAATTATTTCAAATTGTAGTAATATTTCACAATATTACAGTTTTTTCTGTATTTTAGATCAAATAAATGCAGCCTTGATGAGCATAAAAGGCTTCTTTCAAAAACATTAAATACGACTTATATACTATTATACTTATAAATATCAAAAATATTAGAAAAAGTTGTGTCCGCTCGACTCGGCTCTTTCTTGCAAGAAAACGACATCTATGAAAAGTTTCAGTCTGGATTCAGGCCACATCATAGCACTGAAACTGCGCTTGTTAGAATCACAAATGATTTACTTTTAGCTTCGGACCAAGGCTGTATCTCAGTACTAGTTTTACTTGATTTTAGTGCTGCGTTCGATACTATAGATCACACAATACTCTTAGATCGACTACAAAATTACACTGGTGTTCAAGGACAAGCATTAAGCTGGTTCAGGTCATACTTATCTGACCGCTACCATTTCGTCTACTTAAATGGAGAAAAATCGATTATAACTTCGGCAAACTATGGAGTGCCGCAGGGATCTGTGTTAGGCCCTTTATTATTCTCAATATATATGCTGCCACTTGGTAATATTCTAAGGAAACATGGAATTAGTTTCCATTGTTATGCTGATGACACTCAAATATATATTTCATCACGGCCAGATGAATACGCTAAATTATCCAAATTGACAGATTGTGTAAAGATATAAAAGATTGGATGACGCGTAATTTTCTTTTATTAAATCCAGACAAGACAGAGGTAATACTTATCGGTTCTAAAAACCGTCCACAAAACCTTTCACAGCACGACTTTAACATAGTAGGATGCCCTGTTACTTTATCCGCTACAGTAAAAGACCTGGGTGTTACATTAGACTGCAACCTGTCTTTTGAAAAGCATATTTCATATGTTACAAAAACTGTCTTTTTCCACCTTAGAAACATTGCTAAGCTACGTAATATGCTATCAGTCTCTGATGCAGAAAAGTTAGTTCCCTTTCGTTGTCACTCCGAGTTACGTCGGATGACGACGAATGGGGTTTCGCTTAGAAAGCCTATCAACTTCGAGTATTACAAAACGAGCCAATGGCAAAGAAATGCCATGGGTCTGCGGAATTTGCATGACGTAACTCCGCCCCACCTCGTGGGTATAAAAGGAGGAAGTCCGCAACAGCAGTTTATGTTTTCGCTTCGGAGCCAAGTTTATTCTTCTCTCCACAAGCCATCTCTGAATTGTCAGCTTCACGAACGAGTACCTCGAGTGTTGGTGTGACGGCGATCTACGGCGAGAGCGTGCTTCCTGCTGATCTGCTGCAGTGATCTGCCAGTCGGCGCGTTTCTCCCCGGGTGCTTCAACACTTGAGTTTTCTCACTAAAAGAGCTTACACGCGGCACGTCTTTTTAAAGATGCCTCGCCCGTGTACTTCTGGTTGCGGCAGATTGGTATCGGACTCTGATGGGCACGAGCGTTGCATAGTATGTTTGGGCATTGATCATGCTAGAGCAGCGCTCGTGGATGACTCATGTTCTCTCTGTGGGAACATGACCATCGCGTCATTACGGTCGAGACTCGGTGAACTCGCAAGAGTGAGAGTCCCCTCATCCACCCCCGCTCTGCGGCTGGTGGCCAGGGTGACCTGAGGGTGACGGTCTGGAACAAGGCGCCGACTATGTGTCCGCGACCCCAGCCCCCATCTTCAATGACGGTGCCCGCTAGTGAGCGGCCGATTCCCGCGGGTCTACCCTCTGGTGGCCCGCGTGTTTCGGTTGAAGCTACAGAGGATGATACCATGTCTGTTGCTGCATCACAAGGTGGGTTTGATTCTTCCGGAAGTGAGGGCTCGTCACAGCTGCCACCTTCCGGTGTGCATACGGCTGTGCTCGAGTCTGATCCGGAGATGACGGCCATGCTTTCCCGGGCAGCCGCGAGCATCGGGCTTGAGTGGAGGCCTCCACCCTGTCCTGAGCGCTCGCGACTGGACGATTGGTTTTTGGGTAAGGCCGCCGACCCTCGTCCTCGGCAAACCCCAATACCTTTCTTCCCGGACGTGCATGATGAGATCTCGAAGTCCTGGAAGACCCCGTTGTCTTCTCGGGACCGCTCGTTGGTCTCATCCGCCTTTCCTCCCCTCGATGATGCAGCCGCCCGTGGGTACACTGGGCTCCCCCCGGTTGAACGCTCTGTTGCCATGCAACTATGTCCTCAGAGTGCTTCTTCTCGAGGCGAGCCTAAGCACCCATCCAAAGCCTGTAGATTTTCGTCGACCCTGGTGGCGAAGTCTTACAGAGCGGCGGGACAGGCGGCTGCGTCACTGCATGCTATGGCCACTCTGCAGGTCTACCAGGCCCAGATGCTCAGAGACATGCACGAGGGTAGGACAGACCCAGGGCTCTTTGATGAGCTGCGCGCCGCTACCGACCTTGCTCTACGAGCGACGAAGGTTACCGCGCGCTCCCTGGGTCTGGTGATGTCCACAGCTGTGGTCCAGGAGAGACATCTGTGGCTGAACCTGGCTGACATGCGGGACGCGGAGCGGACCCGTCTGCTTAACGCCCCCTTGTCCCAGGCCGGCCTCTTCGGCGGTGCGGTTGAAGACTTTGCCCAACAGTTTTCAACCGCCCAGAAACAGACCGAGGCCATCAAGCATATTCTGCCCCGCCGGCCAGCTGCTGCCTCCACCCAGCCGGCCGGGCAGACGCCTCGTCCTGTTTCCCGCCGAGGGCGCCCTCCTGCGGCTCCCGCCCCTCCCGCCCGGCCCACGCAGCAGCCTCCACCCCGGGCCGGTCGCGGAGGAAGCCGTAAGAAGGCGCCACAGCCCTCTCCCGCCCCGCCCCCCGCTAAACGCCGGGCCAAGCGGCGCTCCTGAGACGGGCTGCTCAGGGAAGATGGTCGTTTTTCAGGAGATGGTAGCAGGACCACTCCTTCCCCCGGTGGAGGGCCGGGGGAGAATCTTTTGTTCTCCGCTCCCCGCTGCTCACCCACGGGTGGGCAGCACCCTAAAGTGGTTAAAAATAGAAACGACCCCCTCTTCCCTGAGCTCACAGAGTTCTCGGGCGACACAGAGCGCCGCCCACAAGCCGTGCTCTCCTCGCCCCCCTCTGTCCCAGAGGCGGTTGACACGGCGTGCCGTCCACGGACCGCTTCGCCCCTGTCCCCCTCTGTCGCCAGACCCCTGGCAGAGCAGGCCCCCGTGGGACGACCAGCCTGGTCCTCCCCTGGCCCCCTCTGCCAGGGCGCGGTTGTTAACTGTGCCCCCACACCGGGCCGCTATGCCGTCCACGTCTGGGCCAGTTACTCCGCTTCGCTGCCCCTCCGGGGGGACGCCTGTCGTCCGCATGATCCCGCTGGTTCAGTTCCTGGGAGCCTGGCTAGAGCTTCCCCGTCTGTCCCGCTGGATCGCGCGTACCTCAGGCTCGGCTATGCGATTCAGTTCGCACGGTCTCCTCCCCGCTTCAGGGGAGTCCGCTCCACTTTGGTCGGTGGCAATGCCCCCATCATGAGAGCAGAGATTGCCACCCTGCTGGCGAAGGGTGCAATCGAGACTGTCCCTCCAGCCGAGATGAGGTCCGGCTTCTACAGCCCTTACTTCATTGTCCCCAAGAAAACCGGTGGGTTACGGCCAATCCTGGACTTGCGCGTGCTGAACCGCTCCCTTCACAGGCTGCCGTTCAAGATGCTCACCGCCAAACGCGTTTTCGAATGCATTCGGCCCCAGGATTGGTTTGCAGCGATCGACCTGAAGGACGCCTACTTTCATGTCTCCATTCTTCCTCGACACAGACCGTTCCTTCGGTTTGCTTTCGAGGGGCAGGCATACCAGTACGCGGTCCTCCCTTTCGGGCTGGCCCTGTCTCCTCGCATCTTCACGAAGGTCGTCGAGGCTGCCCTTGTTCCCCTTCGGGAGCACGGGGTTCGCATCCTGAGTTATATCGACGACTGGCTGATCTTAGCTCACTCTCGAGATCAGGTTTGCGAACACAGGGACCTAGTGCTCCGGCACCTAGCTCGTCTGGGCCTTCGGGTCAACTGGGAGAAGAGCAAACTTTGCCCCGTGCAGAGGATCTCTTTTCTCGGTATGGACATCGACTCGGTCGCCATGTCCGCGCAGCTTACGAGCGAGCGCGCGCAGTCACTGCTGACTTGCCTGAGACAACTCGAGGGCAAGAGTGCGGTTCCACTGAAACACTTTCAGAGGCTCCTGGGGCATATGGCATCTGCAGCCGCGGTCACGCCGCTCGGATTGCTTCATATGAGACCGCTTCAGCTTTGGCTTCGCGACCGAGTCCCGAGGTGGGCATGGCAACAAGGCACGCTCCGAGTACCAGTTACTCCGACCTGCCGTCAGTTCCTCACCCCGTGGTCGAACCTCAGTTTTCTCAGGGCGGGTGTCCCCCTGGAACGAGCTTCCCGGCATGTTGTTGTCTCAACAGATGCCTCCACCACGGGCTGGGGCGCCATGTGCAATGGACATGCTGCTGCGGGCTCCTGGACAGGACCCCAGCGGCTATGGCATGTCAATTGCCTCGAGTTGTTGGCAGTACGTCTTGCCCTGCACCGCTTCCGGGCGTTGCTCCGGGGTCAACACGTACTAGTCCGTTCAGACAATACCGCGACTGTAGCGTACATCAACCATCAAGGTGGTCTACGCTCCCGCCGTATGTCACAACTCGCCCGCCACCTCCTCTTATGGAGTCAGAAGCATCTGAGGTCGCTTCGAGCCATTTTCATTCCTGGAGCGCTGAACTGTGCAGCCGACGAGCTCTCACGGCTTCAGCCCCTCCCTGGAGAATGGCGACTCCATCCCCAGTCGGTTCAGCTGATTTGGGACCAGTTCGGGGATGCACAGATAGATCTGTTTGCCTCTCACGACTCGACCCATTGCGCCCTGTATTTTTCCCTGACCGAGGGCACGCTCGGCACGGATGCACTGGCGCACAGCTGGCCGCCGGGCCGCAAATATGCGTTTCCCCCATGACCTTCTTGCGCAGACCTGCGCAAGGTCAGGGAGGACGAGGAGCAGGTCATTCTGGTCGCGCCGTATTGGCCCAACCGGACCTGGTTCCCCGAACTTGTACTCCTCGCGACAGCACCTCCTTGGCCCATTCCTCTGAGGAAGGACCTTCTTTCTCAGGGACGGGGCACCCTGTGGCACCCTCGCCCCGATCTCTGGAGCCTCCACGTGTGGCTCCTGGACGGCTCGAGGTAGGTTTGAGTACCCTTCCACCAGCGGTGGCGGCTACCATCACTTCCGCTAGAGCGTCGTCCACGAGACACGCCTATGCGTTGAAGTGGAACCTCTTCGTCGACTGGTGCTCTTCTCACCGAGAAGACCCCCGGAGATGCTCGATCAGCGTTGTGCTTTCCTTCCTTCAGCAAGGGTTGGAGCGAAGGCTGTCTCCCTCCACCCTTAAGGTCTATGTTGCCGCCATTGCCGCTCACCATGACCTGGTCGAAGGTAAGTCGGTAGGGAAGCACGACCTGGTCATCAGGTTCCTGAGAGGAGCGAGGAGACTAAATCCTCCTCGCCCTCCTCTCGTTCCCTCTTGGGACCTCTCAGTGGTTCTAACTGCCCTGAAGAGTGCTCCCTTTGAGCCCCTGCAATCAGTCGAGCTTAAGTTCCTGTCAATGAAGACAGCGCTCCTGGTTGCACTGGCCTCCATCAAGAGGGTAGGGGACCTGCACGCATTCTCCGTCGACGAAGCGTGCCTGGAATTCGGACCGGCTTTCTCTCACGTGATCCTGAGACCCCGGCCCGGATATGTGCCCAAGGTTCCTACCACTCCCTTTCGGGACCAGGTGGTGAACCTGCAAGCGCTGCCCAGTGTCAGTGTCTCTTGCCTGCGCGTCGGCTAGATGCCTCCCGTGTGCATGGTACTCGAAGTTGATAGGCTTTCTAAGCGAAACCCCATTCGTCGTCATCCGACGTAACGTCTCCGTTCCCTAGTCAGGGAACGAGGGTTACATACGTAACCGTAGACGTTCATGCATTCATGACCTCGAGACTAGATTACTGTAATGCTTTATTAGCTGGTTGTCCTGCATCTTCAATAAACAAGCTACAGTTAGTCCAAAATGCAGCCGCTAGAGTTCTTACTAGATCAAGAAAATATGATCATATAACACCGATTTTATCATCACTTCATTGGTTACCTATGAAGTTCCGTATTAAATACAAGGTATTGCTTTTGACTTATAAAGCTCTAAATGGTTTAGCTCCAGTCTATTTAACGGATCTTCTATCGCCTTACAATCCATCGCGCTCTTTAAGATCACTAAATTCGAGGCTTCTGGTCATTCCTAGGATATCCAGATCCACCAAAGGAGGCAGAGCATTTTCACATTTAGCTCCGAAGCTCTGGAATAGCCTTCCTGATATTGTTCGTAGCTCAGACTCGCTCTCCCAGTTTAAAACTAGACTGAAGACGCATCTATTTAGCCAGGCATTCATATAAATTTTTTTATCTTACAGTTACTGTAAATTCGGCCTCTAGTTCATAAACGCCAGAGGAGAACTGGCCCCAGACTGAGCCTGGGTTCTCCCAAGGTTTTTTTTCTCCATTGGGTCATCTGATGGGGTGTTAGGACACCATTAGGTCACTGGATGGAGTTTTTCGGTTCCTTGCCACTGTTGCCTTTGGCTTGCTCAGTTGGGGATATTCAAATTAATTAACCAATCATACCATTGATCAGTTCTACCAAACTTGGATGTCTTTTTTCCAGTAATAAACAAACATTGTTAAGTTGTTTTGATTGATACTGTGAAGCAGCTTTGATACAATCTGTATTGTGAAAAGCGCTATATAAATATATTTGACTTGACTTGACTTGACTAATACTACTATATATATATATATGCCCCTTTTTTACATTTGAGCCCCTGCCCCTGAGGAACTCTCTGCACGTCCCTGATGCCTAGAGAGTTTTCACACACCATCGTGGTTTGTGTTTACATTCCCCCGCGAGCACAAGCTGAAGCCACTTGTGACGTCATCCACTCGGTTGCTGCGAGACTGCAGACACAGCACCCAGAAGCCTTCATGATTATTTCTGGGGATTTTAACCACGTCACACTGGACTCCTCACTGTCTGCTTTCTACCAGTATGTTGAATGTTCCACCAGAGGAAATAAAACTATTGATTTACTGTATGCTAATGTTAAGGAAGCATACACTGCAACTTCTCTACCACCTCTGAGGAGATCAGACCACAATCTTGTTCTTCTCCAGCCTCACTATAAGCCCAAAGTTGTAAGGCAACCCACCACCATATGTTCTTTTAGGAAGTGGTCTCCTGGGGTGGAGGAAGCCCTGCAGGACTGTTTCCAGTGTACCGATTGGGGAATGCTGCAGGAGGCGTATGGGGAGGACATTGAGGGTATCACTAGTTGAACAACTGACTACATGAACTTCTGTATGGACATTGTTGTTCCCATTAGATCTGTACGCTGCTTTGCCAACAACAAACCCTGGATCACAAGCAACATCAAGGGCCTCCTCAACCAGAAGAAGAGGGCTTTTATGATTGGTGACCGGGAACAGTTAAGATGCATACAAAGGGAGCTCAAGTTCCAGCTGAAAGAAGCGAAGATTGTTTACAGAAGAAAAATGGAGCAGAAGTTCCAGCAAAACAGTATGAGGGAGGTGTGGGAGGGCATGAAGACCATCACAGGCTGTAGCTTGAAGCGTGGGAACCTCATGGAGAGGACCAACCAGTTTAATACATTTTTTAACAGGTTTGATTGCCCTGTACCCCCTGCCGCTGCTACCGGGGCCTGTACTGCTGTAATTTCCACACCTTACCCCCCTACCCCCTGCAGTGACATTAACAGCACTGGATATGAGCTGCTCAAAGCCTGTGCTAGAGAGCTTGGTGACCCTTTACAATATATCTTTAACATGAGTCTGCGTTTGGGGAGGGTTCCTGTGCTGTGGAAGACGTCCTGTATTGTGCCTGTACCGAAAAAGCCACACCCTAAGGAGCCGAATGATTTCAGGCCAGTGGCCCTGACATCACACGTTATGAAGACCATGGAGCGGCTGCTGTTACACCACCTCAGACCACAGGTCCGCCATGCGCTCGACCCTCTGCAGTTTGCGTCTCACGAGAGGGTGGGGGTGGACGACGCCATTCTCTATCTGCTCCATCGGTCTTTTTCGTACCTGGATAGGGGTGGCAACGCTGTGAGAATCATGTTTTTTGATTTCTCCAGCGCATTTAATACCATCCAGCCCCCTCTACTAAAGGACAAACTGAAGGGGATGGGTGTGGACTTAAAACTAATAACGTGGGTTACGGACTATCTTACTGAGAGATCACAGTACGTTCGGCTGAGAGACACTGCACCTCTGAGAGCGTGGTCAGCAGCACAGAAGCACCACAGGGGACAGTGCTCTCCCCGGTCTTGTTCACACTGTACACCTCCGATTTTAAGTACAACTCGGAATTGTGTCACATGCAGAAGTATTCTGACGACACTTCAATCGTGGGGTGTATTAAGAATGGAGATGAGGGGGAGTATCGGACCCTGATTGATGAATTTGTGAGGTGGTGTAGCTCAACACTACAAAAACGAAGGAGATGGTGGTCGACTTTCGGAGACCGAGGCCCCAACTGCAGCCTGTGTTTATTGAAGGTGACTGTGTGGAGGTGGTCCAGACCTATAAATACTTAGGTCTGCAGCTGGACAACAGACTGAACTGGTCCAAAAACATTGATGCCCTATACAGGAAGGGACAGAGTGGACTATATTTTCTGAGAAGGTTAGGGTCCTTCAATATCTGTCAGAAGCTACTGCAGATGTTTTATCAGACGGTCATCGCTAGCGTCCTCTTCTATGCTGTTTTATGTTGGGGGAGCGGCATTAAAAAAAGGGACACCATGCGGCTGGATAAGTTGGTGAAGAAGGCTGGTTCTGTGGTGGGGGTGAAGCTTGACTCTTTAACATCTGTGGCAGAGAGGAGGACCCTTAGCAAGTTTTCTTCTATCTTGGACAATGCCTTTCACTCACTGCACAATATCATTGTTAGACAGAAGAGCACCTTCAGCGACAGGATGCTCTCTTTGTCCTGCTCCACAGATAGACTGAGGAAGTCTTTTGTCCCTCAGGCGATACGGCTTTTTAACTCATCCCTGTGAGCAGGGCTTAACCCTCTGGGATCGGCAAACGCGTCGGCGCGTTTTGCTTGATTTTTTTCATATCGCAGAAAAATAGACTTAAAATACTCCATCATTTCTGGTCATACAGACTTAAGAAATATGAGAAAATAAACTGTTAAATGTCTATTTTTTTATGTGTCCACTTACAATCGAAATAAAACATTGTGCTTTTGTAAAATAAAGAAAATAAACAGGGTGTGCTTTAATAAACAGCACGTCTCTAAACTTAAACAAAACTCAGCGAATACTATTCACCCAGACATGAGCAATATATCTGTATAATCATTTAAGTGTGTACTTTTAAATGATCTAATTCAAAACTAAAATAAATATTCTCTGTTTCTCTGTAATATTCTCTGTAATCTATATAAAAAGAGAGAGATGTCAGCCGTTCTAATTATCGTTCTCGCAGCTCATTATTCTGCTAATGTGACACGCCCACAGAGCGCGCTCCGCTATTCAAACGCAAATGATCTGAGGCAACACATGGAGACGTGACAACGCCCACATAAACTTGGTAAAACACATCAAGTATCATCAGATTAATTTACTATGTCGTCTTGCGAGTCTGTGAGGAATAATCCTGGGACATTTACGTCAGAACAAGTGCTGGTTTATCCAAAGCATCCAGCTGAGAATTGTGTAAGTTTGTGCTTTGTTCTCGTCGCGATATAGAATCGTGTCTGTAAACGCAAAAATAAGGTTTAAATTTGAATCACATTTCTGTGTGTGAATAAATGAACGGCACAGATGGGCGCTGTTGTTTTCTACAGCTTTCAAAAAGATTGTTTAAATATGAATCGGGTGTCTGTGTGTGAGTGAATGAATGAACGCGCACTGTTACGGACGAAATATGAAAGACAACATTTCGTTGACTAGTTTTGGATAGATTATAAAATTTTTACTCTAAAATAGACATCAAATAAGCTTTTGTTAGCAGTTTCTGCTCATATGTTAAATATATAGTATGTTTTGTCAAAAATAAACGAATCAACTAAGATGTTATAGTGTTTGTTCCAATGCAAGCTATCAAACGAATGAATCCTTAACTTTGAAATATGTATGATAATGTATTAGCCTACTTTAAAAAATAATACTTTATAAGACATTTTTTATGGAAAAAGACAATTTTCTTTTCAAGATGTTTCCAACACTAACTTTGAACCAATTCTATAGAATAGCCCATATAACATATTTGAACAGGATTTGTTTCCAGGTATGACTAAAAATGTCTTGACTTTCATTTATATTTAGATTTTATATATATATATATATATATATATATATATATATATATATATACAGGTCCTTCTCAAAAAATTAGCATATTGTGATAAAGTTCATTATTTTCCATAATGTAATGATAAAAATTAAACTTTCATATATTTTAGATTCATTGCACACCAACTGAAATATTTCAGGTCTTTTATTGTTTTAATACTGATGATTTTGGCATACAGCTCATGAAAACCCAAAATTCCTATCTCAAAAAATTAGCATATTATGAAAAGGTTCTCTAAACGAGCTATTAACCTAATCATCTGAATCAACTAATTAACTCTAAACACCTGCAAAAGATTCCTGAGGCTTTTAAAAACTCCCAGCCTGTTTCATTACTCAAAACCGCAATCATGGGTAAGACTGCCGACCTGACTGCTGTCCAGAAGGCCATCATTGACACCCTCAAGCAAGAGGGTAAGACACAGAAAGAAATTTCTGAACAAATAGGCTGTTCCCAGTAGGGATGCACCGAATCCAGGATTCGGATTCGGATTCGGCCGAATATTGGGCTTTTTAACGGGGTTTTCTGCCGAACCTCAGAATTTTTTTCCACCGAACCGAACCCTAGGCTTGCACTACGCGCGCTACGTCGAAGTCACCGATCAGTGAATGACATCAAAGTACCGCGTGAACGAATAGAGAGCAGACGGCTCCTTATGCTTTTGAATTGCTCTCGCGTACTTTGATGTCCTAAACTGATCTGTCTGTGCAGCGCCGGTTCAAGTCGAACAAGCCTGTAGTGTAACGCGTTGTGTCAGGAAGAAAAATAGGGATAGCTCACAGCTAAAGTTATTGCAGAGGCCAGACAGACTCACGGAGGCGATTGACATCTCACAACTCGCACTTTATTCCACAATCGAACTTGTGTAACTGTCTGTCACACGTTCTACCGTCCACAGCGTTACTTAACAAAATAAGGTAAAAATGAGCATCAAACAGAAATAACCCGCATACATGGGCATGTGTTCGAGGCGCACGGCACATACAATACGGACTGCAGACAGTTCAACAAGGAGCGCGCAGTTCTTAAAGGGGCCACACCTTATTCCCACTCGTTACAGTAGGTGGACCGTTCGAATGCAGTAGGCTGTGAGAAAGTGAAAATGGAACTCGTGAGCAGAAAAAGTGTTGTTTGGCAGTACTTTCAGTGAAAAGAAGGCAATTCAAGTCGAGCTACATGTTCAATTTGCAATGCCGATTTGTCTCATGGTGGCAAGGACTCTAAACTATAGGCTACACAACATCGCCGCTGTTAAAATGCATAATGTTGCTTATTCTTTTTTTTTTTTTTTACAGTTATAAAAGTAAAAGTAGTGTTTATTATTTACAGTAATAAAATAAAATGAAAAATCCACTTTGTTTACTTCATTAATGTAGTTTACTGTGTTAATGGACTGAGGATGAGAGTAGGATTCGGTATTCGGTTTCGGATTCGGCAGAATCTTAACCAGTGGATTCGGTATTCGGCCGAACCCTACAAATCTGGATTCGGTGCATCCCTAGTTCCCAGAGTGCTGTATCAAGGCACCTCAGTGGGAAGGAAAAAGTGTGACAAAAAATGCTGCACAACGAGAGGAGGTGACCAGACCCTGAGGAAGATTGTGGAGAAGGACCGATTCCAGACCTTGGGGGACCTGCGGAAGCAGTGGACTGAGTCTGGAGTAGAAACATCCAGAGCCACCGTGCACAGGCGTGTGCAGGAAATGGGCTACAGGTGCCGCATTCCCCAGGTCAAGCCACTTTTGAACCAGAAACAGCAGCAGAAGCGCCTGACCTGGGCTACAGAGAAGCAGCACTGGACTGTTGCTCAGTGGTCCAAAGTACTTTTTTCGGATGAAAGCAAATTTTGCATGTCATTCGGAAATCAAGGTGCCAGAGTCTGGAGGAAGACTGGGGAGAAGGAAATGCCAAAATGCCTGAAGTCCAGTGTCAAGTACCCACAGTCAGTGATGGTCTGGGGTGCCATGTCAGCTGCTGGTGTTGGTCCACTGTGTTTTATCAAGGGCAGGGTCAATGCAGCTAGCTATCAGGAGATTTTGGAGCACTTCATGCTTCCATCTGATTTCATTTTTCAGCACGACCTGGCACCTGCTCACAGTGCCAAAACCACTGGTAAATGGTTTACTGACCATGGTATTACTGTGCTCAATTGGCCTGCCAACTCTCCTGACCTGAACCCCATAGAGAATCTGTGGGATATTGTGAAGAGAAAGTTGAGAGACGCAAGACCCAACACTCTGGATGAGCTTAAGGCCGCTATCGAAGCATCCTGGGCCTCCATAACACCTCAGCAGTGCCACAGGCTGATTGCCTCCATGCCACGCCGCATTGAAGCAGTCATTTCTGCAAAAGGATTCCCGACCAAGTATTGAGTGCATAACTGAACATAATTATTTGAAGGTTGACTTTTTTTGTATTAAAAACACTTCTTTTATTGGTCGGATGAAATATGCTAATTTTTTGAGATAGGAATTTTGGGTTTTCATGAGCTGTACGCCAAAATCATCAGTATTAAAACAATAAAAGACCTGAAATATTTCAGTTGGTGTGCAATGAATCTAAAATATATGAAAGTTTAATTTGTATCATTACATTATGGAAAATAATGAACTTTATCACAATATGCTAATTTTTTGAGAAGGACCTGTATATATATATATATATATATATATATATATATATACACATGCATACATACATACATATATATAAATAAAATAAAAAAATAAATGAAAGTCAAAAGCACATTTTTAGTCATACCTGGAAACAAATCCTGTTCAAATAGGTTATATGGGCCATTCTATAGAATTGGTTCAAAGTTAGTGTTGGAAACATTCTTGCATTCTTTCTTCTGTGACACACCTGAATGAAAGGCTAATTATTATGCGGGTCTTTGTCTTCTCAGGTGTGAACCACTTAATTATTCATGATGGGGTTGGGCCATTTACGCCCCTCCGCATATTGCCTTTCCAAACAAAAAAATGTTTTTCACAATGTGAATGTGAATGATTAGGCAGGATTATTTTCAGATCATTTTGAAGCAAAAACTCTAGGCGACAACATCCTTTAGTCAAAAGTATTGTGGACACATATTTAGTATGGGTTTTGTGGCCTTATTTCAGAAACTGTAAGTTTTAGTTTTTTCAATAACCATGCATAAACAATATTCTCTCAAAAATACAAACATGTACATACATGTTGCTCACATATTATGGTAGCCCTGTTTGTGCTAAATAGAGTGTAATTACACCTGTGCCATTAATATGTTTATAAGCAACTGAAAAAAGCACAAATGTCAGAGCATGTCAAAACATCTCAAGGACCCCAAAAACACCTTAGACCCCAGAGGGTTAATTTAATTTAATTTAATTCTATCTTGTTTTGTCTGTTTTTAATTAACTGCTGCTACTGGTACTTGAATTTCCTTAACAGATGAATAACGTATTTATCTATCTATCTATCTATCTATGAAAAAGAGGCACATACACTGAGGAGGTTTCGGAGCTCCAGGAGACCAACGACCCTCAGAGCAAGAGAGCTCTCCCTTAAAGTTAATGTCTGAAACACATATACAACTATTGTTGTTTCTCACAACCTCAAATATGCAATACAACAGTGTTTAAAAAAAAACAAAAAACAATTATGGCCAGGAAAAATAGGTACATCACTCACCAATAATCAAACTGCTCCGTCCCTGGAAGAAACATTTGATACTAATTAACAAAGATAACAAGTTACCGTTTACTCATTCTCACACAGCTTCTCATGTATTTTTCCTTCAGCTGATAAAATATAATCATACCTCTGTAACAATTTCAGTGACGTCACTGTATACGGTGTAGTCGAGTTTCCCCAGCGCTGCGCATCTGATCTCATATACAGCTTCTTCTGTCAGATCAGTCAGAGTAACTGTGTTTTCATCCTTCAGCACAGGTTTAGATGACCAGACTTTATCCTGCTTCAGTTTATACAGTAATCTGAGCTCCACTGTTTCAGGACATGATGGAGAAACCTTCAGAACCACACTATTATCTTTGACCTCTTCAATGATTGGACAGGCTGGTTTGGATGGAGGAATAAAGCAAACGGCTTCATCACATTCACTTTCATACAGCAGAATACAGGAACCTGGATTATTCTTCATTTCCTTTGAGGACACAAAGAACTTGGCTGGTTTGCAGTCTTTTGAATTAATCAAGTTCTTAAATATCTTCAAGTTGCTTCTAATGGTCTTTCGGATTTCAGGAGTGAGCCAAGACTTCTGCTCTGGATCAGGGCTGTTCTCATCAGTTTTTCCTTTTGTTGAAGGACTCAGATAGGCCTTTTGTTTAGGTAGGAGTACGCCTGACCAGTTCAGTGATGTGAATGTGTAGCAGAACACATTTCCAACTTCCAGATCCATCGAAATCAGATCTATGTTGTCTTCTACCTTTGCACCAGCATTTCTCAGCTGTCTGAGCATTAGTTTAATGACATCAGACTCTCTTTCTCTCTCTTTCAGCCATTCTGCAAGGTCTCTTCTACATCTCAGTTGTGCTTAAACTCTCAATCACTGATTCAATCGCCATGATTAGATCCATGCTGATGTCTTTCTGAAGTTTGGAAGCTTTTGTATGAAGTTTGTCCAGAGGGAAAAGCCAAACTCTCAGAGGAACCGCCAGCTCTTTCTTTCCTCCCAGCAGGTTTGAAAGATCAGTGAAAACCTTCAACACATCTTCAAAAGAGGTCGGGTTAGACCAGTGGTTCTCAACCCTGTCCTGGCGTACCCCCAACACTACACGTTTTCCTTGTCTCCCTAATCAAACACACCTGATTCAACTCATCAGCTCATTAACCCATGTGATAATGAGCTGATGAGTTGAATCTGGTGTGTTTGATTAGGGAGACAAGGAAAACATGTAGTGTTGGGGGTACGCCAGGACAGGGTTGAGAACCACTGGGTTAGACGGTAACTGGAAGTCGCCATAAAACGTGCATGTGAATTTTTGAACTGCGTTCTTTTGAGCGTCATTCATCTTCAGATTAACCTTTGCATCTACTGAAATTAATTTGAGCTTCTCAAAGGCCACTTTTGCTTCTCCTTCTACTGTCTTTATTTCCTCATCTGATGAAACTTCTCTATCAAACACAAAGCAGGCGTCTGCTCCATACAGCACTGCTGTCACCACGTGTGTCGCTGCGTCATTATCAAACACATTGTGATGAACTATATTTTCAGGTGCCAAGTGGTTCATGGTCAGTTCTTCAAACCTGCTGGTTGAATGATAATGTAGCGACAGTCTCTGCTGTTTGAAAGACTTCTTGGTGTCGTTGAGATATTTGGCTGCTCCTGTGACATTGATGAGTCCACCTAAAACACTCAGTTTCAGAGAGCCGTCAATGTTCAGTAAGGCTGATTTGTCTTTAATGGAGTCTGAAGCTGTGACTTTGAAATTTGTGTTAATTTGGGAACGGACTCGTAGACTCTGCTGTAGCTTTTCTTGATCCCACAGTGTGATTCCTGCAAAAGTATAAAGTGTTTAATAGTCAAGTCAATATTTTTGTCTATAAACACAATATTGATTAATTGATTCCACTGTAGGGCTATGTGCATCTGTTGTGTGCTTATATGGTACAGTACATGCTTCTTAGGGTCACTTTCCCTACCAATAGACACTGGAGAATACATGATCAATCTCCTTTGAAATATGTGTCAACACAATTGGTCTTTCCACTGACAGCAATGCAGTAATTGATGTGCAGAAAAACCTATGAGGGAGTCTAATTTGATAATCTAACTGATAATCATTAATTTTGTTCACAATATGATGCATTTATTCACTGCTGCAATTATATAATCTACAAAACCTTTGCTCTACCACACCCAGAGAAAAAAGAAACTGGGTACAGCATCACAGACTAGAGTCATCCATAAAATGATAATTTATCAGGGTGTGTGATAGGATGGATAATTGTAAGTAAACTGTAGTATTTGTGTTCCTTTTCGAAATGAGAACTCGCACTGTGTGAGACAAGACCCCATGGGGAATGAGAGAGCATGGAAGAAACCGTATTTAGCTCGTATCCATTGATTTCGGCATTCTAATTATGCAAATGTCGAGGGGATGCGTGAGCGCTGATACATGTCGATGCCTCACATTGAAGAGACGGTTGTAAGCTTTCTCTCAAAGGAGGAAACATTGTCACTGAAGGCTCCGACCCTGCTATCTAAGCCCCTTGGAACAACATCGCTTAAATGGCAGGGCATATGTGCTGCAAGCATAGCAAGCCGATCTGCTGAGGGACCTGATACAGGGTTAGGGTCTTTCCCCTGATGCAACCACAGATCTCGCTCTCTGGGCCAGTAAACAGACCGGTCCTGTGACCGGCAGATCGATGGCAGCAATGGTGGCCACAGAGAGACATCAGTGGGTGAACCTGGCTAGCATCAGGGAGACAGAGAAGGCTTTCTCCCCGATGCACTGGTTTCGCCTTCTGAACTATTCGACACATCCATTGAGGCAGTGGTCGATAAGTGTAAGGAGACTAAGGCGTGGCTGGGCTGCCTTTAAAACATTCATACACCGCTGGCCGAGGTCAGCGCCCAAACTGTAGGGGGACTGGCCCAACTTGGGCTCACGACTAAAGACAGGACTTGAAGGCTAGTGTCACTTTTTTTCACCATTTAGCGCCACTGCTAGATGTTCCAAGTGGTATGGCTTTTAGTAAGCCCCCTCATAGGACGGCTACCTTAAGAGTAGTGTAGTCATGCCTCCTCTCATTCTAGAGAATTATACAGTTAAGGCCTTCGCTATCTAGAGCTCTTTTTAAAACAAGCCTGTTGTTAGAGTGTTGTTAGGCTTTCGCTCATCTATTGAGAGTTGTTCGGTTGAAGCCTCCACTCCCTTGAGCTAACCACTGGGATTGTGAATTTGAATGGCCTACCTCCCTTTGATAAAGGCCTCTACTCTCTAATAATGGCAATATCGAGTGGCATGGTTCTCTGTGAGCCTCTTCATTAAGCAGCCTTAGCATGAGGTAATATTACATGAGGTAATATTATAGCATGAGGTAATTTTCCTCTCGTTTAGAAAGACTTCCTGCAGAATTCTGCAATCCCTCCGCCTGGATAGCTTTGTCCAGTGGCATGATTCTCTGAGAGCTCTGTTCTTGGTTGGGCTGTCTCTAGTATAATACGTAGTTAGGCTAGGGCTGGGCGATATGGCTGAAAACTGTATCACGATATAAGTGTTTCATATCAGTCGATATCGATAATTATTGATCTTTTTTATGACCTATTTAAAATAAGGACCAGAAGAGAAATATATTACATTTAAAAAATATTTATTTTAAACTTAACCTTCCTCTGATTATAATCCCCTCAGTTATAAAGGCAGAAACGTCAACACAACCACGGCTGTGCTTTAAAGGGTGAGCGCAGCTAAAGTGATAAAACAAGTGTGTGGTATTTTCAGTCTTGGTGGGGCCGACGGTCTTGCATAGTTTGCAGACGACATTGGTCAGACTTATAATCCAAAAAACTGCCATACTGGCGAGCTGACTTTTCCTTTTTTATCAACAATCTCCTCGCTCGCTGCGCACTCATTTTCCACTTATCACTCCACGCCGGTTCTGTTCCTAAAGAATCCAACACGAGACAACGATATGGCGCAACCAAACATGATACTGTTACATGATTGGCTGTTAGCGTGCCACTCCCTATGGTCACTCCCGTTGCTAGGTTACCAGAGAGTGAGTGCCTTTGTTCATGCAACCAAACTTGCTTTGCAACCTCTGGTTTCTTCCGACGAAGAAAAAAAATTATCGAGCTATATATCAAACACTTTTTTTATTGATATCGATTGCGTGTCTATCGCGATACATATCGTTATCGTTTAATCGCCCAGCCTAGTTAGGCCTCCTCTAATCATCCTGTTGAGGCCTCCCCCCATCAGAGACCCCCTTTTCCAGCTGAGCTCTCTTAAGTTGAGCATGGTTTATACTGACCTTTCCTGAGAAGGGCTGTTATACTAAGTACTCCTTAGAATTATGTGTACTTTTGTATCAAGTAACAAGGCTCTCTGTAAGCCTCCCTAATAGGTTAATTCTAGTGTATTAGCTAGTAGTCCCGTCAATTAGAAGGTCATTACGTTGAGTACTTTGCTCCTTAGGTCTCAGCACAATCTGCAGTATCAAGTTGTTAGGCTGTCCGTGAGCCTCCTTAAGATACTCCTTTAGGCTAAGTTTGGCACTCTGCATACTGACCCTTTAACAAGGGGAGTACCAAACTTAGCCTACAGAAGTATCTTAAAGAAGCTCACGGATAGCCTAACAACTCGCTCTCTAGAGCCCATAAAGCAGTATTGTCTAGTGATGGGCTTTCAGCCTCCTGGATGAACTGTTTTTGGGGCCAAAGCCTGTGTAGTGCTCCCCTCATTTGGTAGGTCTGCTAAGGCCTCCTTTAACAACATAATTATGTCAAATTGAAGGACTTTCTGTAAGCCTCCTTGATAAACTTAAGGTGAGTTGGTCAGTTCTTCTCTCGGTCATCATGTAGAGTTCTCCACTTCCCCAGAGCTACTGTAGTGCTCAGCAAGTCAGAGCAGAGTTACAGAGTCTCTGCTTTCTAGTACTTCTGTCTCTGGAATCTGTTGTGAAGTGGTTACTGCCTGTTACACCTTCTCATTTAGGCCTCTGTGAGAGTGCTGAATCTAGAGATTCTGCTTAGGCAGACAGGTTGTAGACTGACCAGGCTGGGATGGCAGGAGTCAGCTTCCATGGTGAATCTAGGGGTTGATGCTTTAAATCCCCCTGAAGTGACAGACCAGGTCTCTATGCAAGCCTGACCATATTCCATTAAAGGAATCTTTCAGTATGTAAATAATTCCAAGCCTCTGAGCTCTGCCCTTGGGCCGAGTCCTACCACTTGGCCCTGCAAGGACTTTCCTTGTTTAGGGTATGTAGGTTGGTCAGTGGCCATAGGGAATAGTGTCACTGACAGCTTGCTGGTGCGTACCTTTGGGGACGTCAGGAAAGTTGTCTTTTTTAGTGCTAGTCACGGCCAATAGGACATGCATTCCCCTCAGCATGGTGGAGTAGGTATTTGTTCCCCATAGATGTAGTACAAGTTTCCAATTCAAAGGGAACGTCTCGGGTAATAAATGTAGCCTTGTTTCCCTAAGAAGGGGAACGAGACACTGCGTCTCACTGCCATTCTTTCGGGCTGCCTGTTACGTCTCCTTCAGATGAAGAAGGGAATGATGTGTTCCTCAGGAGCCCTTTTATACTGACGGTCACACTGGTAGATGCGTCATAGCTGAAGCGTTCCCCATAGCGTCTTGTTATATATAGTGTCTTGTTCAATTCAATTCAATTCAATTCAAATTTATTTGTATAGCGCTTTTCACAATACACATTGTCTCAAAGCAGCTTTACAGAAAGTCCATTTCGGAAATGTACATAGGAAAATACAGTCAGTTAATCTTGTATTAATTTAGGGCATAACATATCGCCGGCGTTGAGTCGTCTCTTCACAGGCATCGAGTCGTCTCATCACAGGTGTTGGGGCATCTGAAGTCTCCGTGAGAGGCTGGATACAAACTGGAGCTGACGAACGCTATTTACCTCGGGACTAGCGTCCCGAGATAACAGCAGAAAGGCAGATGGGAAATAATTAGCATAGCTGATGTTCATAATATTAATGCATTCGAACTGATTCAGCAGTAGTATAAAAGGTAAGCATTAAGTGAATGCTTGGTTAAAGAGATGCGTCTTTAATCTAGTTTTAAACTGGGACAGCGAGTCTGAACCTCGAACAATATCAGGAAGGCTATTCCAGAGTTTAGGAGCTAAATGTGAGAACGCCCTCCCTCCTTTAGTGGACTTAGATATCCTAGGAATGACCAGAAGCCTCGAATTAGTGATCTTAAAGAGCGCGATGGATTGTAGGGCGATAGAAGGTCTGTTAAATACACAGGAGCTAAACCATTTAGGGCTTTATAGGTCAGTAGTAATACTTTGTAATTGATACGTAACTTAATAGGTAACCAGTGCAGAGATGATAAAATAGGTGTTATATGATCAAATTTTCTTGATCTAGTAAGAACTCTAGCGGCTGCATTTTGCACTAACTGTAGCTTGTTTATTGAGGATGCAGGACAGCCAGCTAATAAAGCATTACAGTAATCTAGTCTCGATGTCATGAATGCATGAACTAGCTTTTCTGCATCAGAAACAGATAGCATGTTACGTAGCTTAGCAATGTTTCTAAGGTGGAAAAAGGCTGTTCTTGTAACATATGAAATATGATTTTCGAAAGTCAAGTTGCGGTCTAGTATAACACCCAGGTCTTTTACTGTAGTGGATAAAGTAACAGGACATCCTTCTAAATTAAAGTTGTATTGTAAGGGATTTTGTGGGTAGTTTTTTGGACCAATAAGTAATACCTCCGTTTTATCTGAATTTAATAGCAGGAAATTACACGTCATCCAGCATTTTATATCATTTAGACACTCTGTCAAGTTACATAAGTTAGTGTTTTCATCTGGTCGTGATGAAATATATAATTGAGTGTCATCAGCATAACAGTGGAAATTAATTCCATGTTTTCTTATAATATTACCAAGTGGCAGCATGTATATTGAGAATAGCAGAGGGCCTAGCACAGATCCTTGCGGCACTCCATAGTCTACTGACGTTATCTTCGATTTTTCCCCATTTAAACAGACAAAATGATAACGGTCTGATAAGTATGATCTAAACCAGCTTAATGCCTGTCCCTGAACACCAGTGTAGTTTTGTAGTCGATCCAAGAGTATTTTATGATCTATAGTGTCGAACTCAGCGCTAAGATCGAGTAGAACTAGTATTGAGATACAGCCTTGGTCAGAAGCTAAAAGTAAATCATTTGTAATTTTAACTAGCGCAGTTTCTGTGCTATGATGCGGTCTGAATCCCGACTGAAATTTTTTATAGATATCATTTTCTTGCAAGAAAGAGCACAGTTGAGCGGACACAATTTTTTCTAGTATTTTAGACATAAATGGAAGATTTGAGATGGGTCTGTAATTTGCTAAGTTATTTGGATCTAATTGCGGTTTCTTAATGAGAGGTTTTATTACTGCCAGCTTGAATATTCTTGGAACATGACCTAAAGATAAAGACGAGTTAATAATATTAAGAAGAGGCTCTTCCACTACAGGTAACACTTCTTTCAGTAGTTTAGTGGGTATTGGATCTAATAAACATGTTGTTGGTTTAGATGCAATGATAAGTTTATTTAGCTCTTCCTGTCCTATAGTTGTAAAGCGGTGTAGTTGTTCTAGAGGGGCGATAATTGAGGCTGAATCATAAGACACCAAAGAGGATTGTACATTTACAATTGTGTTTCGGATGCTTTCTATTTTCTCATCGAAGTAATTCATAAAATCATTACTACTATACTGTAATGGAATATTTTGCTCTGGTGATGTCTGTTTATTTGTTAGTCTAGCCACGGTGTTAAATAAAAACCTTGGATTATTTTGGTTATTTTCTATTAGTTTGCGGAGATGCTCAGCCCTGGCTGCTTTTAGAGCCTTTTTATAACGTGACATACTGTCTTTCCACGCGATTCTAAAGACCTCTAAATTAGTTTGTTTCCATTTACGCTCTAAGTTACGAGTTTCTCTTTTGATAACATGCGTAGCACTGTTGTACCATGGTGCTTTAGTTTTCTCTCTAACCTTTTTTAATCTAATTGGTGCAACAATATCTGGTGTACTAGAGAAAATGGTGCTCAAACTGCTAGTCATTTCCTCTAGTTCATCTGTTTGTTTGGGTTCACTGAGCAGCTGAGATAGATTAGGTAAGCTATTTGAGAATCTATCTATAGTGGTCGGAAGGATTGTTCTGCCTGGTCTAAAACGTGGCGCAACATGACAAATTTCATCAGTACGTATTATGCAAGTTACCATGTAATGATCAGTGAGATCGTCACTTTGCGGTATAATATTTATATCAGTTGGATTGGTTCCATATGATATAATTAAATCTAGTGTATGATTTAGACGATGAGTGGGACCACTGACGTTTTGCGTGACCCCAAAGGAGTTTAATAAATCTGTAAACGCAGCCCCTAACGCATCATTTGTATTATCTACGTGTATGTTAAAGTCTCCAACAATTATTGCTTTATCGACGTTGACCAATAGATCTGAGAGAAAGTCTGCAAACTCTTTTAGGAAATCAACATATGGCCCTGGAGGTCTATATACGGTAGCCAAGGCTAGAGATAATATGGATTTGTTTCTTACATCTAAGAGCGTAACATTTAGCACAAGTACTTCAAATGAATTAAACCTGTGACCTGTTTTCTGAGTAACATTAAGAATATCTCTATAGATTGTTGCAACACCGCCGCCACGACCGATCAGACGGGGCTCACGCTTATAACAGTATCCTGGTGGAGTGGACTCATTTAGACCGAAATACTCATTTGGTTTAAGCCAGGTTTCAGTAAGGCAAAATCCATCGAAACTATTATCTGTGACCATTTCATTTACAATAACCGCCTTAGGTGTAAGCGATCTAATGTTTAGAAGACCTAGCTTTAGAAATTGTTTTTGTTCACTGATATTTAGATTTTCTGGTTTAATTACAATAAGATTTTTGCTAGATCCTACACTAGATTTATTGTTTGGTCTCACTAAGCGAGGAATAGACACAGTTTCTATATAATGTTCTACACTACTTATATCAATTAAGTTGGGACAGCAAAGACTGTGATTTGGACTTTGACTTACTAGTCAGTTGGTGTGTAACGTCTTGGAGATGTTGTCCGACAGAACAGCCGCCTTGTTCCCCTTCTCAGGGAACCTCTTTTACATTTGTAACCAATAAATGTTTTGTACCTGGTATAAGAGCATCTTTCCTGCAGTCATACAGCATCCCCAGCTGGAAGGGTCTCCCTAGAGCCGCTGTTTCAATCACATTCACTCCCACTGTAGCCATTCTAAACACACAAACACACCAGTTATTGATCCTGAACACCTATTTTAAGTCACTGACTACCAGTATAAACCAGGCTTCTGCAACATTAGGCATAGAATTAAAAAAAATATTTCTACATTTCAGTTGCTGAATTTGAATATAGGTGGAAAACAAGATCCAGAATTCAAATTCTAGTTTGAATTTAAGGATGCAGAATCAAAATAAACTGAAATTAAAAGAATTTCATAAAACTAAAGTTAAAGTAAGTGTATGTAAAAATTTGAAACATGTCAAGACAAAGTTTGAAGAAAGGATTAATAAAGGCTTGTCTGAAAGTAAGCAGAAATATAAATACATCTGAAAGTTTACAAGCTTACAGACAGAACTGTTTGGTTGATTTTAATGGTAAAAGACTGTAAAAATGCTACAGTAAAAACAAATATTATACATACAGATGTAGGGTACAACAGGGCTAAAGGCGCCTTTGACTTTATTCTTCTCTGATTCACTAGATGCACAAACATTTGCCGGCCGCACTTTCCTAAACATCCGCTTTTCAAGATGCACATGGAAATTTAGCAGATCTGTGATGCGATCGCGAGCAGCAGCGCAAAGCTGATTCTGTGCTAATTTCATATTTTATCATATTGATCATATTTGATGTTTTTTTAAAAGTTGTAGATTTAAGTAGCAAATGAGAATCTATAAAATTGATGTTTATATTTTGTCTGAATGGTTTTCAGTTTTGTTCAAGGTAATTAAAGCAACAGTTTTTCAATAACAGAAGCATAAGTAAAAGTATGGTATTTGGGGTAAAAGGTGCATCTGCTGTTGGGGCAAAACAACAATAATAAACACATGTTGACATGACATGGTTAGATTCAGATCGGAAATATCATATATTAAGTTGGGTGTCCACCTTAGAGATAATACCCATATTTATAATGAAACAATCATAAATATATATTATATTATATAAATATATTAATCATATCATATAATTAAAATAATGTATTGTTACTAGTGTAAATCTATATTAAATTATTATGGGATCTCCTTCAATGCTTTCAGAATCTTTACTTTTTAAAATATATTGTTATAACCATATTGTAATGACAGTATATTTATTGAACAAAAATGAATTATTTTATTTATCAAAAAAAAAAGCTGAAAATATTAACTTGGACATCACTAAAAACACATTATTTTGGCTAAAGTATTTGTATCAATAGGCTAGTGTGTGTGTTTGCCCCAGGCTGTTTCCCCCTGTGTGTCTGTGGGGTAAAAGACAAACCTCGCCACCTCATACATTTGTACGATTTTTAAACAAAATGAACCACTATGATTTATTTTCACACAAAATCTCTTGCTCCATCAATGTTCAATACAAACATATTTTTTCCTTCTGCATTTGGGAAAAGAAAAAGCACATTTGTCTCAGGGTGTGGCTTTATCCCCGCTGTACAGTATTTCAGTGAGGAATCTTTGAGCCAGTGTGTAATTCTCTCTGAAACTAAATCTTTCATAATGTCTGTTCGCTACCCGTCGAGCTCTTCAGATCTCCCGCATCAGCTGATGGAGAACTAGATAGTTTACCTCGTGTTTGACGTCTATTTCTTTTTAAAGATAGTTCCCTTTCGTTGTCACTCCGAGTTACGTCGGATGACGACGAATGGGGTTTCGCTTAGAAAGCCTATCAACTTCGAGTATTACAAAACGAGCCAATGGCAAAGAAATGCCATGGGTCTGCGGAATTTGCATAGCGTATCTCCGCCCTACCTCGTGGGTATAAAAGGAGGACGCCGGCAACATGCAGATATGTTTTCGCTTCGGAGCCAAGTTTATTCTTCTCTCCACAAGCCATCTCTGAATTGTCAGCTTTACAAACGAGTACCTCGAGTGTTGGTGTGACGGCGATCTCCGGCGAGCACGTGCTTCCTGCTTATCTCTGCAGTGGTTTGTCTCCCCGTGTGCCTCAACACTTGAGTTTTCTCTCACAAAAGAGCTCGCACGCGGCACGTCTTTTTAAAGACGGCTCGCCCGTGCATTTCAAAAAAAAAAAAAGAATGGTGCGGCAGCTTGGTATCGGACTCTGATGGGCACGAGCGTTGTCTAGTATGTTTGGGCTTGATCATGCTAGAGCAGCGCTCGTGGATGACTCATGTTTTCTCCGTGGGAACATGACCATCGCGTCATTAAGGTCGAGACTCGGTGAACTCACATGAGTGAGAGTCCCCTCATCCACCCCCCGATCTTCGGCTGGTGGCCAGGGTGATCTGAGGGTTACGGTCTGGAACAAGGCGCCGACTATGTGTCCGCGACCCCAGCCCCCCTCTTCAATGATGGTGCCCGCTAGTGAACAGGTGATTCCCACGGGTCTACCCCCTGGTGGCCCGTGTGTTTCATTTGAAGATACAGAGGATGATACTATGTTTGTAGCAGCTTCACAAGGTGGGTTTGATTTTCCTGGAAGTGACGACTCGTCACAGCTGCCACCTTCGGGTGCATACGGCTGTTTCCCCTTGCTCTCCGAGCGACGAAAGTGGCCGTACGCTCCCTGGGTCAGGTGATGCTCACCATTCTGTGGCTGAACCTGTCTGATGTGCTGGATGTCGCGCTGACCCGTCTGTCCGACATTCCCATATCCCAGGTCGGCCTCTTCGGCGGTGCGGTTGAGGGCTTGCCCAACAGCTCTCAGCCGCCCATGAGCAGACTGACGTTGATTCTGTCCCGACGGCCCCGCCATCCGCTCAGATCCCTCGGTCTGCCCACCGCCGAAGGCGCCCTCCCGCGGCTCCCACCCCGCCTGTTCACCCGGGCCGGCTCTGGGAGCCACGGGCGGACGCCACAGCCCCCTCCAGCCCCGCCCCCCGCTACACGCCGGGTTAAGCGGCGCTCTTGAGACGGGCTCCTCGGGGATGAAGCAGACTGAGGTTGACCCCGACGGCCCCGCCGTCCGCTCAGATCCCTCGGTCTGCCCACCACCGAGGGTGCCCCCCCGCGGCTCCCACCCCGCCCGTTCACCCGGGCCGGCTCTGGAGGCCGCGGTCGGACGCCTCAGCCCTCTCCAGCCCCGCCCCCCGCTACACGCCGGGTTAAGCGGCGCTCTTGAGATGGGCCCCTCAGAGATGGGACTCAGTTCTTTCCAGGAGTTGGTAGCAGGACCACTCCTTTCCCCGGTGGAGGGCCGGGGAAGAATCCTTATTCTCCAAAGAACTGACTCTCCCGTCTCTGAGCACACAGAGTTCTCGGACAACACAGAGCGCCGCCCACAAGCCGTGCTCTCCTCGCCCCCCTCTGTCCCGGAGGCGGTTGACACGGCGTGCCATCCACAGACCGCTTCGCCCTTGTCCCCCTCTGTCGCCAGACCCCTGGCAGAGCAGGCCCCCGCGGGACGACCAGCCTGGTCCTCCCCTGGCCCCCTCTGCCAGGGCGCGGTTGCAAACTGTGCCCCCACACTGGGCCGCTATGCCGTCCACATCTGGGCCAGTTACTCCGCTTCGCTGCCCCTCCGGGGGGACGCCTGTCGTTCACATGATCCCGCTGGTTCAGTTCCTGGGAGCCTGGTTAGAGCTCCCCGTCTGTCCCGCTGGATTGCGCGGACCGTCAGGCTCGGCTATGCGATTCAGTTCGCACGGTCTCCTCCCCGCTTCAGGGGAGTCCGCTCCACTTTGGTCGGTGGCAATGCCCCCATCATGAGAGCAGAGATTGCCACCCTGCTGGCGAAGGGTGCAATCGAGACTGTCCCTCCAGCCGAGATGAGGTCCGGCTTCTACAGCCCCTACCCTCCCCTAGGGGCTAGCCCTGTCTCCTCGCATCTTCACGAAGGTCGTCGAGGCTGCCCTTGTTCCCCTCCGGGAACACGGGGTTCGCATCCTGAGTTATATCGACGACTGGCTGATCCTAGCTCACTCTCGAGATCAGGTTTGCGAACACAGGGACCTAGTGCTCCAGCACCTAGCTCGTCTGGGCCTTCGGGTCAACTGGGAGAAGAGCAAACTTTGCCCCGTGCAGAGGATCTCTTTTCTCGGTATGGACATCGACTCGGTCGCCATGTCCGCGCAGCTTATGAGCGAGCGCGCGCAGTCACTGCTGACTTGCCTGAGACAATTCGAGGGCAAGAGTGCGGTTCCACTGAAACTTTTTCAGAGGCTCCTGGGGCATATGGCATCTGCAGCCGCGGTCACGCCGCTCGGATTGCTTCATATGAGACCGCTTCAGCTTTGGCTTCGCGACCGAGTCCCGAGGTGGGCATGGCAACAAGGCACGCTCCGAGTACCAGTTACTCCGACCTGCCGTCAGTTCTTCACCCCGTGGTCGAACCTCAGTTTTCTCAGGGCGGGTGTCCCCCTGGAACGAGCTTCCCGGCATGTTGTTGTCTCAACAGATGCCTCCACCACGGGTTGGGGCGCCATGTGCAATGGACATGCTGCTGCGGGCTCCTGGACAGGACCCCAGCGGCTATGGCATGTCAATTGCCTCGAGTTGTTGGCAGTACGTCTTGCTCTGCACCGCTTCCGGGCGTTGCTCAGGGGTTAACACGTACTAGTCCGTTCAGACAATACCGCCACTGTAGCGTACATCAACCATCAAGGTGGTCTACGCTCCCGCCGTATGTCACAACTCGCCCGCCACCTCCTCCTATGGAGTCAGAAGCATCTGAGGTGGCTTCGAGCCATTTTCATTCCCGGAGGCCTGAACTGTGCAGCCGACGAGCTCTCACGGCTTCAGCCCCTCCCTGGAGAATGGCGACTCCATCCCCAGTCGGTTCAGCTGATTTGGGACCAGTTCGGGGACGCACAGATAGATCTGTTTGCCTCTCACGACTCGACCCATTGCGCCCTGTATTTTTCCCTTACCGAGGGCACGCTCGGCACGGATGCACCGGCGCACAGCTGGCCGCCGGGCCGCAAATATGCGTTTCCCCCAGTGAGCCTTCTTGCGCAGACTTTGCGCAAGGTCAGGGAGGACGAGGAGCAGGTCATTCTGGTTGCGCCGTATTGGCCCACCCGGACCTGGTTCCCCGAACTTGTACTCCTCGCGACAGCACCTCCCTGGCCCATTCCTCTGAGGAAGGACCTTCTTTCTCAGGGACGGGGCACCCTGTGGCACCCTCGCCCCGATCTTTGGAGCCTCCACGTGTGGCTCCTGGACGGCTCGAGGCAGGTTTGAGTACCCTACCACCAGCGGTGGTGGCTACCATCACTTCCGCTAGAGCGTCGTCCACGAGACACGTCTATGCGTTGAAGTGGAACCTCTTCGTCAACTGGTGCTCTTCTCACCGAGAAGACCCCCGGAGATGCTCGATCAGCGTTGTGCTTTCCTTCCTTCAACAGGGGTTGGAGCGAAAGGCTGTCTCCCTCCACCCTGAAGGTCTATGTTGCCGCTATTGCCGCACACCATGACCTCGTCGAAGGTAAGTCGGAGGGGAAGCACGACCTGGTCATCAGGTTCCTGAGAGGAGCGAGGAGACTGAATCCTCCTCGCCCTCCTCTCGTTCCCTCTTGGGATCTCTCAGTGGTTCTAACTGCCCTGAAGAGTGCTCCCTTTGAGCCCCTGCAATCAGTCGAGCTTAAATTCCTGTCTATGAAGACAGCGCTCCTGGTTGCACTGGCCTCCATCAAGAGGGTAGGGGACCTGCATGCATTCTCCGTTGACGAAGCGTGCCTGGAATTCGGGCCGGGTCACTCTCACGTGATCCTGAGACCCCGGCCTGGATACGTGCCCAATGTTCCCACCACTCCCTTCCGGGACCAGGTGGTGAACCTGCAAGCGCTGCCCCCGGAGGAGGCAGACCCAGCCTTGGCACTGCTCTGTCCAGTACGCGCTCTCCGTGCCTATGTAGACAGGACGCAGTGTTTCAGGACCTCAGACCAGCTCTTTGTCTGTTATGGTGGGAAGCTGAAGGGAAAGGCTCTCTCCAAGCAAAGGTTGTCTCACTGGATAGTGGACGCCATTGCTTTGGCATACCAGCAGCAAGGTCGACCGTGCCCCCTTGGTGTGACTGCCCACTCCACCCGGAGTGTGGCGTCCTCTTGGGCTCTAGCGCATGGCGCCTCGCTAACAGACATCTGCAGAGCTGCAGGCTGGGCAACACCTAACACATTCGCCAGATTCTATAATCTCCGAGTGGAGCCTGTGTCCTCTCATGTACTCGCTTCAACTAGCTAGTACCGGACCCGCTCAGATGTCTTCGCTTGCTCGCCATTCCACTCCACGGACTGGATACGTGCGATATTCTCCTCAGGTGAGCTTCTCCGTAAGCCCTGAGCCCCTCCAGCACTCCTGACGTCGGCACCAGTGTCTATTGCCTGCGCGTCGGCTAGGTGCCTCCCGTGTGCATGGTCCCTCCTCTGAGCGACCCCCACATGTGTATTTCCACTGTAAGACTCTCTGAGCATGTGTCTTTCCCTTGGCAAGCCACCTTGCCACCCCTGGGGTTGAAATATTCCACCTGCGGCTGGACACCCCAGTGTTCTCCATATGCATCCTTCGGGTCATATGTGTATTCTCTAAGTCCCCCCCCCCCTGGGTTGGCATTAATTGCATACTTCCCCTAGCTTGGGTTATGCATCCCAGTGTACCTTGGTATTCCTGTGTTAAATGGAGTCCTTCGTCCAGTCTATGACAGGGATCTCGATTTACGCAGGGCACTGGAAGACAGCTGAGAAGGTGGCGTGATTAGACTGATAACCCCATTCGTCGTCATTCGACGTAACTCGGAGTGACAACGAAAGGGAACGTCTATGGTTACGTATGTAACCCTCGTTCCCTGAGTAGGGAACGGAGACGTTACGTCTGCCTGCCACTTTCCGCTGTACCGCGGGGATCGCCTGAGCTCAGTCTTGGCTCCTCAGCGAAGAAACATATCTGCATGTTGCTGGCGTCCTCCTTTTATACCCACGAGGTAGGGCGGAGATACGCTATGCAAATTCCGCAGACCCATGGCATTTCTTTGCCATTGGCTCGTTTTGTAATACTCGAAGTTGATAGGCTTTCTAAGCGAAACCCCATTCGTCGTCATCCGACGTAACGTCTCCGTTCCCTACTCAGGGAACGAGGGTTACATACGTAACCATAGACGTTTTATGATGTATTGGGGAATAGTTTACCTAAATCAGAAGATTAATAAATCGCATTGCCGTCTGTAAAGCTCCAAACACATTATTATTACGTACTTGATCTGTTTCCGTGGCTGTTTTCTCCTCGGACTGTTTCGCTTTCAGTTTCAGTCACTCTCTCTAAAGTGTGTCTTTAACACGTAATCAGAAACAGTGGTGAAGTCTGAACCAATTCTGCTTCCCGTAGTGACGCTCGCGCGGCGCTTGCTTTTTTTTTTTGTCGCAGTCGAACTGGATTAGATGTATAATATCTGTAAATGTAAAGTCTAGAATGATTAATGTCGAGTGTTGTTAAAGAGCGGCGTGTCTGATAATTTATGTTTCACAAATCTGTTTAAAAAAAAAAAGAGTGTGAATTAATTTGACTTATTTTTATGAAGTTTTTATTTTGTTTGGCCTGTTTCACTGACATTCTTCTATTGTTTTTTAGAATTACAGTCTTGGAATTTTTTTTTTTAATTATTGTCTCACAGTGTGGTAGGCCTATATCACTCCATTTGATCATATAGCCTATCGTGAAATTCTACAGTTTGTGAATTTTGAACATTAAGAACATTTTGAGAATTTAGAACATCTGTAAAGTCGGGTTCGTTAACTTTGGGTCACACACACACACACACACACACACACACACACACACACACACACACACAACAGGATAGAGTAAATCACCGGGGAGAAGCAGCTTCAAGCTGGTGTCATATATCTGCCCTTTGACCTCAGGATTTAATAAAAAAAAATGCGTCATGCAAATACAGTATAATGCATATATGTAGGATGATATATTTCTTGATATAATGCATCTTTCTGTTGTGGTTGATAAATAATAAAGAACATGTTGATTTGATTTCACAAATAAATAATTTCAGTTTTGAATAAAAAAAATATATATCAGCATAACTATTTTAATATGAAATTCAATATTTTGTGAATTGTGTGAAGTGACTTCACATTAGGATTGTGTTAGTGTGACGGAGCGGTAAAGGATTTCAATAAGTTACTTTGCTTATGGTGATAATTGTCGACTACGCCACCCTGAATAAATCAGGGAATCTAAATAACCCAGCAGTTAGCATTAGGTCACAGGTTCGTGTGTGTCAGGGAGGTTAGAGACAAGAGTACAACTTAATTACAAAAAAGGTCTTTTATTGACATACAAAAATAGTTAAAAACAGTATCTTCTCTTAAAACAAGGGCGCTCAGCGCTCAATGCACAAATGTCCAGGCACAAACACAGGTGCTCACAGGGGGGCAATATGAATGGCACACACCAACATAGTCCTCTACCCACGAGGGTAGGAGGAGTTTCAGTCAAACAAAAAGTAAAACAAAACAACCAGGCTGAGCCTACCGGCGGAAGAACCACTTAATGGCTTTTCCAAAAGCGTAATTCTACTCACACCCACACACGTCACCGTGCACTTGGATCATACACGCAAGCACTCCAAAAGTGTCACCCACTGCAACACTACCACCACCACAATGCACTCGAAGGTCCTTCCGCCTGGTCACCTCAGTTCCTGGGAGAAAACAAGATAAACAGCTGAGTTTGGTAAAACCCAAAAATAAATAGCCAAAAGAAAATATAATAATCAAGGTCAGCAACGACACACAAAAGTAGTTACAGAAACAAAATCTAAACAAAATACACACAGCTGAACTAAAGAAACAGAAAAGAATCACAGCAGATAGAGCTGGTGCAGCACACACACATACACGCGCACACACGCGCGCACACACACACACACACACACACTGGTTCTCGTACAAATAACAGTCAATTATTATTGATCATAACTTTTCTATCACACTACAAAACGAAAGGAAGTAGACGATACAAATCCTGTGCCCTTATGAATTCCCGCCGGCACGATCAGCGCGACACGGAGGGCAGCGCAAGCACCGTGGTTATCCGGGTGGACTCAAGTTCATAGGAACACGGAAGAACGAGAGGTTGATTGTGCAGGGAACCAGTAAAATGGTCCCGAGGACGAAAGGGAGGACCTGCGTCCCACGAACGGCTTAAAGAGAAGCAGCGAGATGTTAGTGCCTCTCTTTCCACTACAACCTTCCAGACATCTTACATGACACTTACCAAAAGACAACATCACCCCACATATAATCCTCACAGGCTACTGTTTACCGCGTTCATCACACACCCACCGATTAACTGGGGTACAGGAAGCAACGCATTAACAGTGACATAGCGACTCAGTATACCACACGCCATCATAACCACCACTCAATACAGGGACAGTTTACCTACCTGAAGGGTGGGCAGACACCTATTCTGACCTGATGAAATGCACCGTCGGAAAAGTGCTTAAATGACACGCTACAATTAGAAGATAACACATATCAGTAGCGTTCTAAACACACGATTTAAACCACCCGTTACCAGCACATAGGCCTACCTGAGGCGATAGTGGATGACGCAGGAGGGGGAGAACAAGACGTGACGCATCTCAGAGTACAGCCAACCAGCATTAAATAGACCGTACTCTTTCCTGATAGGACACCAGGACTGTCACTCACTTAAAGTCCCTGTTAAGTCAAAATTAAGTATGTTTTCTGAGTTTGTCACATCACAGAAAAATGTGTTATTAGCCACCCAGCCAAATTTGAATGATAAAAAAAGCCGGCAAGTACATAAAATAAGCTATCAAAATCTCGAAAAAATGAGCATTATTCTCTGCTCTCAAACGCTGGGGGCGTGTCCGCTGGCTGCGCTGAAACCACGCCCACTCGCGGGAAAGCTGCCGACGGTGAAGCATTGCAACATGCTCTCGGGACGGGCCGGGGAGATGAAGGCCGAGGCGGGAGATAGTCGGTTCGGCCCCATTCACCAGTAACAGCGGATTATCAGTGAATCCCAGTGTTCTCCGACGAAAGTTTATAAAACTATCCCGTGTGAAATGATCACTACAGAGGCGGGTGTTGGCGGTGATCCTCAGCTCTCCATCAAGGTTGGCTTTTCACAATATTAATCCTCTTCTTGATGTGATCGTTTTTAGGAAATTTAAATAAAGACACCGATCTGTTTTGTACATGATCGCATCCAGGTAGTAGCCTACGCATTTCCGTGTCGAAGGCTGTAGTAACTAATAGTACTGACAACAGTAACTCGCGATTGAGCGCCAAGTGTTCATTAGTGTTGTAGACCTAGAAGAGGACTAAACAGAGACAGTAATGTCATATATCATGCATGCACACGTTTAACAGTCTTTTAAAACTCCAGCATAACATTACAGGACAACAAACATATTGAAAGTATACTGATTCACTGGCCAGATTGAATGAGAGATTAAAGGGATGCTTCACCTCTGGAAAGATGAATGTGTATTTAAAATGGGTCATTTATGTAGAAGAAATGTGAAATTATTTTTGAATTTGGAGCTTTCTAGACTGAGAAAAGCCAGAAAATTTATTTTTGGCTTATGTGGATGAAAGACAACAACTCCCAGAATGCACTTACTTCGCTGCCCTAGGAGGCCACGCCTACCGGTAACAAGCGCAGTAGTTGTCTAGGCTGCTAGTGAGTCTCCGTGATGAGTCTGCCCGGGATTTCGAGATCGCCCAAAATGTCCGGGATTCGGCTTTTGCGTTCTACAGTCGTCATTCATCATGTTTACTGTGGCGAGCAGGACGAGTGAGGGCCGCGGGAGAACGGGGAGGACGAGTGAGGGCCGCGGAAGGACGAGTGAGGGCCGCGGGAGGACGACGCGAGGCCGGTGGCGTGATTACTGATGAGCAACACCTGTGAGACGCACCGGTCTCGTATCTCTCACGGAGGAGCGGGAATATTCTTAGCAATGTTAAAACGCACATCAACCGATCACTTGTTTAGCGTTCATGTAAACACTACATTGAGATTCACCAATCGGAATGAATTTAGTTAGATTGAAACAAAAAGTGTGCATGTAAACAATGAATGGCGACGGCAGAAAGCAAAAGCTGAATCCCGGACATTTTGTACGATCTCGACGGCCGGACATGTCCGGGAAAAAGTCGATGGTAACCCCTACTGAGCTTTCTCCTACTACTCAGCTTTCTCCACAGAACATAATTGCTTTCTGTATCTGCAAGTGAAGTCCCAACCACTGATCTGTAATAGGTCTGTGGCGTGAGTGGGTCCCACCCCCTGGATAAATGATGAGTTAGTGTTTGTAGTCTTACCCTTATTCAAAGAAATTGGACTTCCTGCTTTTTATGACGCAAAATGACGATTTTTGCGTCATAAAAAGCAGGAAGTGGAACACTTAAATCCTTATTTCTCCCATCTCAGGGGAAAATAAGGGAATAAACCATGACCATTCGAAAATGTGACTGGGTTTCTAAAGATACAAAGTCTAATGCAAATAGGTGAAGTGTTCCTTTAACACTGAATGTCATGATGAATGTGAATATCTGAACATCTGAACATCTGAACAGAACCAGACGGAGAGATTCACTGCCATGATGGCGTCTCGTGAATGACCAGTAGATGAAGCTGTTGCTCAGGAGAACACAGTCACACACACACACACACACACACACAAGCAGAGTTATCTATACTATAGAAGATGTAGAGCTGAACATGTGACTATGAAAAACAAAACCTTTATACTTTCTGATGACCAGGACTCTCAGATATGATGATCTCCCACATATAATCGTATATAGGCTATAATATTTTTAAATACACAGTTCAGGTTCAGAACGGGTCTTGCACCCGATCTTCTTCTGCTCCCGATCTTCTTCTGCTCCCGATCTTCATCTGCTCCCGATCTTCTTCTGCTCCCGATCTTCTTCTGCTCCCGATCTTCATCTGCTCCCGAACTTCTTCTGCTCCCGATCTTCATCTGCTCCCGATCTTCATCTGCTCCCGATCTTCATCTGCTCCCGATCTTCTTCTGCTCCCGATCTTCTTCTGCTCCCGATCTTCTTCTTCTGCTCCCGATCTTCATCTGCTCCCGATCTTCTTCTGCTCCTGATCTTCTATCTTCTTCTGCTCCCGATCTTCTTCTGCTCCCGATCTTCTTCTGCTCCCGATCTTCTTCTGCTCCCGATCTTCTTCTGCTCCCGATCTTCATCTGCTCCCGATCTTCTTCTGCTCCCGATCTTCTTCTGCTCCCGATCTTCATCTGCACCCGATCTTCTTCTGCTCCCGATCTTCATCTGCTCCCGATCTTCTTCTGCTCCCGATCTTCTTCTGCTCCCGATCTTCTTCTGCTCCCGATCTTCATCTGCTCCCGATCTTCATCTGCTCCCGATCTTCTTCTGCACCCGATCTTCTTCTTCTCCCGATCTTCATCTGCTCCCGATCTTCATCTGCTCCCGATCTTCTTCTGCTCCCGATCTTCATCTGCTCCCGATCTTCTTCTGCTCCCGATCTTCTTCTGCTCCCGATCTTCTTCTGCTCCCGATCTTCATTTGCACCCGATATTCTTCTGCTCCCGATCTTCATCTGCTCCCGATCTTCTTCTCCTCCCGATCTTCTTCTGCTCCCGATCTTCTTCTGCTCCCGATCTTCATCTGCTCCCGATCTTCTTCTACTCCTGATCTTCGATCTTCATCTGCTCCTGATCTTCTTCTGCTCCCGATCTTCTTCTGCTCCTGATCTTCGTTCTTCTGCTGCTCCCGATCTTCAACTGCTCCCGATCTTCGATCTTCTTCTGCTCCCGATCTTCATCTGCTCCCGATCTTCATCTGCTCCCGATCTTCTTCTGCTCCCGATCTTCATCTGCTCCCGATCATCTTCAATTCAATTCAATTCAAATTTATTTGTATAGCGCTTTTCACAATACATATTGTTTCAAAGCAGCTTTACAGAAAGTGCGTTTCAGAAATGTACGTAGAAAATACAGTTAGTTAATCATCATGTATTAATTTAGGGCATAACATATCGCCGGCGTTGAGTCGTCTCTTCACAGGCGTCGAGTCGTCTCATCGCAGGCGTTTAGTCGTCTCATCGCAGGTGTTGGGGCATCTGAAGTCTCCGTGAGAGGCTGGATACAGACTGTAGCTGAAGAACGCTATTTACCTCGGGACTAGCGTCTCGAGATAACAGCAGAAAAGCAGATGGGAAATAATTAGCGTAGCTGCTGTTCATAATATTAATGCATTCGATCTGATTGAACAGTAGTATAAGAGGCAAGCATTATGTGAATGCTTGGCTGAAGAGATGCGTCTTTAATCTAGTTTTGAACTGGGAGAGCGAGTCTGAGCAACGAACAGTATCAGGAAGGCTATTCCAGAGTTTAGGAGCTAAATGTGAGAACGCCCTCCCTCCTTTAGTGGACTTAGATATCCTAGGAATGACCAGAAGCCTCGAATTTAGGGATCTTAAAGAACGCGATGGATTGTAGGGCGATAGAAGGTCCATTAAATACACAGGAGCTAAACCATTTAGGGCTTTATAGGTCAGTAATAGTACTTTGTAATTGATACGGAACTTAATAGGTAACCAGTGCAGAGATGATAAAATCGGTGTTATATGATCATATTTTCTTGACCTAGTAAGAACTCTAGCAGCTGCATTTTGCACTAACTGTAGCTTGTTTATTGAGGATGCAGGACAGCCAGCTAATAAAGCATTACAGTAATCTAGTCTCGAGGTCATGAATGCATGAACTAACTTTTCTGCATCAGTAACAGAAAGTATGTTACGTAATTTAGCAATGTTTCTAAGGTGGAAAAAAGCAGTTCTTGTAACAAATGAATATGATTTTCGAAAGACAAGTTGCGGTCTAGTATAACACCCAGGTCTTTTACTGTAGTGGATAAGGTAACAGGACATCCTTCTAAATTAAAGTTGTATTGTACGAGGTTTTGTGGGTAGTTTTTTGGACCAATAAGTAATACCTCCGTTTTATCTGGATTTAACAGCAGGAAATTACACGTCATCCAGCATTTTATATCTTTAAGACACTCTGTCAATTTAGATAAGTTAGTGTTTTCATCTGGTCGTGATGAAATATATAATTGAGTGTCATCAGCATAACAGTGGAAATTAATTCCATGTTTTCTTATAATATTACCAAGTGGCAGCATATATATTGAGAATAGCAGAGGGCCTAACACCGATCCCTGCGGCACTCCATAGTCTACTGACGTTATCTTCGATTTTTCCCCATTTAGACAGACAAAATGGTAACGGTCCGATAAGTACGATCTAAACCAGCTTAATGCCTGTCCCTGAACACCAGTGTAGTTTTGTAGTCGATCCAAGAGTATTTTATGATCTATAGTGTCGAACTCAGCGCTAAGATCGAGTAGAACTAGTATTGAGATACAGCCTTGGTCAGAAGCTAAAAGTAAATCATTTGTAATTTTAACTAGCGCGGTTTCTGTGCTATGATGCGGTCTAAATCCTGACTGAAATTTTTCATATATCTCATTTTCTTGCAGGAAAGAGCACAATTGAGCGGACACAATTTTTTCTAGTATTTTAGACATAAATGGAAGATTTGAAATGGGTATGTAATTTGCTAAGTTATTTTGATCTAATTGCGGTTTCTTAATAATAGGTTTTATTACTGCCAGCTTGAATATTTTTGGAACATGACCTAAAGATAAAGACGAGTTAATAATATTGAGAAGAGGCTCTTCCACTACAGGTAACACTTCTTTCAGTAGTTTAGTGGGTATTGGATCTAATAAACATGTTGTTGGTTTAGATGCAAAGATAAGTTTATTTAGCTCTTCCTGTCCTATAGTTGTAAAGCGGTGTAGTTGTTCTTGAGGGGCGATAATTGAGGCTGAATCATAAGACACCATAGAGGATTGTACATTTACAATTGTATTTCAGATGCTTTCTATTTTCTCATTGAAGTAATTCATAAAATCATTACTACTATACTGTAACGGAATATTTTGCTCTGGTGATGTCTGTTTATTTGTTAGTCTAGCCACGGTGTTAAATAAAAACCTTGGATTATTTTGGTTATTTTCTATCAGTTTGCGGAGATGCTCAGCCCTGGCTGCTTTTAGAGCCTTTTTATAACGTGACATACTGTCTTTCCACGCGATTCTAAAGACCTCTAAATTAGTTTGTTTCCATTTACGCTCTAAGTTACGAGTTTCTCTCTTGATAACATGTGTAGTACTATTGTACCATGGTGCTTTAGTTTTCTCTCTAACCTTTTTTAATCTAATTGGTGCAACAATATCTAATGTACTAGAGAAAATGGTGCTCAAACTGCTAGTCATTTCCTCTAGTTCATCTGTTTGTTGGGGTTCACTGAGCAGCTGAGATAGATCAGGTAAGCTATTTGAGAATCTATCTATAGTGATTGGAAGGATTGTTCTGCCTGGTCGATAACGTGACGCAACATGACAAATTTCAGCAGTACGTAATATGCACGTTACCATACAATGATCAGTGAGATCGTCACTTTGCGGTATAATATCTATATCGGTTGGATTGGTTCCATATGATATAATTAAATCTAGTGTATGATTTAGACGATGAGTGGGACCACTGACGTTTTGCTTGACCCCAAAGGAGTAGGGCTGAACGATTATGGAAAATAATCTAATTGCGATTTTTTTAACCAATATTGCGATTGCGATTTAATATGCGATTACTTTAAGTTCTTTACCTTCTGTATTAGTCGACAAAGACAAGCAATAAATCATTGTACAGTAGGGATGGGAATCTTTAGGCAGCTCATGATCCGATCTAATTTTTTTCTTATTAATTAATCTTAATAACACTTAAAATATGTATTTAATTACATGTGTAAATATACATACTTTAAATATATATATATATATATATATATATATATATATATATATATATATATATATATATATATATAAACACATTTAATTAAACCAATTACATGTTAAGAATTTTAAATGGGCTATAAACTAATATAGTTTCAAAATATAAAAGCTAGTAAATAAAGAGGAACAAAAAAAAAAAATTACAAGCAATAAACAAAGAGTGCTTTCAGTATTTAAAAGTAGGCTGTCTGAACGTTTTCCATTCAAGAGCTGGAGTGATTTTCCCCCTATACGATAAGCTGCATTCACACTAATGCACATATCTCTTTTGAAATTGTAAATGTGGTTTGTCTTGTTGGTTTAAGATTTAACTGACCGTGTTTACATTCATTTCGCGTCAAAAGCATTTTGAGATGCAAGTACATTTAACCAATGAGTCGCTCACAGCCGCATGCACGAGCACTCTTCACAAAGCACGCGCAAGTATTTTAAAATGAAAGCAGCTTTCTCAGTGATTTTCATATTTTTAACATATAAGCCAACTGCATTCCAAAATACATAAATAATGCCTTTGTGGAGCATTTGTAAGGAAAATTACGGCGGCCAAGACCGCGCAATGCAAGAGTAACATCAAAGCAGCAAAACCGCGACTGTCCTTGTAATTCGCTTAAACCCCGAACTTTATGAAAGCTTATTTTTCGGAAGGTTCAAGCGGTGTCGTGTGTGTGTGTGTGTGTGTGTGTGTGTGTGTGTGTGGGTGTGTGTGTGTGTGTGTGTGTGTGTGTGTGTGTGTGTGTGAGAGAGAAATTAGAAGCAAGCAGAATACGGTTGTTTCTAAAGCACGCGCAGCGTCATCACGCATCTGTGTTTAAAAACTAAGCTCAGACTCGATTCTGAAATTCTCTGAATCGATCCAGAATTGTTGGAGAGAGAATAAATAACACATCACATACATAAAAAATAAACTGTTCTTTCCTGTATGCCAGACCTATATGCGTAGCGTGCCAAGTTGATGCTTGATCTGCAGACTGCTTTTCTCTCGCGTGTCACGTGACCAGTGTAATCGCAGCTTTTGCGGTTACAAAATCGCATTTCATCATATCGCGATATTATCGCAAATGCAATTAATCGTTCAGCCCTACAAAGGAGTTTAATAAATTTGTAAACGCAGTCCCTAACGCATCATTTGTGTTATCTACGTGTATGTTAAAATCTCCAACAATTATTGCTTTATCGGCATTGACCAATAGATCTGAGAGAAAGTCTGCAAACTCTTTTAGGAAATCAGCATAGGGCCCTGGAGGTCTATATACGGTCGCCAAGGCTAGAGATAATAGGGATTTCTTTCTTACATCTAAGAGCGTAACATTTAGCACAAGTACTTCAAACGAATTAAACCTGTGACCTGTTTTCTGAGTAACATTAAGGATATCTCTATAGATTGTTGCAACACCGCCGCCACGACCGATCGGACGGGGCTCATGCTTATAACAGTATCCTGGCGGAGTAGACTCATTTAGACCGAAATAATCATTTGGTTTAAGCCAGGTTTCAGTAAGGCACAGAACATCGAAATTATTATCTGTGACCATTTCATTTACTATAACCGCCTTAGGTGTGAGCGATCTAATGTTTAGAAGACCTAGTTTTAGAAATTGTTTTTGTGAACTGATATTTAGATTTTCTGGTTTAATTACAATAAGATTTTTCCTAGATCCTACACTAGATTTATTGTTTGGCCTCACTAGACGAGGAATAGACACAGTTTCTATATAATGTTCTACACTACTTGTATCAATTAAGTTGGGACAGCAGAGATTGTGATTTGGACTTTGACTTACTAGTCAGATGGTGTGTAACATCTTGGAGATGTTGTCCGACAGCACAGCCGCTCCGATTCTGCTGGGGTGCAGGCCATCAGCACGGTAGAGCCTAGGTCGCTCCCAGAACAGATTCCAATTATTTACAAAGAGCAGTTTCTGTTCATTACACCATGACATTAACCATTCATTTAGAGCAAATAGTCTACTGAACCTTTCTTGTCCTAGTCGGTACGTGGGAAGCGGTCCAGACACGATGATCGTTGCCTCAGGTGCTGTGCTGCGTACCGTCTCGATCAGGCTCCTGTAGTCCTTCTTCAGAACCTCCGTCTGCCGCAGCCGGATGTCGTTCGTTCCCGCGTGCAGCACCACAGCTCCGACGCGCTCGTCACCGTTCAGGATCTCGGGAACCTGCGCGGCGACATCAAGAACACGAGCACCAGGAAAGCAGTGAGTGCGCACCTTACCCTTACCTGAGGTAGCGCGGACATGACGGACCATGGAAGTGCCGATGATCACGGCGTCGTCACGTTCCGTCTCGCCAAGAGGGGAGAAGCGGTTCCGGGTGGAGATCTCGAAGACCGGGAGTGGCGGAGAGGTTCTTGCTCTGGTCCTGGCTCGTGTCTTCCGCTGTGGGATCACCCAGGGTCCATGGCTTTGTGTCGGTGCCGGAGTGAATGAAGCCAGAGATGATCGCGTCCTCCTAGGCAGAGAAACGCACGGAGTAGACGAAGTCGGAGTCAAAAAGTTACTAACCACTGACTTGTGAGCATCGACGCGTGACGATTCAAGCGCTGATCGCCGATCCCGCAGCTCGGCTTGCTTCTCCAGCAGACCACGGATCTGTTTCTCCACCGATTCCAGCTCCAATCGTACCGAAATCAGCTCGAATGTGTCCTCACCTGCACTCAGAGGTAACGTTAGACACACATCCGATATGTTCGCCATTATAACAGATGAACAGTAAATTAGTAGTGATACTACCAATATCACTACTAATTTAGGACTGGAATGCTGGATATAACCTGTATCCTTTCAGTGAAACGGGTGTAAAATCAGACGGTCGATAGGCGCGAGGCCACGCGTGAAATGCTAGCGGGCTAAAAGGCTAGAAGCCGGGATTCGCAAAGTTGGATCTAATTAGCGATATCAAAGCAATCCGATTGTTTTTTATAGGGAATAGTATCGAGGATAAGTTCACACGATATAAAAATAGAAAGTACTTGTTTATAAATGAGTGGTAAAGAAGAAAATCAAGGATTAATGAATCAATTCGACGGAGCTCCAAACACAAACAAACACCGCACGCGCATGCGCATAGACCTTGATCTTCTGCTCCCGATCTTCATCTGCTCCCGATCTTCTTCTGCTCCCGATCTTCATCTGCTCCTTATCTTCATCTGCTCCCGATCTTCTTCTGCTCCCGATCTTCTTCTGCTCCCGATCTTCTTCTGCTCCCGATCTTCATCTGCTCCCGATCTTCTTCTGCTCCCGATCTTCATCTGCTCCCGATCTCCATCTGCTCCCGATCTTCTTCTGCTCCCGATCTTCTTCTGCTCCCGATCTTCATCTGCTCCCGATCTTCTTCTGCTCCTGATCTTCGATCTTCTTCTGCCCCCAATCTTCTTCTGCTCCCCATCTTCATCTGCTCCCGATCTTCTTCTGCTCCCGATCTTCATCTGCTCCCGATCTTCATCTGCTCCCGGTCTTCTTCTGCTCCTGATCTTCGATCTTCTTCTGCTCCCGATCTTCTTCTGCTCCCGATCTTCATCTGCTCCCGATCTTCTTCTGCTCCCGATTTTCTTCTGCTCCCGATCTTCAACTGCTCCCGATCTTCGATCTTCTTCTGCTCCCGATCTTCATCTGCTCCCGATCTTCATCTGCTCCCGATCTCCATCTGCTCCCGATCTTCTTCTGCTCCCGATCTTCTTCTGCTCCCGAACTTCTTCTGCTCCCGATCTTCATCTGCTCCCGATCTTCTTCTGCTCCCGATTTTCTTCTGCTCCCGATCTTCAACTGCTCCCGATCTTCGATCTTCTTCTGCTCCCGATCTTCATCTGCTCCCGATCTCCATCTGCTCCCGATCTCCTTCTGCTCCCGATCTTCTTCTGCTCCCGATCTTCTTCTGCTCCCGATCTTCATCTGCTCCCGATCTTCTTCTGCTCCCGATTTTCTTCTGCTCCCGATCTTCTTCTGCTCCCGATTTTTTTCTGCTCCCGATCTTCAACTGCTCCCGATCTTCGATCTGCTTCTGCTCCCGATCTTCATCTGCTCCCGATCTTCATCTGCTCCCGATCTTCTTCTGCTCCCGATCTTCATCTGCTCCCGATCTTCTTCTGTTCCCGATCTTCATCTGCTCCCGATCTTCTTCTCCTCCCGATCTTCTTCTGCTCCCGATCTTCTTCTGCTCTCGATCTTCATCTGCTCCCGATCTTCTTCTGCTCCTGATCTTCGATCTTCATCTGCTCCCGATCTTCTTCTGCTCCCGATCTTCTTCTGCTCCTGATCTTCGATCTTCTTCTGCTCCCGATCTTCTTCTGCTCCCGATCTTCATCTGCTCCCGATCTTCTTCTGCTCCCGATTTTCTTCTGCTCCCGATCTTCATCTGCTCCCGATCTTCTTCTGTTCCTAATCTTCTTCTGCTCCCGATCTTCGATCTTCATCTGCTCCCGATCTTCATCTGCTCCCGATCTTCATCTGCTCCCGATCTTCGATCTTCATCTGCTCCCGATCTTCTTCTGCTCACGATCTTCATCTGCTCCCGATCTTCATCTTCTTCTGCTCCCGATCTTCTTCTGCTCCCGATCTTCATCTGCTCCCGAACTTCTTCTGCTCCCGATCTTCATCTGCTCCCCATCTTCTTCTGCTCCCGATCTTCATCTGCTCCCGATCTCCATCTGCTCCCGATCTTCTTCTGCTCCCGATCTTCTTCTGCTCCCGATCTTCTTCTGCTCCCGATCTTCATCTGCTCCCGATCTTCTTCTGCTTCCGAACTTCTTCTGCTCCCGATCTTCATCTGCTCCCGATCTTCATCTGCTCCCGATCTTCTTCTGCGCCCGATCTTCATCTGCGCCCGATCTTCATCTGCTCCCGATCTTCTTCTGCTCCCGATCTTCTTCTGCTCCTGATCTTCGATCTTCTTCTGCTCCCGATCTTCTTCTGCTCCCGATCTTCATCTGCTTCCGATTTTCTTCTGCTCCCGATCTTCATCTGCTCCCGATCTTCTTCTGCTCCCGATCTTCGATCTTCATCTGCTCCCGATCTTCATCTGCTCCCGATCTTCATCTGCTCCCGATCTTCATCTGCTCCCGATCTTCTTCTGCTCCCGATCTTCAACTGTTCCCGATCTTCGATCTTCTTCTGCTCCCGATCTTCATCTGCTCCCGATCTTCATCTGCTCCCGATCTTCTTCTGCTCCCGATCTTCAACTGTTCCCGATCTTCGATCTTCTTCTGCTCCCGATCTTCATCTGCTCCCGATCTTCATCTGCTCCCAATCTTCTTCTGCTCCCCATCTTCTTCTGCTCCCGATCTTCATCTGCTCCCGATCTCCATCTGCTCCCGATCTTCTTCTGCTCCCGATCTTCTTCTGCTCCCGATCTTCTTCTGCTCCCGATCTTCATCTGCTCCCGATCTTCTTCTGCTTCCGAACTTCTTCTGCTCCCGATCTTCATCTGCTCCCGATCTTCATCTGCTCCCGATCTTCTTCTGCGCCCGATCTTCATCTGCGCCCGATCTTCATCTGCTCCCGATCTTCTTCTGCTCCCGATCTTCTTCTGCTCCTGATCTTCGATCTTCTTCTGCTCCCGATCTTCTTCTGCTCCCGATCTTCATCTGCTTCCGATTTTCTTCTGCTCCCGATCTTCATCTGCTCCCGATCTTCTTCTGCTCCCGATCTTCGATCTTCATCTGCTCCCGATCTTCATCTGCTCCCGATCTTCATCTGCTCCCGATCTTCATCTGCTCCCGATCTTCTTCTGCTCCCGATCTTCAACTGTTCCCGATCTTCGATCTTCTTCTGCTCCCGATCTTCATCTGCTCCCGATCTTCATCTGCTCCCGATCTTCTTCTGCTCCCGATCTTCAACTGTTCCCGATCTTCGATCTTCTTCTGCTCCCGATCTTCATCTGCTCCCGATCTTCATCTGCTCCCAATCTTCTTCTGCTCCCGATCTTCATCTGCTCCCGATCTTCATCTGCTCCCGATCTTCTTCTGCTCCCGATCTTCATCTGCTCCCGATCTTCATCTGCTCCCGATCTTCTTCTGCTCCCGATCTTCTTCTGCTCCCGATCTTCATCTGCTCCCGATCTTCATCTGCTCCCGATCTTCATCTGCTCCCCATCTTCTTCTGCTCCCGATCTTCATCTGCTCCCGATCTCCATCTGCTCCCGATCTTCATCTGCTCCCGATCTTCTTCTGCTCCCGATCTTCATCTGCTCCCGATCTTCATCTGCTCCCGATCTTCTTCTGCTCCTGATCTTCGATCTTCTTCTGCTCCCGATCTTCTTCTGCTCCCGATCTTCATCTGCTCCCGATCTTCTTCTGCTCCCGATCTTCATCTGCTCCCGATCTTCTTCTGCTCCCGATCTCCATCTGCTCCCGATCTTCTTCTGCTCCCGATCTTCATCTGCTCCCGATCTTCTTCTGCTCCTGATCTTCGATCTTCTTCTGCTCCCGATCTTCATCTGCTCCCGATCTTCTTCTGCTCCCGATCTTCATCTGCTTCCGATCTTCTTCTGTACCCGATCTTCTTCTGCTCCTGATCTTCGATCTTCATCTGCTCCCGATCTTCTTCTGCTCCCAAACTTCTTCTGCTCCCGATCTTCTTCTGCTCCCGATCTTCTTCTGCTCCCGATCTTCATCTGCTCCTGATCTTCATCTGCTCCTGATTTTCTTCTGCTCCCGATCTTCATCTGCTCCTGATCTTCTTCTGCTCCCGATCTTCTTCTGCTCCTGTACTTCTTCTGCTCCCGATCTTCATCTGCTCCCGATCTTCTTCTGCGCCTGAAAGAGGTTTTATAGGAACTTGATCAAACTCAATGTTTACACACACACACACCATATATCTGACTAAATGACAGTTACAGTAATAACTGTTGAACATCTTCACATTCTACAAGTGCATTATATTCAGTGTCCACAGAACCAACACTTCTGATTAACAGAATCTCACCCTCAGGAATTATAATAGTGGAACATTAAACACCAGTTATGTTATAAAACACAAGGTTCAGATTGCATCTGTAAATCTAAAATAAAACCTTAATTTCTGACCCAGATTAAGAGGAAATATGGATGTTAGTGTCTGTAAAAACAGAGTCCAGTTCTGAACAACTCCATTTGAGCGAAGCATTACAAAAACAGGAAGAGATCACATGACAAGACGATGACATGAGCGATGAATAAACATGATTGAGAAAGCTAAACTAAAAACATGGACAAATCTAGAGACTGATACTTATGAAAATGGACAAAATGTAACAAAAGCTTCACTTTCCAAACAAACCCCTTGTCCTACAGACGGTTGAGTTTGAGATCATGTGATAACAGCCGATGGACACAAGAACCACAGCAGAGATAAGAAACGAGCCAAGATTTTTATTTAGAAGCAGGTGCAAATAAATAGTTGAAGAGCATACAATTAAAACCGTACATTAAAGTACAGAACAGTCTAAAACTAATTGGAGGATTAAATCTTTCTAAAACTCACTGCATCAATAAATACATAAATTACGCTTAAAACAAGAGGTAAAAAAATAAATAAAAAAGATACAATGGATAAAACCACACTAATTTAAAAATGAGTATGCACTTCTAAAACAAGAAATAAAACTGAACCCCATAATATAAAACCAGTAAAAACATTGAAACAGTAAAAACAGTGGTGGAAGAGATGGAGGAGGAGGCCGAGATGATCTGAAAGGGAATCAGAAACTCAAGTGAATCATTTGCACAGCAGAATATCTGAAAGTGAATCATTTGCACAGCAGAAGATCTGAAAGTGAATCATTTGCTTCCTTCCTCTTGCTTTTATTTTGTGATTATGGCAATTCAAAGTGCTTTACGGGAAGGAATTAAAATAGTGTATGAAATGTGCTATACAAATAAACTTGCCTTGAGAGAGAGAGAGTTTGAGTAAGTGCGCGCACTAGCGTGTACCTCAGATTAAAAACAGATTTTTCATACAAATATTTTATTTTTTAGTCCTGCTCCATCTGAAAATTAAATTGAAACAAACACAAGTGAATAACTTGCACAGCAGAAGTTGAATCATATCACAGGATGAACTGAAACACACACGGTTTCTGAACGTACAAGAGTCTGCTGAATGAAAGGGCTCATAGAAAAGCTTGATGAAATTAATATTCTTAAAGATAATAACCTTAATCTAAAGCTGCTCAGGGTCCGGGTCCAGAAGCTTTGGGGGTTACGGGTCATGCTGGAGGACGGCTGTGGACATCATAGATCAGGTGTTAATGGGGAAAGGAATCAAGCTTCAGTGTGAAAAGCTACTGACAGTAGGTTCAAAGCTGTGAGAGTGTACCTCTGGAATTGGGGGCCCGTCTGCTCCACCAGCTCCAGAACCAGCTCCTCCCCATGAGCGGCAGCGTAACTCCTCAGGCCAGAGAGACACTGCTGGTTCAGGCACTCCTGCAGCTGTGGCCGTCCTCCGAGTCTCTGCTAGGACAGAGAAACTCAAGATTACACCATGTGACACACAGAAGATGAAGCAGAAGGGAATAAAAGCGTGTGACTCTAGTTCTGTATTAAACGGCTGAAGCGTCTCCTATAGAAACATACGGGCCGCTACAGGTTTACTGCGGTGAGTCTCGTCTGTTTGTCCTGGAATAACAATGGAAAACAGTCCCAGACACTGATGGCTACTAGTCGGAGTAGTTTTAGCACTATTAGTGCATTTCTCTCTGTTTCTGAACGAGTCTCTGCTGTGAACTAAACCCTCATGCTTTTCACTAGCGGACAGTGTCAATCATCTCTCACAGAGATGAGAGTACAATAACTGGTGACAGTTCACTAATTAATAAAATATCATCCGAAGGGGACCGTTAACAATTATCGTCACACTGCTTCTGTGGTGTCAGTGGTTCTCTCACCCTCTCCGGCAGCGATCCTCTGGTCCTCAGCTCCTCCAGAGCTTTTAGAGCCGCTGCCTTCCTCGCCGCCCTCTTGTTGCTCCCGGACCCCTCGGGGAACTCCTCCTGTCCCAGCCGGACCCGCAGCGTGAACCTGACAGAGGGAAACATGAGGAAGGAGAATATGTATTCTAATATTTATTTTTTGTGCACAATATGAACAAAGCCCATTTAAAGCTTCTACACGGGTTCATATCAGTCGCTTTCATTACGGTGTAGCTTTCAGCTCGAGCCGCACCTAAACGCCACAGGAGCTCAGAAACACATTTGATTGTTTCACGGCCGGATCTTGGACTTCTACAGACTAGTTCTCATCTCTACTGCAGTTTCCATCTTTCTAGAGCTTCCATTTCTCTTGTTCCTGTTTCTCTCTCGGTCATCACACTGTTTCTGTGGTTCAGTCGTTCTCTCACCCTCTCAGGCAGCGATCCTCTTCTCCTCAGCTCCTCCATAGCCGCTGACGCCCTCCAGGAACTCTTCCTGCCCGACCCGGACCCGTACTGGGAACCTGGTAGAGAAAGATGAGGGAGAAGGAGAAATACGTCAGTCTCAGCAGATTCTCCAGATTTCATGAAGCAAGTTTAGACAATGAAGTTAAATGCTTGATATTCATAATAATAATAAATCACTTAGATGGTGCTGGAGCTGGAGGAGAGCATGTCAGACTCCAGAGTCCTTTACATCCCTTTTGGCCATAGAGGAAAATCTGAGATAGTGTGTGAAAGGGAGAGGGCACGTGTAAGTGTGAGAGGGGAGTGTGTGTGTGTGGTAGAGTGCAAGCGTGTGCGAGAGAAAGTGCATATGTGTGTGCGTGGGGGGAGCGTGCGTGTGTGAGTGAGCGAGAGATGAAAGTGACGAGATCTAGAGGTTCTGTGTAGAAGATATGAAGATCACTGGTCACAGTTCCCTTTGATGATCATCGGGTTACAGCTGTAACTCACAGAGACTGGCAGCCGCTGAGAAACTTCAGTTCGGCCAACAGATGTTGTCTGATGTTCAGAGGAAGGAGATGGAGGACAGGTGGAGGACGGGTTGGGAAAGGTGGAGGAAGGAGATGGAGGAAAGGTGGAGGAGAGTAGAGGGAAAGGACGAGTGGTGAAAGTTGAGAGAAGGACAGAAGGTGGAGGATGGGTAGGGAAAGATGGAGGGAAAGCTTGAGGAGAGTAGAGGGAAAGGACGAGTGGTGAAAGTTGAGAGAAGGACAGAAGGTGGAGGAGGATGGGTAGGAGAAGGAGGAGAGGTGGAAGGAAAGATGGAGGAAAGGTAGAGGAGAGTAGAGGGAAAGAAGATGGAGGATGGGTAGGGAAAGATGAGGGAAGGCTTGAGGAGAGTAGATGGAAAGATGGAAGAGAGATGGAGGGAAGGCTTGAGGAGAGCAGAGGGAAAGATGGAAGAGAGATGGAGGGAAGGCTTGAGGAGAGTAGAGGGAAAGGAGGAGAGGTGGAGGGACAGATGGAGGAGAGATGGAGGGAAGGCTTGAGGAGAGTAGAGGGAAAGGCGAGGACGAGTGGTGAAAGAGGAAAGCTGATGGTGAGGGTGGATTCCTGTGAAAACAAAAACGAGAAAACTAAATGATCCTATGCTATGATGATAGACTACACATCGACTCTTAGTATTGATTAGATGTGTATTATCATTCAAAGACTAAAGACGTCATGCTAACACTAGCAATGCAGTCGAGAGCCTCAACACTAGTGTTACAGGTTCAAGATGTACTGATGATCCACAGGTTACAGTAGTAAACTTACAGCAGCTGTTGAGAGAGTTCAGCACTAGATGTGTTAACGTGACCTGGGACAGTGCACTGGTCCGGTGTGTCCTCTAATGAAGGCGACCTCGAGGCCTGTCCTCTGGCCGAGGGTGTAGAGCTGCGATACTGGGTGCTCCATTTCTGATGTTAGTCTGCGTTTCTTCTTTTATGCATTTACTGGCTGCAAGCAAACAAAGGTTGTAGGTTCATATAGGGCTGTCGCGATAACCGCAATATTGCGGTACCGCGCTATTGACAGGCCAACCGCAGAGGAATGCAAGTAACCGCAGCAACCGCGATATTCGCGTGTTTTCTTTGTTCACCCTTCTTGTTTTGAACTTCGTACCATGTGTATTGAATGTTAAATAAGTGAATGATAACAAGACTGTTTATAATGGTGATTTGTACGAGGTTTTGTGGATTTGGACTTAAGCCTGAACAGACAGTGAATGAGATCGACCGAGCGCGTCCGATTACCTGCGTCTGTCTTTGAAGTCAAGTCATGTAACGTTATATTCGTGAAAAGGTTGCCGTTTCCAAGGAAAGCGAAATATATTTGTCGTATCATCCTTTTAACATGTAAGGGTATTTACTATGAATGGCGTCAGCGTCAGAGCTGGTCAGCATTACACAGCGCGAGGAAAAAAGCAGTGAGTCACGCATTGCTTCAGCGTTACCCAAAAGCGAAGCATTGCTGGTCAGCTGAGCCTTGAAAAGTGGAGCTCAAAGTTAAAAAATTATTAACACCTTGTTTCATTACATCTATCATCTAATGAATCCAAGTTTTTGAATGTTTTCGTTGAATGAACGGTTTAATGTCTCACTCAAAGACAGTTCTGCCGGCCTAACAATGTGCGCGCTGTGTGACAGTCTTTCAACGTGCAGAGAACGCCGTTTAGTTTCGGTTTCATTGGTTATTGAAAATGTTCTTGTTTTTGTGCATGCTGACTACATCGTAACACGTTTTTATATAGCAACAAATAAATATAAATAAATAAATAAATGGCGGTAATACCGCATATCGCGCTATTGAGCCACTCAATTACCGCAAGGGAAATTCCTTTACCGCGACAGCCCTAGGTTCATAGCGACACCTACTGTGCTGGAGTGTTTTTGGCTACAGTATTAACGTCACAGAAACTGGCAGATGTTGAGTTTGTCACTAGATGCGAGACCTGGGCGCGTGAGGTGGTCCGGTTCGGCCTTCATTAATGGACACCTCTAGGCACTTCCGCTGACCATGAGTATAGACGCCTGATACTGCGCGTTCCATTTTTTTCCCCCTTCTATTTTGATATTCGTCCACAAGTACGTACGAAGGCTTGAGGACAAAGATGGAGAAAGGGTGATGTAAGAGGCTGGAGTATAGCAATCTTGGATGGTGAGGGTGGATGGCTGTGAAAACAAAAATCCAAAATTATCCTATGCTGTGATACAGTCCGCACATCGACTCTGGATTACAATACAACACACATCTAATCAATACTAAAAGACTCAGGATGCCATGCTAACACTAGCAATGCAGTCAGGAGCCGCAACACTAGTGTTACAGGTTCAGGATTCACAGTTTGTCACTAGATGTATGCATTACCTGTGTGTGCGCTTCCATCGCTAATGAAGACCTCCTGTCCCGTCTTCTGTCCGTAGGTACTGGTTAATTGAAGGAATGCGGAGAACAACAACAAAAAGAGTGTTATTTCATCAATGCATTTACTGGCGGTGGCAAATAAATAAGGTTCTAGAGCAGGAGTGTTTTCTTTATTGCTAAAATAAATAAAAAAATTCAATGAGGAAAATACAAACAAATAAGAGCACAAGTACACAAATAAAATTTAAATTAGCATAAAATAAGAAACAGAAACGACAGCTAAAATATCAGGGTCTTCCGACAACTCTTTCAGAAGACCCAGTGCATAATTTATTTTGCTGCCTAAAGTCAATAGATATTGCATGTATTATACAATTGAATAATAATATAATGCAGAATAAACTCACAGGAAGAAAGTCAGAGAATGAAGTAAGAACAGGAGTTGCTCCAAGTTTCTGCAGCAGAACTCAGATCACTGCATTTACTGAAAACACCTTTATGTGCTTCCGTCACTCCTTCAGCACACAGACCAAATCATTCAGAAACACAGAAATTAGCATTCCCATTATAAGTGACCACAGCTAAAGCTAGGAGGTGCAAACTCTTACATCACTTACATCAATAGCAGTGTGCAATACGTTGAAGCTCGCTTTGTTATAAAGGGAATCAGACCGACATTTTCTGATGAGCACTGTGAATCTAACACAGAGAGAGAAAGATGAGGAAGGGTTTTCCCGCAGGACACAAACTCACCTGAACGACCACAGCTGAAATCCTCCAGATCTTCTTATATAAGATCAAACCCGTGTCTCTGCCATGGAGAAAGAGAAGAACCTCAACGTGCATCAGCTGTGTCTCATTAACCAGGTCTCATTAACTGTGTCTCATTAACTGTGTCTCATCAGCTGTGTGTCATTAACCGGGTCTCATTAACTGTGTCTCATCAGCTGTGTCTCATTAACCAGGGCTGCGTCCGAAATCGCGTACTTCCATACTATATAGTATGCGAAAAACAGTACGCGAGCAGAGTAATATGTCCGAAATCATAGAATTCGTAAAACAGTAGGCGAAAAGTACCCGGATGACCTACTACTTCCGGCGAGATTCTGAAGTGCGCATACGATGGACACTTTACTATCCCATGATGCCACGGGAGAGGAGTTGTCGTTATATTTGAAAATGGCGGAAACCGGAGACGCAGGAGTTTTCAAGTGTAAGTACTGTATAAAACACTTTTGTTTCTTTGTGGTTAAATTGTGTTTGTTTAACATCATATAAGTAAACGATTGACTTGTTAAACGTTTAAATAATGTAAATCGCTGGTACAATTTTCTGAATTGGCTGCAAAATGACAATTTTATCATTATTATCGAACGAGCTAATGCCTGTCAGCAAGCTAACTGTTTTCTATAAACAAAGAGGTTCGTTGTTTCGCAGTTAAATGAAAAACGATTTTATTTCTCCTTTACCGGTGTTGTTATTATGAAATATTTATTGGCTACATAGCAAGCTACTGTTAACAAGTGTAGCTCAACTTGTCAATGTAACATTAATAGATTGACCATAGTTCATCACTAAGGGACCGTTCGGTATTTATGGAAAGGTCCACCGGAGGAAAATAGGGGAGGGTCATGTATTTTTATTCTTTGTTGAGGGGAGGGTCATCCAACTTTTTTTAGTCTAGGGGGAGGGTCACCCAACTTTTGTATTCATGAAAACAGCAAAATTTCAAAGTGGCTTGTTTGGTGCATATGTTTTCCATGTAGCTTTATGTAGCTCTCTCGGTCTCGGTCCCCCATCGCTATCAGATGGGTCTGACCCAACAAAAATCCAGTTTGGCGCTGTCTGACAGTGCGCGCGCACTTCAGAACGCGCTCAGAAAAAGTGCATCATGTACAGAACGCCAATGAAATGTTTACCCGGCATAGCTTTAAAGCACGAGCAAATAATGAACTTTTGTGATTGCGAATAAGTGCAGTGTCCTGTGAGTGTAACTCTACCGCGGCATTAACATGTGATATGAATGTACGTTGAGTGTATTGGGACTGAGGCGCCAGAACTGCAGCTGATAGAATGTGCGCTGTACGATACTACCATATTTTAGTTTACATTCTTATTGTGTTTCCACAACAATGTTAGTTAGTAAATCTACTGAAATTGCCACCATAACAGTGGGGTGTGATGTGTTAGACATAGGGCTACCACATTTTTAAATTACTAGTATTATTTGAAGTTAACAATAAAATACGCAGACCTACACCAAAAAACTAGTTGAGGATAAATTCTTTAAAATTGGGCAATTCCAGCGTTATGGACGTGACATTTGCAGTCAGAACTTGAAATATAAATTATCAGAAAATGCAATTAATACTGAAACGTCCCCCTTAATAAAGGAGTCAAGACATGAGAAAAATATCAGTCTACACATGCGTTTTATATTTAATATGAGCGAAATACACATGTGATGTGACACAACAAATCTTTAACTTTTAGGTGGCAAAATATTCTTTAATAATTCTACGAATTACACTGCGCAAAACAAAGTAGGCTAATAACCGGATGAAGAAGGGTCGGCCTCCACAGAACATAAAATATTTTTTTTTTTTTCGTGTTCGCATTTATGAGGGAAAAAACAATGTTACGGACGTGACAGTTCTCCGTTACGGACATGACCGCTCTGAAAGCGACTTTAAAACTTTCACAGAGTATTCAGAAAGCACAAAGCCTTTCTTTAAAGTAAATTTCGTTTTTTATTAATTGTATCTTAATTTCAATTAATGTTTCATTAGCCATTTGCCTGGATTTAATAAATAAGAACTAAATATAGTAGAAAATACATCATCATGACACGGAGTCGCCGGCGCGTGAACTGGACTCTCGTCTCATAGCCTAAATGAACCGAAACTCAGCGTAGGCTATAATGTAGCTACTTGCCTCACAGACTTGAGAAATATATAGAAAGCTTGATGTCTACTTTTAAACAGAACATTTAAAAACGAAAAACAGACTGCTCTCTGCTTATGTAATCCGTATGAAATCTGCATTTTTCTCTGGCGCATTACTGTGAAGATCGCGAGTCAGCATCGTCAACTTCATCTTGAAGCCAACACACTGACACAGACAAACCTTGTTTATTAATAAACAATTAAAATCTCTCCTTGCTATATTTGACATATTCATAATCCTTACTTTTGCCGGTTCTTTGTGGCAGCTTTTACTTTATTGGGAGCGCCACCCTTGTTACATGAACGCGTCACCACTGCATCAGCACCGAAAACATGATTTTTTTGTTTGTTTTTTAAATCTAAAATAAAAAATCATGATAGGAAACGAATTGTAGGTTTGGTCTATCGTTACAGCCTTAGTAAAATGAGAAAGCAGGAGTTTAGTCGTTTCCCATTTGTCATGGTTGTAAAAAAACAATGGCTATCTGAACATCTTTGCCAAGCAGTAGCCTACGTAATCAATAAATTATCGGAGAGGGTCATGCCTTTTTTCACAATCATTTTGGAGGGTCATAGAAAAATTTATTACTGGCGAAGGGAGGTTCAAGTCTTTTTTGACTACAGATCTCAAAACTCCTCCGGTGGCCCCTTAAATAAAAAAACGAACAGTCCCTAATGTTAAATTCTGTGTTGATTTTGCAGGGGCTGATGAACACACCCGTGTTCTTATAGAGTGGAGAGTGGCTAATGAAGTCCTCTTCACTGGAAAATGAAACGCTGCAATTAAAGGTTTTGAGTAAGTATACAAGACAAATGTAATACTTAATTTTATTCAAGTGCTGTAGATTCAATGGTAAGTTATTTGTAGATGTAAACATTTATACTGCTCTAACTGCATTTCTTTTATGCTTGATTTCTTTGCATTTATTGCAGAGTTTTTATCACAGAGCAGAGCCTAGAGGGCAAAATGTCTGCTGTTCAGATTTAAAAAAATGGGAAAACCTGAAACAAAAATATAAAGTGAGTTTTTTTTATGATTATTATAGTTCACCCCAAAATGAGAATTCTGTCATGATTGAATCATGCTCATGTTTGGCCCTGTAATGTAATCATTTAACGGATTATATGTTTTACAATATAACTGACTGTCTTGGTATTCTGTTTATAAATATTTGTAGGATCTGAAATGTCCGCAGACTGGGGTGAGCACTGAGGATGGGGATGTAACAGCAGCGTCCTGGAAATGGTATTCTGCCATGGATGAGGCAATAGGGGGCAGACCCTCCATCACACCACCCACCCTTATTGCCTCATCTGGTCCGGATGTTGCTGTTACCTCTCCATCCTCAGTGAGGTCAGAGCGTGTAAGAGTAGGGAGGAAAAGAAAAGAAGTTGAGGAGCTGATCCGAGAGATGGAGGAGAGGGAAGCTGAAAGAGAACAAGATGCCATTGAAAGGGAGGAGAGGCGCTGGAGAGAGATAGAGGAAAAGGAGGAAAGAAAAGAAAGAGAGTGACGAGAGCATGAGAAGAGGCTAGAACAGGAGGCCAGAGAAAGAGAAGAAAAAAGAGACCGAGAAGTGAGAGAGAGAAAGGGAGACAAAAGAGAAAGAGGAAAGATTTCTTCAGCTTTTAGAAATAATTGCAAAAAAATAATATTAATAAAGAAATCAAATGATACACACTCTTTTGATTTTTTTTTTGTTAGTAAGTTCACGGTGTCATGCTGTTTTAGCAAGTTTTATTACAAAACACTAATTCCCAGGGATTTACAGTAGCTAGATTGTCAGTTGTAATTTATTAATTAATAATTAAATTGTTTTGTGTGTGTATTTTGTAGCAGATTCCAGAAGGTTTTTGAAACCAGCAAATTCCAGGTATATCTGAAAAATATATTGTCTTACTATGAATGCCGCACTGTAGAAAAATACCCACACACTTCAGACATCTTTAAAATGTATTTGCTTTATTTTTGTGTATTTAACTTTTAAATGGATACAGAATACAAAGCTTAAAACAAAATCACATAACTTTGGCATAAAGTAGTATAATAGAGCTTAAAGCACCACCAAAAGGAAAAGTATTAAAACATTTTTATTATGGTGTCATCATGAGGAAAGACAATGAACTTCAGCAGTTTCAGTAAGGTAACTTTCACAGGCTTCAAAAAGATCTAAAGGGACTTTGATAATAGCAATCTCATTTGTAGGGCATCACTTTAAAATTATTCAATATATGTTTCTTTCAACGCATGTGTACAAGATGAGGACTCTACGCCTTGGACAATTTTTAGATTTCCACTTGAAGAAAATAATTTGTAAAACATTAAGCTCAAATACGTGATATGTAGTTAGGATTTTAAAGGTTTGGAATACAAATTCACACACCGCCTAAGGCAGTGTGCCAGTGGTTGGTGTGTCACCTCTAGGGACCACTGAAGCTCCGAGATCCCCTGTCGATTAGCTTGGGTCTGCAATATCCCCAGTTACCATGTGCAGCCGCGAGGAGACCCGACAGGAGTCTTGGTGATGGAGAGGCTTTGTCCAGCGGCAGTGAGCTGTGAGACAGAGGGATGCACACAGATAGCTATGCACCTCTCTAACTACTACTGCACTGTAAAGGAACACCAGCACCTCAACATCCTTTTCCCACCCATGGTGGCAATCTGCTTTCACTGCAGCAATCAGGGACTGGATGGACTGCCCTGAAAGTCGGATGTTGGGGCGGAGGTCAGCTCCATCTTCAAAATACAGCCGAAGAATTGGCACAGCAGGATTCAGGTGGCAGTAGGTTGTAGGGCTCACAATCTGTAAACGTTTATATAGTTTTAATGCAGAATACAATTTGAATCAACAAAAACACTTGTTTCCTGTGTTGGCTTATTTATAAATATAATATGTATGTATTTATATGTATATGATCCATTTCTTATGCATGATGTATTTGAATATATGTCTGTGTGTATGTGTATATATATATATATATATATATATTATACATAACGTTACATACATACATACATACATACATACACAAGCAAACAGGCACACAGCTTGTGCAATTACCATCAATACAGGTACACACAGACACACATGCATATGTATCTATTGATTCATTCATGTTTATTCATTGATGGTAATATCACAAGCAAATCAATTGTTTTTTCCTTGCCAAAAATCAACATCTGTCATTGTTCATAGGTTTGTGTGTGTTTTCTGAGGTAATAATTATTAGGTAAATAAATGCTACTTACGTTATTTGAAAAACTCCGCTAAAGCTCTCGACGAAGGCGTGATCTGCGAGTAGCTGACCGACGCCTCCTCTGGATTGTGAGCTCGAACAACATATAAAAACATAGTGCGAAGTTGGTGCAGTCAGTGGAATGGGCTCTTTAAATTTTCGCGCTGTTATGACAGCGTATGTCACGTGACAATTACAACATGGCGCATGTAGTACGTCCGGACTCATTCATACTACCCGTATTCATACTATATAGAACGTACTTTTTTAACCGTCGCGAAGTACGTTCTTATTTAAATGTAGTACCTACTCACATAGTACGCGATTTCGGACGCAGCCCAGGTCTCATAACTGTGTCTCATTAACTGTGTCTCATCAGCTGTGTGTCATTAACCGAGTCTCATTAACTGTGTCTCATCAGCTGTGTCTCATTAACCAGGTCTCATTAACTGTGGCCGTTTCTCAATATGCGTTCTTGTCTGTACTTGTGTTCTTGTGGACTTGTGAAACGTCATCAGTCGCTGCCCAAGTACTGTTCCAATTCAAAGTTCACATCTTGCCAAGTCCAGTTCAAATCCCCGGATGTGTTCTTGATCCGCCCCTTTTACCGAGGATGCATCGAGAGGTGACTTGTGCGGACTTGAGATAACCAGGTATCCCAGAATGCATCTCGCACCAACCAGCAAGCGTCAATAACAGAGGAGAAAACCCGCGTAATATCAAAATACTGCTGTTATTGTGTCACGAAATGTAATTTTAATAGTGTTTCAGGCGAGAATGTAGTTGTTTAAAGCTCAAATCTGTGGTTTATTTATAAAGATAGCGCCTATTTGAAAAATGTATCTGACGTTTTCGGAGTTGTGAGATCCAGGCGATCACCGGGAGTTCAGCGCTCATTAACCCCGACTGGACCAGCTTTCCCTCGGCTAGTCCTTCTGATGTTTGCCGCTGGCTCTGGTGTCTCTAGTCTAGTGGTAATATGAGATATAATTTGTCTTGTGTATAAGTCGATCAGAATCAGAATCAGAATCAGAAAGAGCTTTATTGCCAAGTGTGCTTGCACACACAAGGAATTTGTTTTTGGTACTGAGGCTTCCAGTGGACATATACAGATACAAATACAACAAGAAACATAATACTACAAATTACAAGAATAAAAAATAAAAATATAAATATATGAGAATAAAAGTATCACAGTTGGGTTTAGTCAGAATAGACATTTCCAGATTTACAGATTATGAACATATTTACAGTGTTTTGAATATTATAAATAAATAAATCTACATATAAGTATCACCTGAGTTGTAGGGTATTGCACTAAACAGTGGGAGTATTGCACTTAAAGGCGTATGCATTGGGAGGAGTGTTAACTGTTCAGGAGGGAAATGGCCTGTGGGAAGAAACTGTTCCTGTGCCGAGATGTTCTTGTGGCCAGTGATCTGAGTCGCCGTCTTGACGGTAACAGTTCAAACAGGAGGTGTCCAGGGTGAGTGGAGTCTGTGATGATTTTACCTGCTCTCTTCCTCACTCTGGAAGAGTACAGGTCCTGGAGGGTTGGCAGGGGGGCACCAATAATCCTCTCCGCAGTCCGGACTGTCCGTTGTAGTCTCCTGATGTCTGATTTGGTAGCTGAACCAAACCAGACAGTGATGGAAGTGCATAAAACAGACTCAATGACGGCTGAGTAGAACTGAATCAGCAGCTCCTGTGGCAAGTTGAACTTCCTCAGCTGGCGAAGGAAGTACAGTCTCTGCTGGGCCTTTTTCACAGTGGAGTCAATGTGATTGTCCCACTTCAGGTCCTGAGAGATGATAGTGCCCAGGAACCTGAATGACTCCACTGCTTCCACAGTGCTGTTCATGATGATGAGTGGGGGGAGTGCTGGGCTGTTCCTCCTGAAGTCCACGATCATCTCCACTGTTTTGAGCGTGTTCAGCTCAAGGTTGTTATAACTGCACCAGACAGCCAGCTGTTCAACCTCCAGTCTGTAAGCAGACTTGTCGCCGTTTTGGATGAGACCGATGACAGTGGTGTCGTCTGCAAATTTCAGGAGCTTGACAGAGGGGTCTTTAGAAGTGCAGTCATTAGTGTACAGGGAGAAGAGCAGTGGGGAGAGAACGCACCCTTGGGGGGCACCAGTGCTGGTGGTGAGAGTCCTGGATGTGAGTTTCCCCAGTCTCACTCGCTGCTGCCGGTCCGTCAGGAAGCTGGTGATCCACTGACAGATCGAGGATGGTATGGAGAGCTGGGTCAGTTTGGCTGTGAGAAGACCAGGCATGATGGTATTGAAGGCCGAACTGAAGTCCACAAAGAGGATCCTTGCATAAGTCCCTGGTCTGTCGAGATGTTGCAGGATATAATGCAGTCCCATGTTGACTGCATCATCCACAGACCTGTTTGCTCTGTAAGCAAACTGAAAGGGATCCAGCAGGGGTCCAGTGATGTCCTCCAGGTGGGCCAACACCAGTCTTTCAAACGACTTCATGACCACAGACGTGAGAGCGACAGGTCTGTAGTCATTAAGTCCAGTGATTTTGGGTTTTTTGGGGACAGGAATGATAGTGGAGCGTTTGAAGCAGCAGGGAACTTCACACTGCTCCAATGATCTATTGAAGATCTGCGTGAAGACCGGGGCCAGTTGGTCAGCGCAGGCTTTTAAACAAGCAGATGAGATGCCGTCTGGGCCTGAGGCTTTCCTAGTCTTCTGTTTTTTGAAGACTCGGCTCACGTCCTCCACACAGACCTTAAGCTCAGGTAGGATGGCAGGAGGGGGGAGTAATGGGAGTGCAGGAGGTGATGGTGAATGTGTGAGGTGCAGATCAGACCGGGTGTGTGGTGTGAATGAGGGCTTTTCAAACCTGCAATAAAATGAGTTTAAATCATCAGCCAGGTGTTGATTGTCCACAGATCGAGGGGATGGTGACTTGTAATTGGTGATGTTCCTCAGGCCATTCCAGACTGATGATGGGTCGTTGGATGAAAACTGTTTTTTCAGTTTTTCAGAGTAGTTCCTTTTAGCAACTCTGATCTCCTTTGTCAATCTGTTTCTGGCCTGGTTATACAAGATTTTATCCCCACTTCTGTAGGCATCCTCTTTGGCATGACGAAGGTGTTTGAGTTTCCCAGTAAACCATGGTTTATCATTAGTAAATGATAAGAATATCCTGGTAGGAATGCATGTATCCTCACAGAAACTTATATATGATGTTACAGTATCTGTGAGCTCATCCAGATCGTTGGTCTCATTAAGTTTGTTCCATGGCAAATCGTTTTGGCTGAGGGCAAAGTGAAGTTTCATAACTTTATATATTTAGGCTATTTAACTTTAACTTTGTAGCCTATTAGAGAGCTGACTTATGTTTGACCGAATCGTTTGCTTTATTTCTTATTGTATAGCTTCTTATTAGGCTACGTATACTTTTATACTGGATATTATTGATCATTAAAACTTTTTTATATATATTATTTTACTATACATTCTCTTCACTGTATGTACATGTATAATAAAATAAAATAAAATGACACAACCCTGTCTCTGTTTGTTAAATGTCAGTTTTAATGATGTTCAATAATGTTTCATATTTTTAAAATGAAAACTAAAAGAAGCAGGGTTGTGTTTTATATTTCGTGTTGTTATAAATATATGCAGTGAAGATAATCAATGTGCGTTGCCTGAACCACATTTGTAGGCAGAGTGGTGTTTTATTACATATTTCGTTTTATTGTTGATGAAAAGAGGCAGAGTTGTGTTTTATACCATATTTCGTTTTATTGTTGGCTAAAATATACATAAAGAGATAACCGGAGTAGCCAGAGCGTGTTGAGTGACGCGATCAAGAACGCTGCTGTTCCATTTGCAGAATAACCGGACTTGCGTCCTCTCGTCCTCGGGAGTTCGTTCTCCTGAGTCGAACTTGGCAAGTCTGAACTACCAAGGACGCAAGTCCGAAGTTTGCGTACTTGGTATTGAGAAACGGCTTGTGTCTCATTAACTGTGGGACATTAACCGGGGCTGCGTTCGAAACCGCACTCAATGAGTATCTTGATATTGATGAAACTTGCTCATTTTGTGGTAGTATTGTTGAAGAAACAGCTGCCCATTTATTTTGTGAATACATTTAAAGGGGCTATATGGAACTTTTTCCCCAAAATAAACGTAACAAAAGCCTTTTTATTTTACCATTTATGACTCAAACATCTCCTGATGAGCATACTGACACCTTGTCCGCTCACAGTGGGTGCACCTATAAGCAGTGGTTAAATTGGGCCGGGGCTCTCCGGGGCTCAGCCCCGGCACATAAGCCTGCTCGTTTCAGTTGCCTACTGGAAATTATGTCACATAAAATTTGATGAAAGTGATGCTTTTGAAAACATATTTCTGACAATAAATGAAAGATTTTTGAAATGGCATGTCTATTTTGTCTCGGCGAAGCTGAGAACAATCGGAACACGGCCGTATTCTTGTTCAGCTGCTTAATCTCGTCTCGTTGTCAGTCGACCATGATCGCGCACCGCTCGCGCACGCGCATCTGGGTGACACGGATAAATGTATGCCGTAGTTGCGCGGGATGTGGAAGCGCGCAAAAGTTCCAGAAATGTACAAAAAGTGCCCTGGCCTTGAATGACAAGGTAAAGTAAATACGACTAAATCAAAATGAAATAAGCAAGACTAGGTTGACCATGTGATTTTTCTCAGGAGATGTTTTGAGCATTTTACTTCAGACACCGGATTATCAGCAAACTGCCAAGAGAACTGCTAGCTGGCTACTCAAAATAAACTAGCAATATATTCAGTCAGCATATTTGTATTTGATCTGTGTGAATTACAGAAAGACTTGCTAGACCTACATTTAGCTACCAAGCAACCTTTCCACAAGGATAGATTGATTTTATTTGTGTGACTTGCATATCTTGATGAGAAATGATGCAGAGTAGGATGAGTGTGTGTGTGTGTGTGTGTGTGTGTTGTAGTAGTAAAGAGAGAGAATGGGAGAAGGAAGTGTGTGTGAGGTGGACCTGGGGCCTCATTTATAAAACTGTGCATAGGATCCTTACTAAAAGTGTACGTGCGCCAGAAAGCCAAAAATGGCGTACGCATAAAAATATTCAGACTTATAAAACCGTGCGTACGCCCGAACCTGCGCAGAATTCACTTTATAAATCCCAGTTAGCGGAAGATTGTGCGCACATGCGTCTCCTCCCCGAAACAACCATATATGGAGCTTACAACGCCTAGTTTTACTATGCATATCCTCATCTGCATATCATTTGCATATGATTATTCATCCACGTGATAACATGTTTAACGGTACAAGACATTTGGAAAATATGAAATGCGGATTTGCTGTCACATTAGTTACATTAATAAAAATCATTAGTAGCCTATCCTTGCCTTGTTTTTGAATAAATAAATCAAGTAGTGCAAAATACATTTCGGAGAAAGTTTTTCTCAATCTTTTCCACCGGCCAAGGAGTATTTTTAATTGATTTATGTTTTTAATGGAAACAGATAGACCTTGTTGTGAATTATTTGCACAAAACTATTTTCTCAGACAATCTACTATTATCATGATAAGCAATTATCTCTGTAGTTAAACATTAAAACACAGCATGCCAGAGGAAAAGTGTTCGAAAGCATTGCATCACAACAAATATTTCTATTTATTGAATATAAAAAATGTTGTAACTTCTCAGTAATGATTTCATGTAATTTAAGTGTTTAACTCCATTAATCAGAATGGCATATTTAATCTAAATCTTTACAACAGAAGTAAAACAAAGTTTAAATCATTATTTTATTTATTTAAACTGTTATTGTGAACATGCACTGTATTTATGATTAGGACTTATAATGAAGATTTACGGTTTTAGATGCGTTACGCCCGTTTCACACATACTCCGTGTGCAGTGCGTATGCGGTGCGTATTTTTTTCCGTACCCATGTTAACAGGTTAGAGCTTTCACACTGCACACGGATGCGGTCCGTCGATCCGTTCCAGTTGCGTTGCGTATGCAGCAGTGCAGCGATCGTTTACGCACAGAGTCTATTTTTGCTGTGCTGCACGCGCTGAATTAAAGTGACAGCGCATAGTTCGCGGTCAAAATGGACACAGATTGACATGAAAATGTAGTAATTTCATCATAAATGCATTTAATTAAATAGAATGTAGTAATCTCACCAGTAATGCATTTAATTACATCATTTAATTAGATCAGTTTTTTTTACCGGGGTAAAGTAAGGAAACCTACTTCAACAAGGACATATGCTAATGAAGGACACTCGACTCATTCGTGGAGGTGGAAAAACAAGTTATTTGTGACATGCAAGATTTATTGTATAAATATTTAAATTATGCAAAAGAAAATGTATGTTTTTGTTTTTGTCAATGTTAAGTTTTAATTTAAAATGTTTGCGATGTTAATAAGTAGGCTACATGTTTAAATGTTTTATAATATATCTAGCCTAAAATTAATGCATTGAATACTAGGGATAGCCTACGTGTTTTAAATCTATTTAGTTTAAACTTGAACATGTCTGTGAAAGAGTGACATAACTAACTGTGTACAAAATCGAAATGCTGAAATTTTTTTTTATATTAGTTTATAAAAGATGCTGATAGATATAGTGATTAAAATAACAAAAATTGTGAATGAATGTTGTGGTACAGCCGTGGATCAGTTGCGCACTGCAAACGGAACATATGTGAAAGCACAATAGCACTTGCTGCTCCTGCGCCGCATACGCACCGCAACACGCACCGCATACGCACTGCACACGGAGTATGTGTGAAACGGGCGTTAGATGCTATATATGCGTCAGTTTCACTAAACGGCCCAACGCGCTCGCTGGCGCGGACATTTAAGAAGGGATGGATGTTTGCTTCATGTGATAGGCTTGGTGAGTGAAATTATATTTGTATTATCTTTCTGTATATGTATTTTTTTTTTAGATTTTTTGTCTAAAAGTGACCAAAAAGACATGTAACTCCAGCTCATCCATCGGTGTCGCCAAACTGCTCCATCTCCAAAATGTTCGTACGCATGGGTCAGAGTTTGCGTGCAGGTGCGCAAATTTTCCCGTCAAGTTTGTTTTTATAAATCACAACTTGTGCGTCGGATGTGGCGTACGCCTCTTTCAGGGCCTGTTTTGTGCGTACGCAATGGTTATAAATGAGGCCCCTGGTCACCACAGACCCAAATCTTCTCAGCTGTTGCTACTGTCATATGCTGCACTGTCTCTTCATGTGCACATTATGTTTGGCACATTGTATGGGTCAATATATATCATAAGGTAATACAATGTGTAATCAAGTGATGACTGATTAACAGTAATGTAAATGCTAAATGTCCTAATACCTGTTGCTACAACAATGCAAAGTATATGCTCTTAACCTTGCAGTTTTTCACATATCATGTAATACTCAATTTCTCCATTTCTTTGCACAAAACTCTCCAGAAAGTGCCATTTAATGGTTTATTTTTCAAAAAAAATTCCAGGGGGGGCATGCCCCCGGACCCCCCTAGGGAGAGCACCCCCACATAATAAATCCCAATTTAACCCCTGCCTATAAGCCTGTATCCTATTTTTCCTATTTTCTGTTGGGTCGGATTTTCCCGCGCTGTCTGCGGATGTGACGTCAAGCGCGTTCATGTTAAACGTTTCAGATCACTCTGCCACCACCGCTAGTCAGCAAGTAGCCTACACTCGCAAGCAGTGCAATGGATTTTGCGATTTTGTGACTGTTCTTACCTCTGTAAACATAATGTTGGCCTCCTTGCAGCAGATGACTTGTGAAGTGTGCATGTAGGAGCGTTGCGAGAGCGAGCAGAAAGGAAGAGCAGTTCTGTTTTTTGGCCACAGGTGTCAGTCGCGAGTTTAAATTTCAGAAAAACGCATATAGCCTCTTTAAGGTTGATTTAAGTTGTTATATTTTAAACCCTACTAATGTGACCCACAGTTTTATCCTTATAACAATATAATTTTTTTATTAAGAAACCCCCAAATCGTCATCTCTCGAATATGTTGTTAATTTCTTTATTTTATACCCCAAAAGTTTCTCCTGTAAGTTGTCCTCTTTTTCTTGATGAATTTACCTCTCGTTTCATCCCTCAGGCTTATAACAATTTTTTTTTTTTTTATGTATTATGAACTATTTAAAGATATTTAGCCTTGTTATTGTTCTTTTTTCCTGTGTATAAATATCATATTATGATGTACACAAACCAATGATCTTTATGTTTTCTGTTTTGTCATTATGATTGTTCATTGTTAGATACAACTATGGTATCTTTCCATGATCTTGTATGTAATAAGTTTATAAGTTTAAATGATATGAGCGACAGGTGCACTAACACTTCATAACATCAGTAACTCGACAGCACAACCTAGAACAGTTTTCCTCTGCGTTTGTAATGTCTGCACAAGGAGACGGGCCGCTGCTCGAAGATCTCTCCTTTGGAGAAACTGTTGACTTTATACTCGAAAAATGTAAGTATCGCTCCTTAAAAATTAATATTACCTCAGAATGAATTGCATTGTTAACCCACCCCAAAACTTAAACAAAATAATAATATTAAATGCTGACCAATACTTAATTATATTACTTTTTTTATATACTAAAAATTAAATAATTTAATAAAACAAGCAAAATGTAATTTGTTTTGTCATATGACATAGTTATGCATGAATACAGACACTTGCTAAATGCAGTGAAACATCTACATTTTCAGTCAAGAAAAGAATTAATGCATTCATTAATTAAATAATTATATACTGACAACAATAAGAAACATGAATAAATGAGTAAAAGAACAAATAAAAGTAACCATCACAATAAACACATTCATATAGCCTACAAGTCAACAACACATGAAACAAAGCTTTATTCAAACTACAAGCATGTATTTACAGGCGCTGAACCCCAAATCCTACGGCCATCTCAACACAGCGGTTCCCATTCTGCGGCTTTATTCTGATGAATTCACCAGAGGTGAGCGTGCCTTCGTGCCGGAGCTTGTTGCTGCGCTGCACTTCACAATCTGAGGCAATAAGGGCAGGTGGAGAGATGGAGGGACTCATAAGGGCAGGTGGAGTGATGGAGGGACTCATAAGGGCAGGTGGAGTGATGGAGGGACTCGTAAGGGCAGGAGGAGTGATGGAGGGACTCATAAGGGCAGGTGGAGTGATGGAGGGACTCATAAGGGCAGGAGGAGTGATGGAGGGACTCATAAGGGCAGGTGGAGTGATGGAGGGACTCATAAGGGCAGGTGGAGTGATGGAGGGACTCATAAGGGCAGGTGGAGTGATGGAGGGACTCATAAGGGTAGGAGGAGTGATGGAGGGACTCATAAGGGCAGGTGGAGTGATGGAGGGACTCATAAGGGCAGGTGGAGAGATGGAGGGACTCATAAGGGCAGGAGGAGTGATGGAGGGACTCATAAGGGCAGGTGGAGAGATGGAGGGACTCATAAGGGCAGGTGGAGTGATGGAGGGACTCATAAGGGCAGGTGGAGTGATGGAGGGACTCATAAGGGCAGGAGGAGTGATGGAGGGACTCATAAGGGCAGGTGGAGAGATGGAGGGACTCATAAGGGCAGGTGGAGTGATGGAGGGACTCATAAGGGCAGGTGGAGTGATGGAGGGACTCATAAGGGCAGGAGGAGTGATGGAGGGACTCATAAGGGCAGGTGGAGTGATGGAGGGACTCATAAGGGCAGGAGGAGTGATGGAGGGACACATAAGGGCAGGAGGAGTGATGGAGGGACTCATAAGGGCAGGTGGAGTGATGGAGGGACTCATAAGGGCAGGAGGAGTGATGGAGGGACTCATAAGGGCAGGAGGAGTGATGGAGGGACTCATAAGGGCAGGTGGAGTGATGGAGGGACTCATAAGGGCAGGTGGAGTGATGGAGGGACTCATAAGGGCAGGAGGAGTGATGGAGGGACTCATAAGGGCAGGTGGAGTGATGGAGGGACTCATAAGGGCAGGTGGAGAGATGGAGGGACTCATAAGGGCAGGAGGAGTGATGGAGGGACTCATAAGGGCAGGAGGAGTGATGGAGGGACTCATAAGGGCAGGTGGAGAGATGGAGGGACTCATAAGGGCAGGTGGAGTGATGGAGGGACTCATAAGGGCAGGAGGAGTGATGGAGGGACACATAAGAGCAGGAGGAGTGATGGAGGGACTCATAAGGGCAGGAGGAGTGATGGAGGGACTCATAAGGGCAGGTGGAGTGATGGAGGGACTCATAAGAGCCGGTGGAGAGATGGAGGGACTCATAAGGGCAGGTGGAGAGATGGAGGGACTCATAAGGGCAGGAGGAGAGATGGAGGGACTCATAAGGGCAGGTGGAGTGATGGAGGGACTCATAAGGGCAGGTGGAGAGATGGAGGGACTCATAAGGGCAGGAGGAGAGATGGAGGGACTCATAAGGGCAGGAGGAGTGATGGAGGGACTCATAAGGGCAGGTGGAGTGATGGAGGGACTCATAAGGGCAGGTGGAGAGATGGAGGGACTCATAAGGGCAGGAGGAGTGATGGAGGGACTCATAAGGGCAGGTGGAGAGATTGAGGGACTCATCCATGGCACCGTTTCCAGGATTCAGCTCTGGGCTCCTCATCCTCAGTGCTCACACCAGCCTGCAGACTTCCGATTCCAACAAAAATGCACAAACATAACACAAAAGCAGTCATTTTAACAGCACAATGTCATTTGATTTATGTATTAAAAATAACAAAAATGACCTTACTTTATATTTGAGTAAAATCCCTAAAACCGTTTTTTCCCAACAAATGCTGCAATCATCTTCCCTTGCAGGTCCTGCTCCACCACAGAAGATCTGCAGCAAATGCACAGAAATCAAGAATCAGAAAAGTGTTGTAATTTCTCCGTTGTAAATTACAATAATTCAAATAAACTACAACTTAAGATTTAATAGATTTTGTTATCCATTTCTGTAGTATACTCACTCAAAGCCTTTAATGGCAGCATTCAGCATCATAAGGGTCTCTCCACCGGATAAACACGCGTGTTCTTCTGTCCCTGTAACACACAGACAAGATTCACATGACCTGTGATATATGAGCTCAACACTACATTTACATGTTGAGGTTGTAGCTGATGTGTTAACTCACTTTTTATCCAACTTAAATGTTCCTCAATTTATCAACAGTAATAAGGGGACAAATAAAATATATAACATGTTTAGTTACTTTATAGATTTGTTTATTTACCTTATTTAGAGCACATTTGTCTAATGTAAGAAGTGTTGACAACAGTGAATTATCCTACATAATAGCACACATAACATTACATTTCTCAGGTGTCTTTTTCATGTTGTGATGTGCTCATCTGCAATACTTATACAATACTTTCCTTTCAGATGTAAATAGACATTTTAAATAAGCGTGTTTAAGATGTATATATGGTTATGTAAATCCACTTTAGAGACGTAACGTTACGTGTGCTTACTGGAGCTCCCGTTAGCTATACATAATAACACATTTTTACAGCAAAATCACAATATACTATACTGTCTAACTTCTTTAGTAGTTTAACACATACGATTTAAACACAAGGTCATAAGGGCCTTGTGTTTACTCACATTTGAAAATACCCGCGTCGCTGATCTCTGTGATGTTGATAATGACGTATCCTCTCGCGTGGCCTCCTGGGATAGAAGAGTATCCACAGTATCCATCGGACGAGCACTCAAAAATCTGTGCAGAAGCAGTAAGCCATCCGGGAACTTCTCGCCTACTCTTTTATGAATACTGACTGTTGGAACTATTTCCTTGTTTTGTAATTTAACTTAACAATTAATTACTTTATTTTGTTTCACCTTAAATAATTTGCATGATGATTTTATTGATTTAGATACAGAATATTAATGTTATTATTTTGGTTAATTTGAGTATTTTTTTGGGACTTTTATTTTGAAAGTATTGAGCACCTGTTTGCACCTATATAATGGTGGTCACATTTAGGACAGGCAGGCACTGGGAAAGGTTGTTGGGTTTTTTTTACCACACTCACACATACAGGGTAAGAGAGGCTGCAGACGACATTTGTTTGTACGCTTGCTTATTGGAAATAAACCGCATGAACGATATGCTTGGCTGGACATTGGACTCTTTTGCTGTGCCCGTGCGTAAGATTCGATCTTTCAGTGCCTCAGTGGCGGTTTGATTTTGAGTTTGTTTATCTACTTTTGATTTCTTGTTTGAGTTAAATTGAAGGAGGACAAATCGCCATTACACTGACGTTTCGAACGTACTGCTTCCTTCACGTACTGTTTTCGCCTACTACATAGTAGGAAAGTAGGCATCTTCGAACGCACTATAAGTATAGAGGGAATGCACGTGACGTCACCGTTGCCGGAGTGACTGCGGTTACGCCCACCTAAGTGGCAAAAAGACTGAGCGGCAGCATTGGTTTTCAGCGTGAATGCTGCGGAAAAACACACAAATCGCGTCTAAAACGGGAAAGAGCTTTGAGACTGACTGTACAACTAGATTTGACAAGAAATATGAGGTATATTTTTACAGACTACCTAAAGCTACAGAACAGAGAAGCAAATAGATCGCTGCAATTCATAGAAACAACTGGACTCCAGGCAGAGAAAGGTGGATTTGCAGTTATCATTTTTGTGTCAATATGCTGAATTTAGTGGTAAAATCATTCTCTATATATTGTATTGTTATATATTGCAGTGACAACTCATCAATCAAATATTTACCACTGTATATTCTGTATAATTTGACATTTTTAAATAAACACGGACAAAAAAACTATACAAGTTTTAAGTCTAGACGATATGATGATATATATAACATTGATATAAGTGATCACCTGGATTTAGACCTGCCTATATTGTATTTATATAAAGCGTTCACAGGCAAATTTGCTGTTTGTATTTCCCCGGTGTCAAAATCAGGCACATATAAATGTCAGGAAACACGATTCCTGGCTGCATGTCAATATCCATGGATCACTGGATCTTTAGTAAGTTGTAAGGAACACTATATTGAGTCCAATCTTTAGTTAAAACTGATAATCGTTTGTTTTACTTGCGTTTTCGCAGTTTCTCCTATTAAATCCAGTCACGCAGCTGCTCTTCTGCCACTCAGTCCGGCTGAGGGGGCGTGTTCCGGCGGGAAAGTGACGTTAATGCATTCCCTCTATACGTACGTCTGAATCTCGCGATAATTAGTATGTCACACAGGTAATTCTGGCCTACTCTTTTATGATTCGTACATACTTTTCGCTCGCCTACTCTTTTTCCCCTACTAAAAGTAGGGAAGTATGCGGTTTCGAACGCAGCCCGGGTCTCATTAACTGTGGGACATTAACCATGTCTTATTAACCAATCACATTACAGCTTTGACTCGTAAAAGTGGAAGAATGCACTAAGAATGCAACGCGCCAAAAAACGAAAGAAGAAAAGTGGAGGAATGCTGGGATGCTTCTCAATATCCCTCCTCGTCTCCTCACTCCTCCGTCCTCCATCCTATGACCCGGAAACCGATCGAGCTCAACCATCATACTATCGCTAATGCTTCAATATTTCAGTGAATGTAAGTGAGCAATGCTAATATTCTGATTTTAAATTTGAATTATTAGCAACTCCTGAAATACGTAATCCCATTGATAATACCAGAGTACTGAGCAGTTAAAGTAAATAAACTCGGCTCATAACATGGACGCAGTTATTGCACTGACGGAGCAAGAACAATGTAAGTGTCTAAAACACAAGCACAGCTCAATTAAATGGTAAAGCTCGCCCTCTTTAACAATACAGTTAAACTAAATATACGAAGCTAACGTTGTAAAAAGCTGAAAAAACCTCAATAACAGTGAAATAAGATCGCATGATTTATCTGTCAATCAGAGGCATGTAAAACTGTAGTTCGTTACAATAGCAACAATGGCCTCCCAGCACATTATCGGTAGAACGAAAAAAAAAAAAAAAAGAGTATTTAATTAATGTTAACCCGTACCCCACTTCATTTTTTTTTTTTTTTACTGGCACTTTTTTATTCATAGGCTACTGTTGTAAATCTCTCTTTTTTTTATGGGTCCTCTCACTTAACCTTCTTTGCTTTCAATTTTGAAATGATTCAAATGAAACATTCAAATGATCTTTCCTGCACTTATAACAACTTCAACTCTTCATAAAATGGTTGAATCATTATAACAAGGGGATTTGGCTATTGTTTCCCTTTACTCTTTATCAAAACCACTTCACAAAAACAGCATGATTGCAAAGACAGCAAAGTCCCCAAAAAACATTGTATTGAAAATATAAAGGCAACTTAGAAGCTTGAAGGGCACACACAAACATAACACAAAGCTGTTGAATCTTTGTATAAAACTCAAACAAAATAGTCCATATAGAGAAAGTTCAAGGGTAGTAAGTCCGTGCAAGCAAAATATAAATGGCAAAGACAATACTCAACAGTCCTGTCTCAGTCCTTTTCTGCTTTGGGGTAGGTAGGCAATTTAAAGTCCGGATGGAAAAACAATGTCCCCAAAAAGAGAAAAAAGTATAAATCCACTGGTTCAAGGCCCCACAAAAAACAGGTTATCCTCCAGCTGGAAAAAAGTCCCCAAGGTATAGTCCACCACGTATATCCCAGACCAGAGCGTGCACATATGAAACAGCTCCAACGTCTAAAACACCATGTCTCTCTTCCCAGAGATAAGTTTTTTTGGGCCCTCCTCGGTTAGCCCCATAAAAATAACCTGCCACCTCATCACAAACACACCTTTCAAAATGGCCGCCCCTTCCTTTACCCTAGGCTCATCATAATAAGAGTCCTAAGAGTCCAACCAAAGTTCCCCTTATTCCCCTCCAACAAAAAAGCATAGGCAAATGCTCAAAATAAACATACAGGCAGATTAGAAAAAATAAACAATAAACATTTTGGCACAGCACATATACATACAACTGTATATATATATTTTTAACTTAAGTGAGCATCGTGCAGGGCTGTGGCAGTGTCACACGCTTACTTTTCAAAATCACAGTAGCCTACATGTCAGTCGTGTCTGAAATTGGTTTCATGTTGCTTCTTAACACAGAGTGAGAATATATTATTTTACTAAATTATATGATACAAGCTATGTTGATTCGCATTGCATTAAAGGGTTGAGTGTTTAGTGCTCCATATCGCTATCATCTTCCCATTTTGGGTAAAAATAGAAAAATAATACTAAAGTACTTTGTAACTTAGTTACTTGAGTAGTTTTTAAGCAAACTACTTATTTACTCTTACTTGAGTCATATTATTTTTCAGTACTTCTACTTGTACTCAAGTAAATTATTAATACACTTCTGCCCGCAATTTTTTCATTTGACAGAAAAACCGGTGTATCAAATTTGGCAAGCTTGCTTTGAGACTTCCCCATACTGGCTGTTTTCTATTTCTGTGGATTTACCGTTCGACGCACGTCTTATAATCTGTGGGACGTCTCCAACAGATTTGATTTCTTAACCCAAGATCAGTTAAGGGTGCACTCTCTAGTGCTTTATCTATCTGCTTGAAATCTCTTGATCTGGCCCCAGATCTCAATTAATTCTGGACAAATCTTGTACCCGCACCACAGAAATAGACTCAGCCACTTATGGTTCGCTCACTATTCTCTTACCAGAGATGGTTTTGTCGCCACGGGTTCGTTTTCTTTTCACAATTCCAGTGGAGTTCTCCTGGCCCTGATAGCGGTCGGCCCCTCTCTCTCAAGTTTACGAGGTAGAGCTGGAACTGCTCAGTCCAGGTGGCCAAACACCGTCCGCTCTCAGGTCCAGAAGGCACATCCAAGGAATCCCACTCTTCTGACACCAAATTGTTGTGGCAAAAATTCTGTTAAACATCATCCCTGCGTAAGAGACAACTCGGAATCAAATTATAAAAGAGAAGTATTTATTCTTGCAAGAATAGGCCCAGTCGCCAACACAGCAGTGACCCTGTGGAGGGAGTGAGACACTGAGATACGGAAATGGGCAATCTTTATACTGCTCTTTCAAGGTCCTTTTCCCTGCAGAGCTTCCCAGTAGTTTTCCACAGACAAAAGGCCTTTTACTGCTAGCTTTGATTTATCACTAACTAACCCTTTAAGCTCCCCTCACCTAGATGACCGTCTGTCCTCAGAGGTCAGAGTTCATTGCCCATCTGGTTCTAGAGTGTCTTGCTCCTGCACTTCAGGTGTATAAACATACATACATTTCAGAGAAGTCCCTCCTTCTCACATCAGACTGCAAATGATAAAACCACATGACATTCCTTTGTAATGTCCACTGAAAATGATGTTTTATTAACAAAGTTCGGGGGAAGCACGTTCAGATAATTAACACGGGTGGAGAGCACTCAGCAATCATGATTAAAACGCGTATATATAGACTCAGCTGTCTCACCTCATTTCTCTGACAGTTTAGCAGCGTACTAGTTTCTGGTTCACAGCCGCCATCATGTCCCAACGACCAAGCTCTTCCGACGAAGAAGTAACCATTGCCAGGGATGCGCCTTCGCATTCCGCTGGTCCCTCGACCTTTCATCCTACGCCGGACGTCACACCTGAGCCCCAGGCTTCTTCACGCGACCGCACACCAGCCCGATCAGCCCCACGCTCACCAAGACGTCGAGGCCAGTCTTCACCGCCCCCGGCGAGGCTTCCACCTTCCTCCCCGGCCTCCTCTTACAGCTCGGCCGTCCCGACGATCCCACCTATCGGGAAATGGACCGTAGCTGGATTGAGGCAAGCACTGGGCAATTCAGAAGTACAGGCTTCACGGAAAATGAATAAAGCGGAGCTGTACGATCTGTACGTTACCTTAACGCAGTCAGCTAACCGCTCTCCAAAGTCCACTCCAACTCCCAAGTCGTCTCACAGGCAGAGCAAAGCCCGCAGGGCCCAAAAATCGCCAGCCCAGCCTCCACCGTCATCCTCCCGCACTAGATCCGGCTCGATTCGCCCACCGAGTCGCAGGCCTTCAGCGAGCCTGGGCCGCGCCCCAGTTTTCGCCATTACAGGCCAACTCCCACCCATTGACGAGGCTCAGGACTCCACCACGGCTCCCGCCGTAGCAGAGCCGCATGCAGCCGGTCTCAGTGGCTTTTCCACAGCCTCTCAGTTTCATTCTCACGCTGCTTTTAACCCTTTTTCTTTTCAGTGGCCTCCAGCTCCAGCAGCAGAGGCTAGCGCGAGGCTACCGCCGCTAGCTTCGCTGGCCCACCCCTCTCATCAGTTTCACCCAACAGGTTTCAACCCCGCCCACATCCAGTGGCCTGCAGCTCCAGCAGCTGAGACAAGTGCGAGCCCGCCTCCGCTTGCACCACAAGCCCACTCTTCTTTCTACCACCCTTCCTTTCCTTTTCATCCTCCAACTAACTTTCCTTTTCAAGCCCCAGCGGGTAATCCAACAGTGAGGCCGCCGCCAACACTCACAGCCCCGGCATATACCCTTCCCAGCTCTCTCATTCAACCCAAGTCTTCATATTCTCTTTTCACAGCATCTCCGATGCCCGTCCCGTCCAATGCCATCGCCATGGAACCACCACCAGTCTCCCAAAGCATCCGCGCACAGATTCTCTCAGGTGCGGACGTAGACTTTTCTTCTCTCCTCTATCTACTTCCCGCAGCCGATCCAGACCACCAAATAGACTGCGGGGATTTCTCCGTCACCTTAAAAAACACTAACTCGCACGCATCCCGCGTTCTTTCATTTTCGGAATTTTCGATTGCTTTTTTCCATTTCACCGAAATCATCTGCTCAGTTTTTCCTCACAGGCGGCGTGAGCTTAATGATTATCTGGCAATCATAGCCGAGCTCGCGCTGTCCTATGGGGGAGGGCACTTCTACACTTATCACAAACTGTTTTCAGCCAAAAGTGCCGTGCGCGTCGCTCAGTGGAACCAGTGCACATACTGGGGTGCGCTCGACCCGGATCTCCACAGCAGGGTGTTTTTAGGATGTAAAAACATTTCTTGCGCGGTCTGCAGATCTGTGGCGCACTCAACATCATCACACCCTCAAGTTAACCCTTCCTCTCTTTCCTTCTCGGGAACAAGCACTGCAAAATCCACCAGCTACGTGCCTCGCGCAGCAACCAGCGCAAACCACGACCCCGAAAGTCTCCTCTTTCGTGGAAAGCAGGCAACCCTGCAACCATTTCAATTTGGGTAAATGTAGCAGACCGCGCTGCCGGTTCTTGCATATCTGTAGCTTCTGTGGCGGCGCCCATGCCCGCATCATATGTCCAGTATACAAATCTGCGAATAAAAAACCAAAAGATTACTTGTCGACTCCAGTAAATATTTCGTGCATGCACTTCGAACTAGCGCATCACCCGAACGCTGAATTTACTGATTACCTGCTGTCAGGTCAAAAAAAAAAACAAAAAAAAAACTTTCTCTTTCGTCCAGCGACGCAGTGTGAGAAAATCTCCCGGTTGAGTACTCATGTTCCTCTTTCCCGTTTCCTCTTTCTGCCCAGCAGGCTTCAGTCCCACAGCGGACGCAGTGAGAACTTGTCCGGTAGAGCACTTATGTTTTCTCTTTCGTCCAGCGACGCAGTGTGAGAAAATCTCCCGGACAGTGTTAATTTCGTTGACAAAAATAATGACGAAAAAAATTCGTCAACGACATTTTTTCACAGACGAAAATGAGACGATAACTAAATAAAACATAGTTTTGAATGACAAAAATTATGACGAAAATCTATTGACATTTTCGTCAACGAATAAAAACTAGACGAAAATGTTAGATAGTGACGATTTGGGAAGCGATCCGTCAGAACTGATGTCCTGCCTGTGTGGTAGCCTAGATGCGCACATTTGTAGGCTACTGTAACGTGATCTACCCCGCGGTCTCATAAAACGTTAAAAAATTTGAACGTCTGGGAGAATGACTAGAGCAGACATATAGATCTGAATAAGAGTGACGATGCAAAAAAGAGCTCTATTCGGTGCGGTTTTCTGTGCGCACACACCTAACCCGAAGCGTGCAGTGATGCACAATACACCTACAGCGCACGAGGACTGAACTGAGCTCTCTTTCGTGTCTGAATGGACAAATACACACAACAGTATGTATGTCTAAATGTCTGTTTTGGAGAGTATTCATGTAAACTATGCTGGTTATGTCTTAAACAGTTGTGAGTGTATCGGATGTGCATCAGTGCAATTGTATCCGCATGTCATTGGACATGATCCGACGTCTTAAAGTGACAGTGGATAATAAACCTAATGCGGTCTGTGTCCTTAATATTGATCAACAGATTGCTGACAGAATTAACATTTTCAAATATATCATTATCAGCCAGCACTTATCTTGAGTTTTATTGCATTGTTGACAACAACCATGTCAACAATAGCATTTTCCTGTGCATCTGAAAATATTTTTCCTGGCCACCAAAGGTAGCTACGGGCAATCTCCTTCATCCGAACAACTCCACAGTGTCCAGAATGAAGTTCCTCCAGTACTCGTTGTCTCAATGGTGGTGGAATAATGAACCTTGAGCCCCACAGTAGACATCCATATTCAACTCTAAGCTCATTTCTCCTGATCACATATTGGCCTTAGGAACGTGGACATTTCTCCCACCTCCCCTCTGAGCACGAGATCCAAAACCTTGGACATCACTGGGTCAGACGTGTGTGCTTTTTTATCTGCGCTGCTGTTACAGGGGAATTGTCTACCTCTTTGAAGTAGAAAATTTCTTTTCGGGAGAGCCCGTCAGCATTAGCACGATGTTCCGATCTTCTGTACTTGATATCATACTGATGCGCAGACAGAAGAAGGGCCCAACGCTGCATTCTTGCGGCAGCAAGTGAAGGAATACCTGACTGTGGGCAAAAGATGGAGGTGAGAGGTCTGTGATCAGTTAGGAGTGTAAATCTTCTACCAAACACCACCGCCCCGACGCCATAGGGCGATGCGTCACATGCCAGCTGCACTGGCAGAGCGGGGTTGAAATGAGTGAGAGCTTCAGACTGGGCTAAGGCTGTTTTCACCTCATTAAAAGATTCTTCACATTGTTTAGTCCATTCCAACTTTTTGGATTTGTTCAGTAGCTCGTGCAACGGTTTCAGCCTGTTAGCTAGATTTGGCTCAAATTTCACATAATAAGTCAACAACCCCAAAAAAGATCGAAGCTGACTGACGTTTTGTAGAGCTGGCGCTTCCACTATTGCCTTCACTTTCGAGGGTGCCTTATGAAGTCCCAAACTATCAATCATGTGGCACAAATACTCAACAGAAGGGCAGAAAAACTCCTTCCTGACAAGGTGGCTTCTAGGTTACTCAAGTGTTCTGTCTCATCCTTTCCGGTGATAAGCAAATCATCAAGGTAACACTGCACCCCGGTCAGCCCACTGAGAATCTGGTCCATTGCTGTTTGGAACAGTGGCGGCGCCGAGGTAATCCCAAAAGGAAGCCGCTGATATTGGTACATCCCCTTATGGGTCACAATGGTAAGAAGTTCTTGTGAGTTCGGGTCCACGTGCATCTGCAAGTATGCCTGGCACAAGTCAATCTTACTGAACCGTTGGCCCCCAGCGAGACCAGAAAAAAGATCCTCAATATGAGGCAGGGGATACTGCTCTGGGGTCAAAACCGGAATCACAGTCACTTTAAAATCTCCACATAGTCGAAGGGACACGTATTTTTTTACACTTGGCGTGGCCCACTCACTCGAGTCGTTTGTACTGGTCGTAGAACTCCAGCCTTTACTAGTCTCTCTAATTCAGCTTCAACCTTGGGTTTAATAGCGTAGGCCAACAGTCTGGCTTTTAAACACTTTGGTTGACTGTTTGGTTTTACCGTCAGTTTCACTGCAATGTCCTTCAAACTGCACATTCAATGTGGCCTTTCTTGCCACAATTTCTACAGTTCATGTCTTTGCACCAACAATCTTCAGGCTGGTGGCCCACTTTTCCACAGCGGTAACATGGTTTATCTGAGTTTGACTTGTTCTTTGAATCAGCATACACTTTGTGCACATAGGTGGATGCACTTAGTTGTTGTGCCTCTTTTGCGGCCATTTCCATTGACGTGCTTATCTCTATGGCCTTCTGTAAAGTTAAGTTACTTTCAGTTAGCAGTCGTTTTTGTATAGCCTCACTTCAAGCATATCACGTATGGTATCACTCAATGACTGGCCAAACTCACGATGTTCGGACAATCGTTTCAACACAGCCACGAATTGTGAGATGGATTCACCATCTTGCTGATTTCTTTTATGGAAGCGAAATCTCTCTGCGATAATCAGTGGTTTGGGTGAATAGTGGTCCTTGAGTAAGCCCACTATTTCCTAATATGATTTGTCGCCTGGTTTCTATGGCTGAGTTAAACTGTGCAGCAGATTAAACGTTTTCACACCCATGACACTTAAAAATGTTGGCACAATTGTTTCATCTTTTATTTCGTTTGCCAGCAAAAAGTAGTCAAAACGTTCGGTGTAAGCACTCCACTGCTCTACTGATTCATCAAACGGTCCAATACAACCAATTAATCCAGCCATGTTTTTTTTTTTTTTTTACTCACTCCCCTCTTGTTTCAGTTCGTCAGCTGTTGTGTCCTCCCCCTTTTTCCTGATCCGCGTTGCGTCGTCAACTTATTTTGCCTACCTTTCACTCTATTTCCTTCCAGCGAAGACAACTCGTTCTGTTCCGACTGTCGCGGCTGTTTTCTGATTCGGCGTGCATCCACACTCACTCTCCCTCATGGAGTATGGCGCGGTCGGGGTGTGGAATCCGCGTCACGAACATCTTTAGCCTTGAAACTTCGACTAACGTTCAAAATAACGTGGTACGAAGGGTCCTTGTCACCAAATATGTTATATATTCTTATATTTTCTAGATAAATACACAAGAGGCAGGAGTAAGCGTAAACCAGTGCTTGCCGTTTATTTCAACACTCAAAATCTACGGTGTTGACGTAGAATAATCACGTAACAGGAGGGTATAAGGAAACACAGAAAGGTAAATTGGCATTTCGTAAATACACAACAATTATAAACTTTATACATTAAACATATACATTTTAAACACTGCAATAACACACTTCACCAACTATACAGTCTCACTTAATCATCACGAAGTGTGATATCGTTAAAATTTACTACCATATAACTCACTATCATATTCTCTTCTGATTTCAGCCTCGAAATATAAAATATTTCATGATACAAATTCATTTATAATAAACACCTCATGGAAATATGAAGGAAATGTTCCTCTTATTGATATCGAGCCATCAGTGCATGTTATTATAGAGAAGCACAATGTTTGTCTTCATAATCTTTCATCATAAAGTAATAACTTGCTTCACATGAAACAACTTTTCTTTTGAGTCTGTATTGCATAAAAAATCTCAGTAACACTTTATTTTGATAATCCACTTTAGACATTTTACTAACTATTTTTCATCTTATTCTACTCACCCAAACTCTAATCTATCAGTCTATAATGCTAATACTGAGAGTTAGTTAGTTGCACAGTTACTCATAGTTAGCAGAATGAATAAAGTGGACCATCGAATTGAAGTTTAACCTAATCTCTACTGTTGGAATATATTCTCTGCTAAATTATAATTTACTTTTATTAATTTAGCAGCTGCTTTTATTCAGAGTAACGAATGATGAACAGCATCAGCAGATTTTAAAGAGTCGATAAACATTGTAGTATCCATTTTGTAAAAATGAAATTTGTCACTGGTGTCTCTTTTTCTTATGGGTAACACCAGTGACACCAGTGACTCACATTTATAGATAAACTTTATTCAAAGCTATTCATTTATATTACATGCCAAATTTAACAATTTAGTCTCATCTACTTAATTATAGTTGAAGAATAATGATCTTTGGTCTTACGCATGTCATTGGTAATTCATTGTGTCACTGGTGTTACTGTCTTTTCTGTCACGTTTAATAAAATGACACATGTGATATGATAATCATTTTACATCCATTTAATTCTGCTACATTCAAAAGTTAAGACTTAAAGGATTGCATCATTACTTGATTTTAACAGGTTTTTCAAATATTTTCATTGTTATAGCAAATACATGGTAGCGCAGATGAACTAACATCATTCAAGCACACTTTTAACAAACCTGATTAAAATAAATAAAACATAATCTCCTATTTGTTGCACTAATATTATTTTCTGTAACTCTGACTACATGTGATGAAAAATAAATTCATAAAAACTTTTAATATTACCAAAGAAGTAAGGCAACACAAGGGTCAAAATGGTAGGCCTTCATGCAGTCTTTAAATAAATGCACAAAATATAAAAAATAATTAAGCTGTAATTTTTGTGTATTCATAAAGTCAAAGGGTGTTCTAATAATGTGTTCTAAGGTTAAATGTTAATCTTCAAAGTTCTGATATTCAAAAGTTGTCAGAATTGTGGTGTCATTTTTTGGGTTTGATCTTTCTTTCACGCGTTCTCCTAGAACAACAGGATGGGGGACAGCTCCCTCAGGAAGAGAGCGATTTAGCTTATCAGAGCAATCACTGGATAAGAGTAGGTTATATAAAATGTAACTTCCTGGCTAAAGAGTAAATTGAGAGTCAGCGAGGAGCTTATCTGATTGGCTACATGATGAAGGTGGCCCCGCCCTCCTCTTCCTCAGTGAGTGAGCCCCCGTTTACACATACATGGGTTAGACATTTCCATTTAATTTACGCTTCCAAACTTATGTACACTTCCACAGATCTTACCCATGCGCATGCGGCATCATATTACCTTCATACTAAAGCAACAAAAAATATGAAATGGGAGGAAAAATAATGTCAATGCTCTCGAAAAATGTTTGCATTCCCCGAGAAACTTTGCGTTCGCTCGCAAAATCGTTTTTCTTCCGCCAATAAACTTTCGCACGCAAAAAGCTCAAAAGGTTTTGAAGTATGACAGTTATTTGATAAGTAGCTTATCAGAGCAATCACTGGATAAGAGTAGGTTATATAAAATGTAACTTCTTGGCTCTTTTGTTTTGATCCCGTCTTTTTTATTCTCTCCCACAGACACAGACATGTCATGAAACCATAAATCATTTTTGACAGTCTAACCCTCATATCAACTTCTACCAAGGCTTAGTTCCGCATCACAAGTAGCCTAGAAATCTAGACGCACCCTAGCGGCAGCAACATTTATTTTGCAGCCAGGGCAGTCTAGCAACTCTCCATTGACTTTCGAGGTGCAAAAACCTAAATTGGGTCAGGCCAATCACGTCGTGTATAGAGTAGGCGGGGCGGGCTTAACATAATGACGGCAGAGTTGCGACGGTTCCTTCCGTGTGAATGGCTGCCACTTGAAAACAAAGAATGGCGGCTGCTGGAGAACAGTCTGTCGAATCGGCTTTGGCCGCGACTCTGGAGGACTTGGAGTTAAGTTTTTCTTTGAGAAAAGAGCATAGAACAGCACTTAAGTCATTCTTAAAAAAAGGAAGATGTGTTCGTAGTTTTGCCGGCCAGATATGGCAAAAGTTGAATCTATCAACTAGCTCCGCTGTTGGGAAAACGCTCTGGTTGGTTGAAGCGGTGTCCTATTGAGTGCAGAGGGAATTTGACAGACAGACGTTTATCTCGCCCCTCAGATTGAGCCGTGTCTATGGTGAGTTGCCAGACCCAACATCTTGATGTAGGTCTGGCTTGCCAGGCTACATCATAACTAAAGTATCCATAGATTGAGACCTGGGCATTCCTCCATCTCCATCTTCACCTCTATCTGGAAGTGGAAGTGAACCTGTGAGAGATGATGTGGAGCAGAACAATGAAACATCCGTCAGAAACTGAATAATATCATGAATCTGTCAATCTGATCCTTTAACTTTAATTGAATGAAGGATCAATAATTCAACATGTTTTACACTCATCATAATAAAGTTTACATGTATGTTATGTACATGACAATTTACCTAAACCCATTATATTTTAGTCGACTAAATCTACTGTAGATTTAGTCGACTAAAATGTTATTGTATTTCGTCGACTAAAACTAGACTAAAACTAAAACAATTCAGATGACTAAAATATGACTTAAACTAAATGGCATTTTAGTCAAAAGACTAAAACTAAATCAAAATCTGCTGTCAAAATTAACACTGCTCCCGGATGAGTAATCTTTTTTCTCTTTCCCGTTTCCTCTTTCTGCCCAGCAGGCTTCAGTCCCACAGCGGACGCAGTGAGAACTTTTCCGGTAGAGCACTTATGTTTTCTCTTTCGTCCAGCGACGCAGTGAGAGAAAATCTCCCGGTTGAGTACTCATGTTCCTCTTTCCCGTTTCCTCTTTCTGCCCAGCAGGCTTCAGTCCCACAGCGGATGCAGTGAGAACTTGTCCGGTAGAGCACTTATGTTTTCTCTTTCGTCCAGCGACGCAGTGTGAGAAAATCTCCCGGTTGAGTACTCATGTTCCTCTTTCCCGTTTTCTCTTTCTGCCCAGCAGGCTTCAGTCCCATAGCGGACGCAGTGTGAGAAAATCTCCCGGATGAGTAATCATTTTTTCTCTTTCCCGTTTCCTCTTTCTGCCCAGCAGGCTTCAGTCCCACAGCGGACGCAGTGAGAACTTTTCCGGTAGAGCACTTATGTTTTCTCTTTCGTCCAGCGACGCAGTGTGAGAAAATCTCCCGGTTGAGTACTCATGTTCCTCTTTCCCGTTTCCTCTTTCTGCCCAGCAGGCTTCAGTCCCATAGCGGACGCAGTGTGAGAAAATCTCCCGGATGAGTAATCATTTTTTCTCTTTCCCGTTTCCTCTTTCTGCCCAGCAGGCTTCAGTCCCACAGCGGACGCAGTGAGAACTTTTCGGGTAGAGCACTTATGTTTTCTCTTTCGTCCAGCGACGCAGTGTGAGAAAATCTCCCGGTTGAGTACTCATGTTCCTCTTTCCCGTTTCCTCTTTCTGCCCAGCAGGCTTCAGTCCCATAGCGGACGCAGTGTGAGAAAATCTCCCGGATGAGTAATCATTTTTTCTCTTTCCCGTTTCCTCTTTCTGCCCAGCAGGCTTCAGTCCCACAGCGGATGCAGTGAGAACTTGTCCGGTAGAGCACTTATGTTTTCTCTTTTGTCCAGCGACGCAGTGTGAGAAAATCTCCCGGTTGAGTACTCATTTTCCTCTTTCCCGTTTCCTCTTTTCCAGTAAGCATTTTGTCTAACAGCGCACGCAGTGAAACTTTCCCGTAAGCCTAGATCCTGTAAGCCTAGAAGGGCCACTCCACAGTCGGCAGATAAGCCCAACGACCGCAAGCCCCCCCTGTCGAAGCTACATGGGCCTCTCGGTCTTTCGTCCGTGGTTTGCGCGAACAGCTCCCATCAAGAAGGCACAACTCTCCTAAATTTGCCATTCCAAATTACAATTGCTCCCTATTCTCAGGTCAGCAGGGCCCGTCAGTCCAGCGCAGTGAGCCGCCACCACGGGCCCTCACCCTTTCAGGAGATGCCAGCCCGCCAAACTCGGCACTCATGTGGGTGGGTCTTTAGTCCGGCGGCTGTCCTCTGCTCTCTAGCCTTTTGGGGGGAGTACTCTGGGTTCGGGCCGAATTCCGAGCTCGGAGCCCTCCCCCCGGACAGCACGCCAAATACGCATTATACTTATTCCCTTTAATTGTATGTAAGTGTGAACTCTTGAAATTATGTTTTATTAACAAAGTTCGGGAGAAGCACGTTCAGATAATTAACACGGGTGGAGAGCACTCAGCAATCATGATTAAAACGCGTATATATAGACTCAGCAGTCTCACCTCATTTCTCTGACAGTTTAGCAGCGTCCCTCCACCACCCCTTCTCCACTCTTCTAGTCCTAAACCACCTTACATACAGGGGGGGAGTACTCTGGGTTCGGGCCGAATTCCGAGCTCGGAGCCCTCCCCCCGGACAGCACGCCAAATACGCATTATACTTATTCCCTTTAATTGTATGTAAGTGTGAACTCGTGAAATCAATGAAAATCAAAAAATTTCTACAACAAATGCTAGTGTTTTTTTTTTACTGTAAATATTTTTTATAGCTGTGTATGTAACCTCAGACGTCTTACCTGGACATATTGGTATCTTTGCTCTTTTACCCGTTCACTGTTTCTTTCGAATGGTACAGTGTATAACTGTTTCATTGTAACTTGGTGTTTCTGTAGGACTCGAGCAATAGTTGTTGTGCTGACAGAATTAACATTTTCAAATATATCATTATCAGCCAGCACTTATCTTGAGTTTTATTGCATTGTTGACAACAACCATGTCAACAATAGCATTTTCCTGTGCATCTGAAAATATTTTTCCTGGCCACCAAAGGTAGCTACGGGCAATCTCCTTCATCCGAACAACTCCACAGTGTCCAGAATGAAGTTCCTCCAGTACTCGTTGTCTCAATGGTGGTGGAATAATGAACCTTGAGCCCCACAGTAGACATCCATATTCAACTCTAAGCTCATTTCTCCTGATCACATATTGGCCTTAGGAACGTGGACATTTCTCCCACCTCCCCTCTGAGCACGAGATCCAAAACCTTGGACATCACTGGGTCAGACGTGTGTGCTTTTTTATCTGCGCTGCTGTTACAGGGGAATTGTCTACCTCTTTGAAGTAGAAAATTTCTTTTCGGGAGAGCCCGTCAGCATTAGCACGATGTTCCGATCTTCTGTACTTGATATCATACTGATGCGCAGACAGAAGAAGGGCCCAACGCTGCATTCTTGCGGCAGCAAGTGAAGGAATACCTGACTGTGGGCAAAAGATGGAGGTGAGAGGTCTGTGATCAGTTAGGAGTGTAAATCTTCTACCAAACACCACCGCCCCGACGCCATAGGGCGATGCGTCACATGCCAGCTGCACTGGCAGAGCGGGGTTGAAATGAGTGAGAGCTTCAGACTGGGCTAAGGCTGTTTTCACCTCATTAAAAGATTCTTCACATTGTTTAGTCCATTCCAACTTTTTGGATTTGTTCAGTAGCTCGTGCAACGGTTTCAGCCTGTTAGCTAGATTTGGCTCAAATTTCACATAATAAGTCAACAACCCCAAAAAAGATCGAAGCTGACTGAAGTTTTGTAGAGCTGGCGCTTCCACTATTGCCTTCACTTTCGAGGGTGCCTTATGAAGTCCCAAACTATCAATCATGTGGCACAAATACTCAACAGAAGGGCAGAAAAACTCCTTCCTGACAAGGTGGCTTCTAGGTTGCTCAAGTGTTCTGTCTCATCCTTTCCGGTGATAAGCAAATCATCAAGGTAACACTGCACCCCGGTCAGCCCACTGAGAATCTGGTCCATTGCTGTTTGGAACAGTGGCGGCGCCGAGGTAATCCCAAAAGGAAGCCGCTGATATTGGTACATCCCCTTATGGGTCACAATGGTAAGAAGTTCTTGTGAGTTCGGGTCCACGTGCATCTGCAAGTATGCCTGGCACAAGTCAATCTTACTGAACCGTTGGCCCCCAGCGAGACCAGAAAAAAGATCCTCAATATGAGGCAGGGGATACTGCTCTGGGGTCAAAACCGGAATCACAGTCACTTTAAAATCTCCACATAGTCGAAGGGACACGTATTTTTTTACACTTGGCGTGGCCCACTCACTCGAGTCGTTTGTACTGGTCGTAGAACTCCAGCCTTTACTAGTCTCTCTAATTCAGCTTCAACCTTGGGTTTAATAGCGTAGGCCAACAGTCTGGCTTTTAAACACTTTGGTTGACTGTTTGGTTTTACCGTCAGTTTCACTGCAATGTCCTTCAAACTGCACATTCAATGTGGCCTTTCTTGCCACAATTTCTACAGTTCATGTCTTTGCACCAACAATCTTCAGGCTGGTGGCCCACTTTTCCACAGCGGTAACATGGTTTATCTGAGTTTGACTTGTTCTTTGAATCAGCATACACTTTGTGCACATAGGTGGATGCACTTAGTTGTTGTGCCTCTTTTGCGGCCATTTCCATTGACGTGCTTATCTCTATGGCCTTCTGTAAAGTTAAGTTACTTTCAGTTAGCAGTCGTTTTTGTATAGCCTCACTTCAAGCATATCACGTATGGTATCACTCAATGACTGGCCAAACTCACGATGTTCGGACAATCGTTTCAACACAGCCACGAATTGTGAGATGGATTCACCATCTTGCTGATTTCTTTTATGGAAGCGAAATCTCTCTGCGATAATCAGTGGTTTGGGTGAATAGTGGTCCTTGAGTAAGCCCACTATTTCCTAATATGATTTGTCGCCTGGTTTCTATGGCTGAGTTAAACTGTGCAGCAGATTAAACGTTTTCACACCCATGACACTTAAAAATGTTGGCACAATTGTTTCATCTTTTATTTCGTTTGCCAGCAAAAAGTAGTCAAAACGTTCGGTGTAAGCACTCCACTGCTCTACTGATTCATCAAACGGTCCAATACAACCAATTAATCCAGCCATGTTTTTTTTTTTTTTTTTTACTCACTCCCCTCTTGTTTCAGTTCGTCAGCTGTTGTGTCCTCCCCCTTTTTCCTGATCCGCGTTGCGTCGTCAACTTATTTTGCCTACCTTTCACTCTATTTCCTTCCAGCGAAGACAACTCGTTCTGTTCCGACTGTCGCGGCTGTTTTCTGATTCGGCGTGCATCCACACTCACTCTCCCTCATGGAGTATGGCGCGGTCGGGGTGTGGAATCCGCGTCACGAACATCTTTAGCCTTGAAACTTCGACTAACGTTCAAAATAACGTGGTACGAAGGGTCCTTGTCACCAAATATGTTATATATTCTTATATTTTCTAGATAAATACACAAGAGGCAGGAGTAAGCGTAAACCAGTGCTTGCCGTTTATTTCAACACTCAAAATCTACGGTGTTGACGTAGAATAATCACGTAACAGGAGGGTATAAGGAAACACAGAAAGGTAAATTGGCATTTCGTAAATACACAACAATTATAAACTTTATACATTAAACATATACATTTTAAACACTGCAATAACACACTTCACCAACTATACAGTCTCACTTAATCATCACGAAGTGTGATATCGTTAAAATTTACTACCATATAACTCACTATCATATTCTCTTCTGATTTCAGCCTCGAAATATAAAATATTTCATGATACAAATTCATTTATAATAAACACCTCATGGAAATATGAAGGAAATGTTCCTCTTATTGATATCGAGCCATCAGTGCATGTTATTATAGAGAAGCACAATGTTTGTCTTCATAATCTTTCATCATAAAGTAATAACTTGCTTCACATGAAACAACTTTTCTTTTGAGTCTGTATTGCATAAAAAATCTCAGTAACACTTTATTTTGATAATCCACTTTAGACATTTTACTAACTATTTTTCATCTTATTCTACTCACCCAAACTCTAATCTATCAGTCTATAATGCTAATACTGAGAGTTAGTTAGTTGCACAGTTACTCATAGTTAGCAGAATGAATAAAGTGGACCATCGAATTGAAGTTTAACCTAATCTCTACTGTTGGAATATATTCTCTGCTAAATTATAATTTACTTTTATTAATTTAGCAGCTGCTTTTATTCAGAGTAACGAATGATGAACAGCATCAGCAGATTTTAAAGAGTCGATAAACATTGTAGTATCCATTTTGTAAAAATGAAATTTGTCACTGGTGTCTCTTTTTCTTATGGGTAACACCAGTGACACCAGTGACTCACATTTATAGATAAACTTTATTCAAAGCTATTCATTTATATTACATGCCAAATTTAACAATTTAGTCTCATCTACTTAATTATAGTTGAAGAATAATGATCTTTGGTCTTACGCATGTCATTGGTAATTCATTGTGTCACTGGTGTTACTGTCTTTTCTGTCACGTTTAATAAAATGACACATGTGATATGATAATCATTTTACATCCATTTAATTCTGCTACATTCAAAAGTTAAGACTTAAAGGATTGCATCATTACTTGATTTTAACAGGTTTTTCAAATATTTTCATTGTTATAGCAAATACATGGTAGCGCAGATGAACTAACATCATTCAAGCACACTTTTAACAAACCTGATTAAAATAAATAAAACATAATCTCCTATTTGTTGCACTAATATTATTTTCTGTAACTCTGACTACATGTGATGAAAAATAAATTCATAAAAACTTTTAATATTACCAAAGAAGTAAGGCAACACAAGGGTCAAAATGGTAGGCCTTCATGCAGTCTTTAAATAAATGCACAAAATATAAAAAATAATTAAGCTGTAATTTTTGTGTATTCATAAAGTCAAAGGGTGTTCTAATAATGTGTTCTAAGGTTAAATGTTAATCTTCAAAGTTCTGATATTCAAAAGTTGTCAGAATTGTGGTGTCATTTTTTGGGTTTGATCTTTCTTTCACGCGTTCTCCTAGAACAACAGGATGGGGGACAGCTCCCTCAGGAAGAGAGCGATTTAGCTTATCAGAGCAATCACTGGATAAGAGTAGGTTATATAAAATGTAACTTCCTGGCTAAAGAGTAAATTGAGAGTCAGCGAGGAGCTTATCTGATTGGCTACATGATGAAGGTGGCCCCGCCCTCCTCTTCCTCAGTGAGTGAGCCCCCGTTTACACATACATGGGTTAGACATTTCCATTTAATTTACGCTTCCAAACTTATGTACACTTCCACAGATCTTACCCATGCGCATGCGGCATCATATTACCTTCATACTAAAGCAACAAAAAATATGAAATGGGAGGAAAAATAATGTCAATGCTCTCGAAAAATGTTTGCGTTCCCCGAGAAACTTTGCGTTCGCTCGCAAAATCGTTTTTGTTCCGGTTCTTTTCCGGTAGAGCACTTATGTTTTCTCTTTCGTCCAGCGACGCAGTGAGAGAAAATCTCCCGGTTGAGTACTCATGTTCCTCTTTCCCGTTTCCTCTTTCTGCCCAGCAGGCTTCAGTCCCATAGCGGACGCAGTGTGAGAAAATCTCCCGGTTGAGTACTCATGTTCCTCTTTCCCGTTTCCTCTTTCTGCCCAGCAGGCTTCAGTCCCATAGCGGACGCAGAGTGAGAAAATCTCCCGGATGAGTAATCATTTTTTCTCTTTCCCGTTTCCTCTTTCTGCCCAGCAGGCTTCAGTCCCACAGCGGACGCAGTGAGAACTTTTCCGGTAGAGCACTTATGTTTTCTCTTTCGTCCAGCGACGCAGTGTGAGAAAATCTCCCGGTTGAGTACTCATGTTCCTCTTTCCCGTTTCCTCTTTCTGCCCAGCAGGCTTCAGTCCCATAGCGGACGCAGTGTGAGAAAATCTCCCGGATGAGTAATCATTTTTTCTCTTTCCCGTTTCCTCTTTCTGCCCAGCAGGCTTCAGTCCCATAGCGGACGCAGTGTGAGAAAATCTCCCGGATGAGTAATCATTTTTTCTCTTTCCCGTTTCCTCTTTCTGCCCAGCAGGCTTCAGTCCCACAGCGGACGCAGTGAGAACTTGTCCGGTAGAGCACTTATGTTTTCTCTTTTGTCCAGCGACGCAGTGTGAGAAAATCTCCCGGTTGAGTACTCATTTTCCTCTTTCCCGTTTCCTCTTTTCCAGTAAGCATTTTGTCTAACAGCGCACGCAGCGAAACTTTCCCGTAAGCCTAGATCCTGTAAGCCTAGAAGGGCCACTCCACAGTCGGCAGATAAGCCCAACGACCGCAAGCCCCCCCTGTCGAAGCTACATGGGCCTCTCGGTCTTTCGTCCGTGGTTTGCGCGAACAGCTCCCATCAAGAAGGCACAACTCTCCTAAATTTGCCATTCCAAATTACAATTGCTCCCTATTCTCAGGTCAGCAGGGCCCGTCAGTCCAGCGCAGTGAGCCGCCACCACGGGCCCTCACCCTTTCAGGAGATGCCAGCCCGCCAAACTCGGCACTCATTTGGGTGGGTCTTTAGTCCGGCGGCTGTCCTCTGCTCTCTAGCCTTTTGGGGGGAGTACTCTGGGTTCGGGCCGAATTCCGAGCTCGGAGCCCTCCCCCCGGACAGCACGCCAAATACGCATTATACTTATTCCCTTTAATTGTATGTAAGTGTGAACTCTTGAAATTATGTTTTATTAACAAAGTTCGGGAGAAGCACGTTCAGATAATTAACACGGGTGGAGAGCACTCAGCAATCATGATTAAAACGCGTATATATAGACTCAGCAGTCTCACCTCATTTCTCTGACAGTTTAGCAGCGTCCCTCCACCACCCCTTCTCCACTCTTCTAGTCCTAAACCACCTTACATACAGGGGGGAGTACTCTGGGTTCGGGCCGAATTCCGAGCTCGGAGCCCTCCCCCCGGACAGCACGCCAAATACGCATTATACTTATTCCCTTTAATTGTATGTAAGTGTGAACTCGTGAAATCAATGAAAATCAAAAAATTTCTACAACAAATGCTAGTGTTTTTTTTTTACTGTAAATATTTTTTATAGCTGTGTATGTAACCTCAGACGTCTTACCTGGACATATTGGTATATTTGCTCTTTTAACCGTTCACTGTTTCTTTCGAACGGTACAGTGTATAACTGTTTCATTGTAACTTGGTGTTTCTGTAGGACTCGAGCAATAGTTGTTGTGCT